>CM077301.1:10580452-10640452 GCA_039654925.1 Anguilla pacifica | reverse complement strand
GCGTGGGGCTGCCCTGCGGGTCGTTCTGTTGACAGTGCGTGAATGTGTCTGACAGTCAGGTATGTACTTCCATTCATTCACCAATAACAGCACTGACTGCAGTGTCTGTAACATAAGTATGTGCCATAGGCCTGATTCTGTTTCTCTTTTCTTATTTTCTATTGGACCATGAGCAAGTATATGTCAGATCTCTAATGAAGGTCAAACTGACCTGTAAACTAATGTGAACAATCCCACATGACTGCAAATACACACAAACACACACACACACTCACAGACACACACACTCACTGGAAAGCACGGTGGTCAGGAAGATGTAGTCAGAGAAGGAGATGAGTCCACACTCGCCCAGCCTGTAGAAGATGCTGTCCTCGTCTGCAAACTTCTCCCGTTCCTGTGCGATTTTCTGTCACCACCGGCCAGCCGTTCCAGAAAAAAAGGGTGAGTGAGATGCAGACAGAGACATTGAGAGACAGATCGAGAGATAGAGAGAGAGAGAGAAAGAGAGATAGAAAGAGGGAGAGAGAGAGAGAAAAAGAGAAAGAGAGAGTGAGAGTGAGACTTTGTGAGGAGTTTAGATCTCCCAGAGCACAGCTCCAGGCCCAGGTTGTGGAAGGCCTGGACCCCCCGCCCACCCCTGAGTGGTGCTCTTATTTAAAAAACTCCTCTAAGCAAATACAGCATACAGCACACAGGCACATTCACAGGCAGGCAGGCATGTTCATGCACAGGCCAAACAGGCAAGAGGAACACACCACAATCTACTTACAAACATCGCAGGAAAACACGGTGTCTGCACAATCACACACACACACACACACACACAAACACACGTATACATAGTGTCCCTACACAAACACACAGTGTCTACAAAAACACACATACACACAGTGTCTCTACACAAACATACATGCACTCACGCACACACACATTGTTTCTGTAAATAAATACAAAACCCAAACCATAATTAGTGTCATTACACTGAAATGTTTTCCTACATACAGGTAACCACCAAGTATAAAAAATAACAAATACACACAAACACTTTTCAAATATTCTGTTACCCCACAGATGAAAACCATGTTTAGTCACAGATACGCACAGAACTCACAGTGTTACAGTCTATACACACACACAGCATGCTCACCCCAATGGGGTTACCTCTGTCTGCAGTGTGTCCAATCAGAGACGAGGAGAAGGAAAGAGAAGGGGTTGAAACACAATACAGTATGCGTTAGACTGCTGGTGCAGTGCTCGCACACACGCATACACACACACACACACACATACACACACACACAGCGATTTTACTGCACCACACTGCCCTGATGCAGGACCATCAGTAAGCATTTGTCCTGGTTTATGTGTCATTGAGATAAATATAGAAAATGAGAGTCCCCTTTAATATTCATTATTGATGACTGCCTCCACGGTCTCTAGTGTTCTGACTGGGCAGAGAGAAACAGATTTATTTTTGGAAGAGAAGTGTAGCTCGAGAAAAATAACAGTCTTGGGGGGTGTAGAAACAGCCGCTGGGTAATGTATGGGGGGTGGTGTTAGGGGCAGTGGTACAGCCACCTGGTAATGTGTGTGAGCGTGTGCGTGTGTGTGTGTGTGGGGGGGGGAGCACCAGTTGATACAGAGGGGTGGTGTACTAGTCAGCTGGTAATACACAGGTGACTGTTAGTGGGTGTAAAAACTGCTGGCAAGTGCTGGCAGTGGGGGGGCTGGGGGGTTGCAGTCTAAAAAGCTTTGGACATAATTTGGCAGCAACATCACATAAACCCAAGGGCACCTGAACACCGCTGCCTGACGCGTGCCTCGGCTTCTCTTCTGTACACAACCTCTATTGAGTTCTGTGGAAACCCTTTTAAGGAATAAGGATGTGAGCTGGGACACAAACGGACATAAAGCGGTTTACGAAGGACTGGGAAAGGAGCTCAGGCTGTGTAAAGGCCGAACCGCTGGAGCGTATTCGAAGGCTAACTGACTTGCACGCGCACACAGACGCGCGCAGGCCACTCTGTTCTGCCCCGCTGGGCTCACACCGCCGCCAGCAGCAGGTAGCGCTCGGCACAGCTGGGCCGGTCGCCGTGACTTCATCAGCCGGAGGCCGCGCGCCGCGCTGACCGCTCCCCCCGCTTACGGGAGTCTGGGCCCGTGGCTGTCCCCGGAGAGCCAGGAGAGTCCTTCAGCACGTTCCCGGCACACGTCTCTCCCTCCATCTCCCTCACACAGCCTCTGCTTCTCTCACACATACAGTCCCTGTCACACACCATCGCAGGCACTCTGTCTCTGATCTCTCTGTGTCTGTCTGTCTCACACACAGACACACAGACACACACACACACTCCCTGTCACACACCATCGCAGGCACTCTGTCTCTGATCTCTCTGTGTCTGTCTGTCTCACACACTGACACACACACACACTCCCTGTCACACACCATCACAGGCACTCTGTCTCTGACTCTGTCTGTCTCACAGACACACACACACACACACACACACACAGACACACAAGCACAC
This sequence comes from Anguilla pacifica, assembly GCA_039654925.1. Lineage (NCBI taxonomy): Eukaryota > Metazoa > Chordata > Actinopteri > Anguilliformes > Anguillidae > Anguilla > Anguilla pacifica. The sequence goes on along the minus strand of CM077301.1, from coordinate 10,637,924 downwards.
ACACAGACACACACACACACACACACACACAGACACACACACACACACACAGACACACACACACAACACCAGTTTCTATGGCTTCCCATCCCTCAGGCGGTGATTCTAGTCTGGGCCACTGAAGCTGTGGAACAGCGGGGATCTCACTCAGAACTATTCAACTGCAGAACGGGCCTTCATTAAGAACAGGAAGTGCCGCATGCCGCAGACCTGCTCCTCCCTAAAACACCCAGCTGCACTGCATCTCAGCCCCTTAAACCTCTTTCAGGTCCACTGCTGTTCACGGCAACTCTCCGTTTCCCCTAGCCTAGCGCGTCCAGTTATTAATAGTTCACATGCATATATCAGCGGTGACCTTGCAACAATTTATAAAGTCTTCTGGAACTGTTTGGTGAGACTGGGTAAACGGGAGCGTGGGCAGGGTCTGTCGCCGCGGGAAACGCACGGCGCGGGTTCAGCGTCGCTCCCCGAGCGCGATCCTCGCCGGCGTCTTTCAGAAGCCAGATTCCTACGCTGGCGTCCGTCCTGAAACAGCTGCGAGCTGGAAGCTCCCGATTGGCTGAGGGAGTCTGCAGTCGGCTCGCGTGTGGGCAGCCCGCACCGTCCCGTGCCATGTCTCACGCGGGGGGGCGGGGGCGGGGGGGGGTCCATCTGCACACTTAATTAATCCACCGGGACCTCGGGCGGAATGAAGACGGCGCAGACGCTGACTGAGCTCCGGGGCGTCACGCTAGCCCGAGCACGGAGCGCGCCCAGAGCGAGGCCGCCACGGGACGCGCGCGAGCGCCGCCAAAATACCGCCAACGCTTCGCCCGACGGGAACGCCCAAAAGAGACCGCCAATCTAAACTTCACGATTACACACTCCGAACACAACACCAAGGAGAGCTCTGTGATGGCTTCGGCCATGCGCCCGGGAGCACGGCACCCTCGACACCGTTTCACATGGCCGCTCTCATGTTTATTTTTAATGTAACATTTAGCCGAACGCCCAGCAGAAAGAATGTTCTCAATGGACAGCCAATTAGCAGTTTCTCTTTTACACTGATGCAAATGAGAAGTAAATGAGGGAAAATTTGATTTCTGTGCTAGTCGTGACCTGAGGAAGTCAGATGGGGAATTCCATGGAGCGTGTGGCCCGCCAGCTACACAGGGGATGATTATACTGCCACACTTAGACAGCCTGTTAGGGAATTTGAACAGGAAGCTGGATTTAACGTCCCTACCCTTGTAGTGCCGTGAGATATTTAATGAGCGCATGTGTCAGGATCTAAGTTTAGCATCTCTGAAATATAGCACCCCGCGCAGCCTGGCTGCACAGGGACATTTCAGTTTGCCTGCAAACCATGTACCATGTAATGTGTTCCTGCCAAATGGCTGAAGCCAAGCTTGGTTAGTACTTTCACTGGAGACCTCCTTATTGGAGACCTGCTGAAAACTGCTGGAAGTGGCGCTGGGTGGCCAGTAGGGGGCCAACTTCACTTGGGACCAATCCGAATGCCATTGGGCATTAGGAGACATGGTTTTTTCCAGAGGAGATGCTAAGCCAAGTTCCTGGTGCAGTGTGGCTATTAAAGGCAACAGCACTTCCTGGAAAAAGAGTAGGGTATCCAGGCAAAATTCCAAAACTTCCACCTGACCCTAACCCCCCATCCCAATTTAACTGGTTCATTAATTCCCTCCCTCTCTTCCTAAGCTGATGCGATTGTGCAGCAAGCATTCTGGTTCAAAATGGCTACCATGCACCAGGTGGGGAAAACACTTCAGTGGTCTAGTGACTTTACCCCCTTTGCTATACAATGCTTTGAGACCATGAAAAGCACTATATCAATTTGTTATTATTAGTATTGTTATCGTTATTGCTACGATTATTGGACGAGATGGACGAGTACCTATTACTGGCGGATCAAAGCTACATCCTCAAAGAGCACTTGGAGGTACAGGTTATTTGAAACGGAGCGACGGCGAGAAAGAGAAGATATAAAGATAAGTGTACACGGAGAGAGAGAGAGAGAGCGAATGATTCGATTAATTATATGGCGGCCTTTATTATCTTTCTCAGCCATCTCTGGAGGCTCTGACCACATAACTGCACTCCCGCTGGACCGGGCCCCCGGTCTGGTCTACACAGCCGCAGGTCCAGCGCCGCACCCCCCAAAAGCAGAGCCGCACAGTCCTGCTATTTAATGAGCCCTTTCATTATTATCAGCACCCCCGGGCCCGGCGAACTCAGGGAGAGGAACGCAGACTGGGGAACAGATGTGTGTGTGTGTGTGTGTGTGTGCGTGTGTGCATGGGAACAGATCAGTGCGTTTGTTGTACAGGACAATTCTGTCTATATTCCTCCGCTTGCTTACAACAGTCTCTGTCATTGTTACCGGGTGCACTACTATATCAGATTACTATTTGACGATCAGATTACCTAGATGCCATTGTTTTCACTTCATAAGCCTTTGTGCAACCTTTACCTATTTAGCCTTTTGTTTGTTGTTGAGCTCTATGGCATCACTGTGTTCAGTCAGGCTAGCTGCACTTTGTAACTGACACCTGGACTGTAACAGAGGGGTAGCGTAGGACGGATTGTGCGTGCGCTAAATGCAGCAGTCGCTATGGAGATTGGAGGAACACAGTCAGGAATTGCTGGAACACAGTCTGTCCCACCATACCTCCATCTCCGCCTTTCCTACATGACAGACAGCTTGAGAGCCCCGCCCAGGGGCCCAGGATCAGCAGCCCACCCCCCCTCCCATCCCCCGCCCATCCCACGCAGGACACGTGGAGTCCCGGCTGCATTCCCCCCTCTCCCCCCCCATCGGTCCCGAGGCAGAGCAGTGTAGCGGGAGCACAGCTAGTGCCCGCGAGCACACAGCATCCTCCAACACTCAACTTATTTTACGACGCTCAACTAGTGCCCGCATCTGCAGCTCATTCCGAAAGCCCTCCACAGCGTACTCCCGGAAGATCACCGGCACAGATTGCAATGCTTGATCCCTGTCCAGCAGATTTATGCAGTCGCCCATTTCCTGGGCGAGGTGGAAGAGGCCCATCTGAGGCAGGGCTGGGAGAGGGGAGCTGCCTGTTTGAAGCATCTCCCCCTCTGCCCAACACCCCCCAGGCCCAAAGCAAACTCAGGCCCCAGTCTGAGTCCACTCTGGCCGCAGATTAGTCATGTCTGAGCAGAGTCAGAGGAGTGACCCCGCCCCAATTGCAGGCCCACAGCAAGCTGGCCTGTGCTGAAACGATGCCCAGACAGGAGCCTAGGTGAGCCCCAGCCCCTAGTCCTGTCCACAACCGCTGCGTGAGAAGCGCCGAACCGGGTCAGCGTACACCAGACACCGGTCGCCCTGAAAGGGCGTGACATAAATATTTACAGCCCGCGGGCCATTCGCACTTGAACATTAGTTCCAAACAGAGCCTGCTGCCGGCTGATGGATGATCAAAGCCATAGCTCAGGCGCGGATAAGCCCTTAAACTTCCCCAGCACGCACACTCTGTAAAACAAATTCTTCACAAGTGCTCATGCAGATGGCTAGCTATCATAATGCCGTACCTGTCACCCCAGTACGGAGCAGCGATGCATTCTGGGCACGGTCACAATAAAGACCGGTTTCTAAAACATTACGAGCCCAGCTTATCGAGCTTAATTCGCAGGGCACGTTAGTTAGTTCGGCTCTAAAGGTTTATCATATTTTCACCCCCAACTGCGCCCATTTGCCTTGTTTGATACTTTTAATGAAAGAGCACATTGTGTCTGAAGAGTGCCCATGCAGTACTGTAGAGAAAGCCATGCCATGAAAGGAACTGGCGCCAATTAAACAGTTGGACCTATTTACAGTAATTGGCGGAGGGATAAATGGCCGTGGGGTTAGAGGTGCTCCTGGTGGACGCAGACCGTATCCCATCGCAGTTTCAAGCCTCGTCTGCGCCGTTAGCATAAAACAGGGAGCTCGGTAATTGGTTTGTCTTGCCTGGAGAGTTCGGAGTTTTAGCTGACCGGGGTTCCCTTTTGTTAACATCACTTGACAAAAATGTAGCAGGTAGCCAGGCGCTAACCAGCGCTGTCATCGCCGCTCAGCACTGGCTCTCTCCTAGCGCCGCGCGGCCTGCATGGCGGTAAAATAGTAACTGGGCTGCAGGTGACAGCACCAGAGAGCCAGAAATACACCTGCACAGGTGCGCACTGTGCAGCGCTCAAGCACAATTTACAAAAGGAGCTTTTAAAAAAAGGACAGACGTATATAGCCTAAACTGCCAGGAACTGCCCGCTGAGTTTGCTAAAGCGAGTGCACTTCTTCATGTGGAAGTGGCCGTTTGCGTGCGCGTACGTCAGGCTAACCCTGACCCTACCCCTGTGGACAGTGCTAACAGCCTTATCATGTAGAAAATACTGTTTACAGGGTCAGGATGCTGCAGTGTCAGGAGATAGAACACAGAGCCACATTTCTAACATATCAACATATAGCATACAGAGGCCAACAGCAGCCCAAGAGAAGGGAGGCAAAGAACTCTGTCCTCCACCTCCCCAAACCAGAGCAACACAACCCAACCCAACCCAACCCAACCCCACCGGTACAGGCCACGGGGGTTAGGCGTAGCTTTGCCCAGGAGCAGCCTGCCCCCCCGTGTGTGTACACGTGTGTGACGGTGTCCTCTGAAGGGTTCCCGGCTGAAACTTAAAAGGTCAAAGAGGATCAATTGGTCAACAACGTGAGCAATAAGGTAACAGACCGGTTTCCACGGCAGCAATTCCCTCAGCATTCCGTGTGGTGATGAGTGGCAGGCGCCGCCCCCCTCCCCCTCCCCCCCACCAGGCAGTGGAATATGACAGCAGTTCATTCTACAGTAATATGGTGACATCGCAGAGCAACTTGCCAAGGTTGTTTCTTAAAATACTAATCTTTGACTTTGTTTTGAAAGCACACCCACATAAGCCCCTTTCACTCTTGCTGGCTGATACAATTCCTGTGTCGGGCAAGCTCTGAGTTGTCATGCCAACATGCACAGAGAGGCGGTGCCATGCCACCTATCGCCACGCCCACTGCTACATTCTCTCCTGGAAACACAGGCATTGAGCATTGCATGCTGGGAAGGAGCTTCAGTGCCAAAGCATGAAAAAAGGAATAACTGAGGCAGGAAAAGAAGAAGGGGCAGGGGGAAGGGCTGAAAAAGGGAGGAGCCTCTTTCTTTCAGAGTCAGCAGAGAGTTAGCAGCAGTCAAGGAAGGACAAATCGCCTTTTTTTAAATTCCTCCTTCAAAAAAAAAAAAGGTGGCCCAGACACTCGACAGGGTCACTACTCGAGGAACATCTCACGTCGCGTGGTCCCCCGGGGGGCGCCCCGACCTGCTATAGCCTCTGGCCTGCAGCCACGGTCTACCTGACTAATCCAGCAGGGCCGTCCCTGGCGCTGGGGTCACACTCCCCCCCCCTCCCCCCGCCGCTAAGGACATACAGCGCAGTGCACCTCGTATGACTGAGGACCCAGAGTCTGAAGCTGACGGCCCGTCACTCCTCACACGCCCGCGGCGCGGCTGAAACGAGCGTCTAAATCCTCACTCCGGTTTCCAGGGCCCAGGGGTGGCCGGCGACCGCAGAGAGAGGCCTTCGTAATAGCAGAAGCAGCCTCGGCTAACGGGGGGGGGCGATGTGATTAGCGTCAGAAACACCGCGCCCCCCCGCCGGGCCGGCCTGGCCCAGGCCACGGTGACAGAGCACACCTCAGGCTGGAGAGACCCGCCCCGGCGGCGCCGAGGAGAAGCTCCACACGCAACGCTTTGCTCCACCGCGCCCTTCAAATCGGCTAAAAAAAAAATTAAAAAAAACGTTTCGCAAATTTACAATACAATAATAATAATGCTCTAATGTTCTGCTCCCATAAACAGCAGGCTAATACATATTCTGAAGTGTGTGTTTTTTACCATTCAAATGATTTTTAATAAAATGGAATACTCTTCCACTGTTTTATTTCCTGACTGCTGTCCTCTGCTGAGAGGATGTGGGTGTAATTGGGGCCATGACTTCAGCTAAAGTGATTGTTGAAGTGCAAGACATTTACATTAACGTTTTACATTTACATTTTAGACAGACCCGCTTTTCCGACAGCGACTTCATCACTTATGTTCTCTGTACATATACTCCAGCTATATAGCTGGATATTTTTACTGATGCAATTCAGGATAAGCACCTTTTACGCAAGGACACAAAGACAGTGCCCCGTCAGCCTGGGAATCAAACCTGCAGCCTACACTGCCACTGACAAAAAAAAAAAAAAAAAGAATTTTAAAAATCTGCTGGTCACCTGCAATGGCGACTCTGAAAGACCCCCCTCCCCCCCTTCCCGCCAGCCAGAGAGAGGGAAGGAGGAAGGGATAGAGGAAGAGAGAGGGGACAGAAAGAGTCTAACTCTTTAAACGGAGCATAGTTGTCAGTCAGGCTCACGCAAACACATGCTGCTTAGGCACTGGCCCCATACCTGCCAGAAGTCCTGCAGAGAGGGGTGGTACATGGGCGGGGTGGGGGGGGGGGGGGGGGGAGCAGGGGGAGGTCAGGGGAAGGGGTGAGGGGAGAGAAGTGGAGAGAATGGAGGGATTCTTTGGTTATGAGGAGTGTAAAAGAGTAGCAGACCAGCACAAGAGAATCAACAATTTTTTTAAAGTACCACAGCATTAAAACAACAACAATGGTGTGCGTCTCACACGGTGAGAGAGAGAAAACGAGAAAAGCAGAGAGAGAGAGAGAGAGAGAGAGAGGGAGGGAGGGAGAGGGAGAGAGAGAGAGAGAGGGAGGGAGGGAGAGGGAGGGGGAGGGGGAGAGATTAAAAAGCTGCAAAAAGTGAGGAGGTGTTAATAAAGAGAGGGCGAGGAGTTCAGAAAAGGAGGGGGGGAAGAGACCAGAGGCTAGGAGTTTATAGAGAGACAGAGCAGAGTTTCAGAGACTGTTATACAGTCACACACCTGAGCCAGGCAGGTTAACACTCATTGTGGGGTTGCCACCACAATGCAGTAAGAACTAGAGGACAGCAGATGAGGCAAGCATGTGCGCACATACACACACACACACACACACACACACGGGCACACACACACGGGCACACACACACACACACGCGCACACACACACACACACCGCGAAATTCAGAAAAGAGCTTTTGTTATTCATCGCAGTAATTTCTGCTGCGTGAAGTGGAATTGACGGCCGTGGGGCTGAGAGCCGACTGAGAGCAGAGGTTTCTGCTGGGAGGCTGAGCCATAAAGAGCGATAACGAACGGGACCAGACAGCCGTGAGGCCGCGGAGGCCATATACGGCGTCCTCAATCCGCGCACGAGCACGTTTCCCGGGAAACAACGCACCTTGGAGGGGATCTGCATAACGGGGCACAGGCCATAAATCCTGCTGTGTCCTGCTCTGAGCCGGAGGCCTGCGATGCCATGGCCCTCACGCACACGCACACACACACACACACACCACCTGGTCCTCCAGGCTCCTGTGCACGGCCACCTTCCCACTGCACAAACGCAAGCAGGCCAGAACCAGGCCAGAACCAGGCCAGAACCAGGCCAGAACCAGGCCATATAGCCAGGTCGGGCCGAGGCAGTGCACTCCTAGCAGGGGGGCTTGCTTGCACACTCACATTCCTGAAACGGGTCCTGCTGTGGCTCACCTGCTTCTGACGTTGATGGAATTTAAACACCAATTAGCTCAGGAGGACATGCATGAAATGACAGGGTACCTGGCACACCGGGGCCCAACTTTGCACACAGAAAGAAAAAAAATATGAGATTAAGACACAGAAGATAAAACAAGGAAATAGAACATAAAACAAGAGAGAGAGAGAGAGTAAGAGACATGGCTCTTGTAGGAGATACAGGGTGGGGGTTGGAGAGGGAGCAAGAGAAAAGAGAGAGGGGTTAACTGAATGGGCTTCAGAACAGCTGCCATTGCATGTTTGCTTCTGGCACGACATAGCAGAGAGTACAGCAGAGTTATGTCTCATCCCCTCCACCCTGGGGCCGATGGGGGGGAGGGGGTAATAAAATAGCACTGTTATTAATGGCCAAACAATCCCCTACCCCCGCAGAGCTCTCCATGGCTCTGGGGGGGGGGGGGGGGGCAGCACCCAGGGTCAGGGGAGGCTTGTAGTACAGGGAGAGTAGGGAAGCGGTGAGAGAGAGAGAGAGAACATTTTGGGCTCGGCCGCCCAGCTCAAATCCAGAGGGACCTGTGCACCAGAGACCCCCCGTTTCACCCCAGCCCTTAGGGAATCAATTTAGCACCTCATCCGTCAGTCGCTTTGTTAGCATCAGTGAGGCGGGAATGAGCCACTGTATGCCAGGACTCTTAAGACTGCTTGTAGTCCCACAATCTCACCGAGCAGCATTTCTCTGCACTTACAGCCAAACAACCCGCTCCACAAATTTAACGGCTTTTAATTGCCCTGCAAGCTTAGCCCAGAGCACACGCTGAAACTGTGCCTCAAATTAACACCTCTGCCCGCTTGGTGTGCCAGGTCTCGTGAGCAGCGATTTGGGAAGATGCCTGCTCCGGCAAGCTCCTTCCGAGAAGCTAGCGGACGTCAAACGGTTACAAAATGAGGCTAAACTTGTTTAACAGTCACTACTGGGCGTACACTGCCATTCTCTTAAGTTTAAATGTTTTTGTTTTTTTTTTGTTTCAAGGGTGTTCCAACTATAGCGAGAAAATTCACGTCCGATAGCAATTTTCGCTCAGAGGACAGGAATCGGTTTCTCTCTCTGCCACCCCCACCGGGGGAGTGTCTAATTGGGCCTTCAATCTCAGCTGGCCTCCGCCTCTTTTAAAAACACGGGCGCACGAGCTGAAACCGGGCAGGGAAAAAAGCAGACGTTACGGGACGAGGGACTGAGTGGCCTTGTGGAGAACAGAACGAGATGTGATTGATTAAAAGGGACCGGCTGCAAATCTCCAGCTCATACAACAGTCTAATTCCCCCAGGTCCCACGAGGCCGCTCCAAGATACTCAACGCGCGGTCACAGGGATGGCCGACCAATCACTTAACTCCACGGGCCGACCCAAACACTTCACAGGTTTTGAACAAACCTCTGTTGCTCTCCACCCTCCTCACAGTGAAACAGCACTAAATCACTGAGGGGAGGGGGCGGGGCTAGGACACAGCCCAGCTTAATCGAACACCGATACTAAGATGTAAAATATCTGCACTGTGATCAGCTGGCTGTTGTGTCAAACTGACACTCCTACTATGCCTGTGAAGAGGACATTTCTCACACAGTCAGAAAAGATGAGACGAACAGAACCCCTTGGTCCAGCATGAGGGAGAGAAATACAGGTTTCATTAAAACAGATTCTCCTGGAGTCACTCAACAGAAAACACACAGACACCCACACACACACACACACACACACACACGCAGTCCGACTGCTTACCTTTCCATCATACCGTTTCACCTGGAACTGATCCAGACCCAAATCTAGGAGATTAAGAGAGGGAGAGAGCGTGAGACGGCAAGGGGAAAGAGGGGAGAGAAAAAGAAAGCCTTCGTTAATAAAAAATAAGAAAAACCTGAAAGATGCAAGAGTGAAGAGGTCAAGCAGAGCTCGGTAAACACGTCACCATGCCAGGGGACGCACAGCAGCCCCGTGCCTGACCAATACTGTCGACTTCCATCCTGCCGTCTGCTGCAGCTACTGACATCTTCCAGTGATTAATGGCGGCCATTAGCCAACGTTTCCTTATAGGAGCGCTTTCAAATGAACTCTGGCGTCACTCAACGGCCGATTCATTTGTGCGTTATTCGTTTGTGCGGGAAACAATGCTGTCCTGAGAGCAGCTGAACGCCTGCTGGCCGAGGGGGGTTCCCTCGCTCACGGGGAGGATCAACGGGAGGTTTCGTGACTTTGTGCTTTTCCCAGCGAAGGACACCAGCGCAGCACATCCTGGGGCACTCTCGCCTCGTCTGGGACGGGCTCCACTTTACCTCACAGTGTCATTCCTTCAGGCTCCATACTGTGACCTGTCCTTCCTCTTCCTCTCTCTCTCTCTCAATGATGAGCCCAACAGCTGAGCAGTAAACGGCTCTTCCACTGCTCCTTGCCAGAAGCACGCAAGTGCAACAGCAGTGGAAAGCTTCTGCTCGCCGAGGTGAGAGTGCACTCACCTGCTTCTACAACGACCTGCGATGGATCAAACTGCTACGTACCTGGAGCACTTCCATCACTGTAAATCACTTCCATCACTTTTTTTTCCCCTCTGGAAAAAAAAGCATTTTCTCGCAGAGAGGACAGAGGACAGCTCCTTTCAGAGCTGTAAATTTAGCTTTCTTAAATAAACACGGTCCCAAGATCCACCCTGTCGCTCACACACACTTCAAACACGGAGAGATAGAACAGCAGCTGTTTCTATAGATTCATCACATCCGCCTGAGTGGAGCAGTCAGATTCCTGTCGTTCAGGCACGGGCATATGGAGCAGCGTTTAGCGGTGTGGGACTCAAGGCCTGAAGGACTGCGGGTTTGAATCCAGAGACTTCCTGTGTCTTTTCAAAAAGACCTTGGCACTTGGTCTCCAATTTATCCTGTGACACAATGCCAAAGGGTGAACACAGGTTTATACACATTAATACCATTCCAGAATGTGTGAAATTAGAACAGAGTGACCAGAGTCTGAGCCCAAAATGTAATAAATTAAAAGTTTGGGTCTGTCTCTTAGGGCCTATGACTTGCGAATGGAGGGTCCAGAGGTTTAGTTCCTAACACAATTCCCCCTTCCCGACTTTAACACGATCGCATACAGCCCGGAAGCAGTGTTCGCTCATTCATGCAGAGTGAAATGGAAATGTGTTCTGCGATAGCACGTGAGTGATCATGATAATAACAATAATAAGGCAGGATTGACGGGCAAGCTTCGGAATGCTGCCGCTCTCCCCTTCCCTTAGAGACAGAGAAGGAGAGAGAGATAAAGAGAGAGAGAGAGAGAGAGCAGTAGAGGGAGGCCGTGGCGCTGACAGGGCCGGGTAGCAGGGCCGGCCCCCGGGCGTTCTCTCACAGCAAACGCGGGAGTAAGGGCTCTGCAGACACCGCTTTTTAAAATGAAGCGCTAGACTGACAGACGCCTGGATTCCTCTCCTCCTCACTTCACTGGGCTAATACTTTATTTTATTCATGTTGAGTGAAGTACATGCTGACATGCTGCATCTGTGTGTGTGCACGCGTGTGTGTGTGTGCGTGTATGCATATGTGCCTGTGTGTGTGTGTGTGGGTGTGTGTGAGTGCGTGAGTGTGTGTGTGCACGCGTGTGTGTGTGTGCGTGTATGCATATGTGCCTGCGTGTGTGTGTGTGTGTGTGTGTGTGCGCGACCCTCCTGGGGGGAAAAAGTTTGTTTTGAAATACAGGCTTTAAAAAGTAGACACTTCACAGTCAAAACACTGGCAACTCCCTGACCACAACACCGCTCTACTTAAACAGGGTTACATCATTCATCCCCAAGTATGAGCCGCCCCAAACCACAATGCACCCCGACCACTGACCTTTGACCCTACGCGTACACATTACTGGTTTCTGTAGGAGCCCAAGCTCCTATCCCTCCTATCCCTGAGAATACAAACCAGCACCATCCCCCTGGAAAGGAACAGCATGGCAGATGTAATCAATACGAGCCCATCTGCAGCCCGCCACTCCTCACTCACCACTCTCCCTCCCTCCCTCACAAAAAAACACACCAGCATAACTTGAGAAAAGGAGCTGAAGGATTTCCTCTACTTAAAGCAATTGGATTATCACACAGGCACACAATGCAGGGGAGTGAATCGACCGCGACTTATCAATAGATCAACAGCTTGTGCCCCGGCTCACCAATCGCTATCGACTAAACGGCAACAGAGGAGTAGCAGCTGCATTATTAATGTAGTGGGGGGGGGGTGGGGGGGGGGGCGCTGCGGGGGTGGTGGGGGGGGGGGTTATCGTCGGCCTCGCGCACGGACGCAAAAAAAAAACAACAACAAAAAAAGAACAGAAAGTGCAGATGAAGCCGGCTCATCATTAATTCATTCTTACATGACCAGGGGCTGCTCAAAATGAAAAAAAAAAAAAAAAAAAACTCTTCATGCAGAAAACAACAAAGACCATTTCATCAGTCTGCAGCCAGGCCTGAAATTCTCATTAGAATAAGCAGGACGTCCGGGGACCGGCCCGAGCTGGATTCCCCCGCACTCTATAATGGCACTGTATAACTCAGGGGGGGCGGGGGGGGGAGGCCCAGGGGTAGACTCTGTCTCTCTCTCTCACACTTGGCGGACGAGCGGTATTGCTGTAGTAAGCTGAATGCGGAGGGAGAGAGGCTGGCGCATGCCGTGTCACGTCTCGCGCACACACACACACACACACACACACACACACACACACACACACACACACGGGCGGGAGCAGGGCCTGCTGAGGCACGCAGCCTGTGTGGGGCCTGTCTGAGCTGGGGCTCCTTAACCTGCAGGCCCCAGGGGCCTTCCTGCAGGGACACGCCCTGACAGACAATCACCAACCCACTCGCGCAGCCGAGGACACGCCTAGACACAGGTACACACTTGCTGCGAAACAGCTTTAAAAAAAATCGCTGAACACATAACATGACTGACTTGATCATACACACGTGACGCGAAGGTGTGCATCCCGTTTTGGGATTTTCCACTTTCAGTGTTAAGCTTAGTGTGTAGTTAGTTTAGTGTGTGAGTCCAGATATATAAAGTATATATTTTTGTACTTATGCACTGGTGGCAGCAGAGCTTGTCCCATACGGGGCAGTGTAGAGCGGGGTGCAGTCAGCACGGACACAGCTGTTCCCAAGCACACATTTAGCCATTTTCACAGGCACAGCAATTAGTTCAGCTCCTTTGGAGATCACGATGTCACAATGTCACCACTCAACCCCCACCCCCAATCTTCTACCCCCAGCCAATCAGATGGCTGAATCTAGCAAACCCCACCCCTCCCGGCACATGCTTGCCAGTATGGTGTGAGGTATGAAATTTAGCAGCTGCCAGAGCTCATCAGAGGGAGAGTGAGGCGTGCAGGTGGGCGGGGCCACAGGGAAACGACCCTCTTGTGACCGCAGGCCAATGGGAGCCATCTCGCTTTGCTGAGCAAGGTGACCATGAATCACAACCCCTCCCCCCCCAAAATCACATACACCTACCACTGCACTGTACACCCTCCCACCCTCCCCCACAATGCCCTGCGGGGCAGCGAGGAGCTCAGAGGTCAGAGGCAGAAGCTCAATGGGCCGCGGGCCTTTGTCAAGCTACAAATTACTATAGTAGTAATGGAGTGTAAATCTTTGACCATTCATCGAGAGAGGAGGAGGGAGAGGAGAGGAGAAGGGAGGACAGGGGAGGGGAGAGGGGAGGAGCGGGGAGGAGAGGAGAGGAGAGGAGAGGAGAGGAGAGGATAGGAGAGGAGAGGAGAGGAGAGGAGCTCACTCTCTGGCTGCTTCTCGTTGGGGGTGATGGAGCGCACAAAGTCCTGGGGTGTCATGTAGACCTCAGCATCGCCGTGCTCGCTGATGATCTTCAGAGTGGCAAAGTAACGGAAGATCTTATCCGGCGTAGAGTACGCCCGGATCCTGTTCTCATACTCCATCACCTGGAGGAGAGAGAGAGAGAGAGAGAGAGAGAGAGAGAGAGAGAGAGAGAGAGAGAGAATTTTATTGTAGAATTTTATTTCTGTGGTCTGGATTATATATTTGTTCTGTTTATTGTAGTTAAATTGTTATTGCCTGTCTGTTATGTTTGTCACGTGAATGTATGCTTTCGCAATGTAAGTGTACCCTTACCATGCCAATAAAGCTTATTGAATTGAATTGAATTGAGAGAGAGGGAGAGAGAGAGAGACATTCAGTGAGACAGAATGAGAGTGCGTGAAATCTGCCCTGATTTTGAGTCTTTGTGAAACTGGCTTCTGTTTGTGCCAATAAGTATGGCAGAGTGTTGTGTCAGCTACCACAACAGTGAATGTGTGTGTGTGTGTGTGTGTGTGTGTGCATGATGTGGATTGTTATGCAAATATGCTTCCTGTATGTGTCCATATGAATTCCTCGGTTCAGGAAATTAATTGATTCTAGAATTTGCCCCAGTGCTCAAAAAAGCCAATCAGGGATTCAACAGAAAGCATTATGAATGACCTCAGGGTGAACTCTGGTCCACAAATGAGAGTCCCCCTGTAATACAAGTCCTGGGAAATAGGATATTTTATTGACGAGAACCGCAGTGTCGCTTGCACTGACACACACTCACTGATAAGACAGAAAGCTGCTAGCAAGGCACCATCAATAAGGGAGTCATATTTTTACTCCACTGCATTCAGAGAAAAAAAAGTAGTCAAAATGTCAATAAAAAAAAAATTTAAAGTTCAACGTCAAGACAATCGGGGTGAATTATCTCCAGGAAGATGTGACTGTTCAGACAGATCGTGGTGGGGGGGGGGGGGGGGGGTGTTGGTACCAGCCTGGAAAGGCTGACTGCTCAAATGTCTAAAACAAGCCTCTGTTGAGCAGAGCTGTCATCTGAGGCAGCGATGCTCGGAGCCGCCAGGCTACGGCGGCGTCACCTGAGTGAGCCTTAACAAGAGCGCCCGGCAGCCGAGCGAGCGCGGCGGCCTCGTCTTCCTCAGCGAGCGTCCGCCCCGAGCTCCGGCTCGTTACGCGCCCGAAAGACATCTCGATTCCGCCCGGCTCGCACGACGTACCCCTCACTTCATTACTCCACGGTCTGCACCGGGGGACCAGTCGAGACACCTCGCCGTGTCTGTGCAAACGGCTCGCACGTGCGATTCCGCGCTCCCGCGCATACCGCTCGCGGCGCGAGGCACGCGCTTAAATATCGCGCAGCCGCACGCTAAAATTGCTCTAAAACCGCTCTAAAGTTTCCGTGCGCGTTTTAGCAAGTGCTTCGTCATTCGCGTCAAGTCGATAACCGAGCGAAAGAGAGAAGAAAAGGGGAAGAGGCGCACCGGCAGGAAATGAACTGTCAGTTGTAACAGAGGAGGACATTAACCTCCTGCCTCCGCATTCTATTAGGGAAGAGCGTTTGGAAGTCCCGCGTGGAGGGAAAAGACAGGCGTGCGGGCAGAGCAGCAGGGTCGTCCCGGGCTACGCACATAAAGCGAGAATTAAGGAGAGAGGGATGGAACCGCCCCCAGCGTGAGGTCCCCCCTATCACCACCAGGCCAGGCGATCGCACGCAGAGGGGGCGGAGCAACACGCCGTCCGGACGACGGCTGCTCGCGCTCTCCTGGGTTTGAAATAACCGCAGGAAATTACACACCCGCAGAAAAAAACGGTCAGGGGAGGAAGTCAGCGAGCTGAAAGGCCGCTTTTCCCCAAACGCTGCAGAGCTCTGACGCGCAGCCAAATCTTTTCTTTTTTTTTTTTTTTTACCAAATCCATTCACCATGTAGTCTATGGGACAAGTGAGCAGGGTTAAGCCAGTCCTCAGACTCCCCTGAACACTTTGAGATTCTGAACACTTCTACAGCCTGCGCACTTCAAGGCCTCACTGGCATTTACAATCGGTGTCTGTGACAAAAAAATGGCAAAATGACATTCCCTCCGTACAGCAGTTTTAGCCAATCCAGGTCTTGGCATAAGCAGGTTAGCGCATCACCTGCAAGCGATCACCAAATAAAACACCAATTCACACACTGAGTAAAACGTGGATTTCAAATTTTAACGCAGCATCCGTTCAGACACCTGGATATATACCGAAACAATTCAGGTTAGATACCTCCCACAAGAGTACAACAGCAAAGCCTTACCTGAGAACAAAACCTTCAACCACCGAGTTACCAGCACAGTATGATGGAACTCTCTCTCACTCTGTAACCTGTATAACTCTAGTTAAGGGCATTTTCCTGCTCACCGTGATGTCCTGTCCCAAAGTAAGCAGTGGTTGCTGCAACTGTTGTTTATGTCAAGGTTTATTATCTCTATACCAAACCACCTTAAACACAGTAACACAGGGTCCTTACAGGACTAACAACATGCAATTCCTGTCAAAAAAGTATTAAAAAAACTGACAACATGGTTGTTTGCATGCAGATTATTCCAAGGCTGAGATCTGACCTCAGGCAAATCAGCCTACTTTCCACCCCACCCCTCCCCCCACACGGGCACAGGAAGTCAGCGGTGAGGCGGGTGGGAAGGATTCCTATTGGTTTCTTTCTGGAGAGTGGAGAGGAAGTCTGGCAGCGTGCCAAAACGCTTAAATTTTCCTCCTCCTTCCCAACCCCCCCCCCACTTACATTTCAGCTTCTGAAGCTGAACCCACATTCACAACACACTCACCATTACATGGGGAGCTCCTCCCTTAAACGCACAGGCACTGTACAAGGCACACACACACACACACACAAACACACAGAATATTAATTGCATATGACAGCTGGAATCTGCTGCAATAGTTCCAGAGCAGATTTGGTGTGCTTATTCGAGTGCCCAGCCTGGATGATTCAGTTTGGTCCGGTTCTCTCGCATTCCTGCAGAGCCTGTTCACTCTCCCCTCCAGCCAGGGCGTGGCAGCTAGCGCTGCGACTTAAACAAACAGGGGAATCCCTTGAGGAGCCTCAGAGAGCCTGTGCTTTTTGATTTTCTACAGGAGAGCAGGCGGCCCACTGCTGGCTTCACTCAGACAGGGAGGCAGCAGAGAGGGTTTACAGATGGAGGCGGGGTCAGGATGCCAGGCCAGCGAGTCGAACCCCCAGCACGGGGGAGTTTATATATGGACTGACAGTTGGCTGCCCTACGGACTGCACCACACAGTATCCCGTCTGTGAAAGATGTGCGCCCGTGAGAGAGGAGTGTGTGTGTGTAAGTGAGAGAGAGAGAGAGAGAGAGAGAGAGAGAGAGAGAGAGAGAGAGAGAGAGAGAGAGAGAGAGAGAGAGAGAGGACTGTGTGTGCTCATGGCCGTGTTATCCTTGGTGGTATGCGGTGGAGCCACGTGTCCCTCCCCCTGTGAGTGGTACATATTAATAAATAAACAGAGGGGAGGAGAGGCGGGGCCAGGCTGGGCTGAGTGACAGGCAGGCAGGGCAGAGCCCCTCGCCTCCACACATTTACAGGGTATTGATCGAAGCTCCTTCTCTCCCTCTCACCACACACACACAAACACACGCACACAAGCACACACACGCACGCACGCACACAGGCGCACACACGCACAAGCACAGTGCCCCGTTGAGCCTTTAATTTGCTTCAGTTCTCCACAGCCACTGCCACTGCATTGTGCACTGTGCATCATTATGGTGCAGCGACACACAATCAAGCTGAGAAACGTTATCTACTGTCCAGGAGGGACACCCTCAGCCACCCCTGCATTGTGTGAGTTTGCAGGGAGCGGGGCTGCCACAGCTTCGGGGCACGTTACGTTTTCCCCAGGGCCACCTGCTGGATAAACGTCCATTTTCTCACCATGCAATCTTTTCGCGTTCTACTCCTGTGCATCTCCTCTGAAAATTGCAGGGTAGCTCGTAAAAACATTGTCTCTCTTGTTCAGGCATGTCATGGTGCAGGCTTTTTTTGCAGGCAGAACTTTTTTTTGTCTGGGCCAATTGATTAATGTAACGCACAAAAGAAATAAATGTTCATGGGTATGTGAGCGTGCTTTATGAAAATTCTCCAGCCCTGTGTGCTATCTGCTCTGGCCATCTTCATCATTTAGCTATTTTTAAGCACTCTTGCCAATGTGAAAGTAACCGACTACACGGCCATCGATTTGGAGAGCCAACGGTTACACGCCACAACGGCTCAGCAGACAGACTGATTGACTGATTGATCGACGGGTCTGCCGTTTACGCCATCGATCACCTTGCGGTCGCGGAAACCGGATCGCGCCTTCTTCTTCTTCTCGTCCGAGCCCGCCTCCTGGTCCTCGTCACCGCTGCTGGCCTCCACCGCGCCCTCCGACTCCTCCTCCTCGGACTCCGCCTCCTTGGCAGGCCCCGCCTCCTCGGGGTCCGCCCTCTCCTCGTGCCGGACGGACGACCCCGATTCCGCGTTCGCCCTGCCGGGGGGCGTGGGGAGAGACCGTGTCAGTGAGACAGCGATAATAACGTCCTTTTAGGGACTTACTGGATAAATTAACGGAGGGAAGTACTTAACCAAGGCGGGGGAGATATTCTGCATAACACAATGACACAATTCCAAATCACATTTTGCTCTTTTTTCCCCCATAACAGTTAACTGGCTGCATGTGATAAGCATACAGCAGGGCTTGCGCGTGTGCGCATGTGCATGTTCCTGTGTCTGCGTGTGTATGTGTATGCGCATGTACCTGCATCAGGGCATAAGAAGGCATTTCACAACGTATTCAAAGTTACACAAAGAATAAGAGGAGTAATAAAGAAGGCGTGGCCAACAGCACATGTGTATAATTCAGTTTAATCGTCTCTGGGTCCAGGCTCTAGAATGGCGCCACGTGCCCCAGCCTGTCAATCACGGTGTCAGATTATCCAGGGATTCAATCAATGGCCTGCCGCCACCGAGTTAACCAGTCTAGTCAAAGCGAGCCCAGCTACCACAACCAGCCTCTCAGCCATCCTGACATCGACCTCTCTAGTGTGCACACGCCCTGTTGCTTTTAGCCGGGAAGCTACTCCCCGATTCAGTGTTACTCTACTTTATTATTCACTCCATGGCTGCGCGGCTTTAAAAAAAAAAGTCTTTTTTAAGTTGTGGTAGTCTAGACACCTCGCTTGCTACATCCTGAATCTAAAACCATCTGACTTAAATGTACAGCACTACTACAATGAGTGGGTGTGGCTACTCTGACGACGCGTAGATTTTCTGCAGGACAAGTGACAGATATCTTGTACAGAGGCATGTTTGATTGATTTATTTCTTTTTATACCAGATTAAAATCGACCGTTACACTTTGAGATCCTGGGAGGTGCCGTGACAACAACAAGGATGATTAGGAAGTCTGTCGCAGGGCTGGCGCAAACTCTGGCTTTCCACAGCTTCTCTCTGAATGCCACATTACTAACAGAGCTCTGAGCTTCTGTTCCAGGCCAACAGGAAGCCGAGCGTGAAGGGGCGCTGTTCTGTGACTGCGGCTAATTTTCTAGTGGCAGCGAAGGTGAGCGAGTGACACGACCACCTCTAGGGCCACTTACTGCAGTCACATCTACAACTACAAAGGCTTTCAAAATACCACAGACACTCCAAAGGGTAAAAGCTTTTAAAAAGAAAAATCAATCTGAAAGACTCATTTACAGAATACACCTCACGGTGTCACAGCGGACACAGAGAGAATGGAAAAAAGGAAGAAAAAAACATTTAAGCCAACATGAGATAACACTTGGAATGGTTCCCTGACCCCATAAAAAGGTAATCAAGCCAACCTCCTGTTACGAAAGTTAAACACTGAAGCGCTCCAGGTTCTGGAAATTAGGCCTACCTGCCAGTGGAGGAATGAGAGAGAAAGAACTCAACAAGGTTTTGGGGGGGGGGGGGGGGGGTAAGACTTCATAACAGGTCTTTCACTTCACCCCACCCCCCAGGAGAGGCTCACCTTGTCCAGAGGAGCCCCGCGCTGGCCGACACCCCGGTCACGCCCACCAGGGCGGCAAGCATGAGCCTCCGCCGACTGGCACCCGGCGCAGAACCAGCGTGGTATCGCCGTGACAACTGCGCCAACCCCAGTGCGGCAGCTGACAACAGCCGCAAGCGGAACATTCTTTTTTTTTGGGGGGGGGGGGGGTGTGGGGGTGGAAAAGAGAACATGATTAGTCATATGTTTTTGTATCCAGGTAACAGAGGTTACATATTTCAAGCCTGAATCTTATAATAAATAAATTATAATATACAAAATATATATCTAATGAGCCTTGTATAAACAGTGCTAGGAGTCACAGCTGTATTATTCAGTATTACCCAGAGTCAGTGCAGTATTAGTATTACCCAGAGTTAGCTCTGGACCAATTTTCTCTGAAATAAGAGTTGATGTGATAAAAAAAAAATTTTTTAAATTAAAAATGCTTCTACTAGGTGGTACATGTCAGAATCTCACAGTTTGAATGCAGTTTGGAATACAGGCCTACTGTGAAATGCACAGATGTTGCTTGTAAATAATGCAAAAGGTGTCTCCTTGTCACCATGCTCTTCTCTCAGCAACCCACCCAGTCAGTTTAACCTTAACATCTCCAACAGCACCTAGGGGAAACTCTGCGCTGGACTGTAGACTGAACACTCCTCTTCGCTCTGATTTACAGACTCTAAATCCCACGGCAGCTCGCTTACACACACTCACACGTATGCACAAACGGGGAACGACACACAAGTTCTATCTGAAAGAACCGCAGCGGTCTCGCGTTAGGGTGAGACGCCGCCTCCGATCAGGAGGCCTTTGAGGAGGACGGAGCCTGCGCATCGAGAGCTGTGCAGACTGCTACATCTGCTGCCACCGCGTCGAGCTGTCCCGGAGCCCTACGCCCGCACCCCCGGGTCAGCGCTGACATTTCCCCCAAAAACTCATTAACAACCGCAAAGAGGGGTGGGAGCAGGCAAAACTTCAAACAACAGCATTCCATTCCCAGGGCGTTTTCACAGAATTCTGTATCTCAGTGAGACTGATTAATAAACACTGAAGATGAAGGCTGATGCAAAGTCCTTTTTTTTATTTATTAATTTTTTTTTGCTGAAACACTCATCTCAAAACTCCTATTTTAGCGTGACACTTAATTTCACTAAACTAAAATTATACACCTAGGAATGGAGACTAACAATTAAAAACAAAATTAACCCCCCCCCCCCCCCCCCCCCCCCCCCCGGCCGCGCCCGCCATGGCTCAGTGAATTCCGCCTGCGGGGGTCCCGGTCCGCCACCTGCCAATACGCGGCTCAGAATCAGGCCCTGCTCTCTGCAATCAGGAAAGCGGGCGTATGCTAATGGAGGTAGCGGTGCGCGACTCCACAAAGCACCCTGACAGCGTGCGCCTCTGGGTTTCGCCAGGCGACGACCGCCTGCCCTCCGCTATACAGGAGTAGCTCCAGCGCCTTACAGTAGGTTGCAGGTTTGAATCCCAGGCAGGCACAGCTATTGTACCCTCGAGCATGAGGTGTTCCAGATTATTTCCTGCACTATAAATATCCCACTCTGCCTGTGAGTTATGAATTGAGAAATACATCATAAAGGTCATGGGTAGATATACAAAGTAATGATGATGAGAGGAACTGTTTGAATTAAGCAGAAGCTAGCATAGCCACACCATTTTATCTTTAAAAATGGCCACATGGCAGAAAATCAACTCTTGTCAACATTAGGCTAAATAGCCATCTGCCACCCGACTGCATACAGGCTGATCTTCCACAAATGACTGCTCGGCTCATCCGGGGAAGAGTATCAAAGATTAGAATAACACATAGCAAGTCTGTCCCCGGCAGTGTAGAAAGACATGGCTGAAAGTACAAAAAAATAAGTAAATAAAAATATGTAAATATTACCACCCCAATGCTAGTGAAATGACCCTGACTCTACCATTAACCCACATGCGATATACATAATGCAGTCAGAGATTTGTTTATCTAAGCCATATCATTCACAGTGTCCTCCATTACTGGTGGATGATGTACTACCGTCCCTGACACTGTCATACTGGAAACCAAAAAGCCAATACAGAATGCGAGCCAAGGACATGAAATTCTTACTTTGTTTCATCAGAAAACAAGAATGAAATCATCAAGACTGAAACACAACAGGATAATTGATTTTTTTTTTTTTAACTTTAATAAAATGACAAATACACGACTCAATCTTGAACTGCACTGAAAAGAAAAAGACTTTTAGACGCTTTGTAGCAACAGGCGGCAACACTTTATTAGATGTGCAATGAGGCTATTAGGCCTATGTTAAACTGTTTAAATACTCCAATTCTCATTTAAGAGACTAATCTTGCACACACCAAGGAGCCATATTTTCCAGCCCTTTTAGAACCCACAGCAAAGCATTGTGGGTATTCTTTCCTCAACAGCAGTACTGTAAGGGTCTGTCCCTGGAGGGAAAATGGAAGTGTGAATTGCAGATTGGACCACAACCCTCGGTTTTCACCAGGTAAGTACTGCTTAACACATAGCAGTGATAGGGAAATGTGCTCTCAAGTAACATTACTCAAAATCAAATAGTCCAAACAGTGCAATGATTCATAAGCACTCTGAGCCAATGAAACTACTAATAAACACATAAAATGGAACTCGAATAATATGTCAGAACAACCGTATTTATACTGTACCAAGTGCACTGCATCTAGGCTAATCAGTGTTTGACAAGTGTGAGTGTCAGTAGGAAGTGTATTACTCAAAGTTAATTTTGTCACGCATCATCTCATCACTGAACTCACTACATGATCCTTCAGTCGATCCCAAATCATGAGCAATGGCTTTGGAACCACTGAATGGGAGAACTAGAGAAGGAGTAGCCTATGTGTTCTAATTGTAATCACAACTTAGATTCATAGTAGTTCCTTCCACTACGAGTTAGGAATATCTGTGGTCAAAAGAAGCCTAGTTTCAGTGGTTATTTTGATACAGATACTGAGACTACTTTGTAGTCTTCCTTCCAGTATGGACAGAAATAAATTAACTCACTTAATTACAAGGCACACAATTTCAAGAATGCAGTGTGCTTAGTTGAGCTGGCTTCGAAGGTTCTCAAAAGATTTGTGAGCAGATCAACTGCTTCATCAAAGTAACCATGTCTCGTGCTACTCAAGAGTTTAAAAACATATCATAGCACCAACACCCTCTATTACAAAACAACGCAAACCCACCCACCATTGAGTATAAAAATCTCATTGGTCAATGGAGGAAACACAGAACACTTTTCTGCAGATTGGATACCATCTTCCAAAACTGATAAATGGGCCAGCTGTTGGACAAGAACAGGAACGGGCTAAAAACAAATAAAAGTGCACAAAGACAGAGAAATATGCTGCAGTTGCTCATAACACCTCCCAGTAGAGCCTCCAAACCTAGGTCAGCAAGTTCCTTCAGAGAACAGCAGACCTAGGCCTGGGACACATGTCTGCTTAGTGGAGATTAATCTTTTATAGTGCGCCTTAAACTCAATCCATATAAAGGCCCAGCTGGGATCTCATAGCAGTGCAGATCGAACGTGCTTCTTTTTTTAACGTTTGTTAGCATAGTTACTGTAAATGGCTACACTGTGCAAGGGCCCCGGTCTTATTTATCAATCTCTTACTCTTCCATCAATTCGACACAGTGCAAACAGGGAAACCCCAAAATGTTTCTTCTTGTACAGAGACAAATGCTCAACTCTTACTTCAGCAAGTCACTGTCACAAACTAAAAAAACTCTACGGTGACATGTTTCCTACTGATATGAGTGCATGCCATTATATGGAGGACCACATTAAAGCTACCAGAGACATAGGGAGTGGGGGAAAGGAGAACTGGAAAACAGAGGGATACAAAGAGAAAAAAAAACAGGAAGATGAGAAAGGAGCTATTCCAACGAATTATTGGAGCTGAAGAGGTGATAAGATTCAGTGCATAACAGGAGGGGACACCTTGATCTTCAGCTCAGGGGGCTATGTGCACCTTCCTTCTTAAGGCATTCAGCTGACACTCTTGTCCAGAGATATTTGCACAGATTACATTCTTTACATCCAATTCCATTTATACTACTGGATATTCACTGAAGCAATTCAGGTGAGGTACCTTGCTCAAGGGTTACAAAGGCAGTGCCCCACCTGCAAATCAAACCTACACCTTCAGAGGCATAAGCTCAGTTCCCTCCATTATACAAAATTTCAGGCCCAGCCACCCAATGTCTTAATGCAAAATTGGGGCCAGACCTACCCTCACTACTTATGCATAGGACTGACATGCTGATTGACAGGCAAAGAGGGGGTTGTGGGATAGCAGTATTTACTAAGAGAATAAAAATACTGTTTTTGTCGTAAAATAAATATGAACGCTCACTGACAGTATAGTAACGTTCAGTATGGAATGTCGCTAATCAGGGATTCGAACCCACAACACCCTGGTTGACATCGAGAGAGCGCTAACTGCTCCAGCAACGAGACGAGCAACTAATAAATGCACATCATGTGTGTATGGACAATGCTGTGAGAGAATTGCTATTTTTGAGTTTCACAATACATATGGAAGAACATCTTGCTAGTTCGCTACTATCGCTAGAAAAACATAATTTATCTGGCTAGCAACTGTCGATAACAACCTGTCCACCCTCTGTAGTTGCAATTACGTTCTCTCCCGCTTCGTTCACCGAGTGTTGCTTTGAACTAGAATCGGTAACGTCTACGCCAGTTATCTAGCCAACCAGAAAACTAAGAGAAACCTATTTATTCCATTAAAATTATTGGTGGTCCTAGCTAGCTATGCACAGCGCCAATGCAGCAGGAAGGCGAACACACGGTGAGGTAACTAGCAAGAATTATAGTAATTCCATACAACAACAAACATTTCCGACTGCCACATTCACATTTTATTCTGCAAACAACTAATAACCAAACTGATACACGAACTCCATCTAAACTAACGTTAGCAGGCTAGAAATTTATTGAACTGCGTAACTGTTCTAGGGTACGCTGGTCAATCTGCGTAATGCACGTAGACAAAGACACAACAGGCGTACCGCATATTGCGTTGTATTAGTTTGTGAATACAACGTTGTGTGTCTTCGGGTTCGCCTTGGTTGAGAATACAAGTCAATAAGGAAACCAGCAGCGATCGCAGGTATGCCACAATCCAGGTACTTACTCGGGTTCCTTGCGCGACTACCGCAGTCCTGGAAAAGGTGGAAATGCGACTTTTGCAGCTTCTTGGATAAAAAGTATATGGAAATGTTTCGAACCGTGGACTACGCCTTCCTGTCAGTTGGCAGATCGCGCAGCGCTGTATTCTGTGTGTTCCGCTTACATGCAGGCCGCGTCCCCTCCCCTTTTCTACGTCACGGCAAAAAAGGCTGGACAATTAATGCAAAATCCATAGTAGGTCCACCCATTGCGGCGTACGTGTATTTGTGTATACCCAGATGGGCGTGGTGCATTTGACAGATGAAAGCATTCAAAGATGCACGTTAAATTCCACTTGTTAATGATTTTGTTTGGGCTTTGTGGCGATTTTAATGGAACCGTGATTCCTGATTTATGTTTATTATTCCATTCTATACTAATAGCAATGATAAGGTTACTACTCATATTAATTCTGTAGCTATAATTATATTATGTAGTTCTAATAATAATTCCATAATTAATAAATTATTTTTTAAATGATTTCTATTTGATATGCATACATGTGTATGCATGCAGTATATATATATATATATATATATATATATATATATATATATATATATATATATATAGCTGTTTAATATTTGCGAGTGCAGCATGCTGACATTGACAGCCGCAAATTCATTTGTGAAGTATGTGTGCTGTTTCAGGCACCACAGCTAGCCAGACACAGGCCTGAGGCAAGACATCTCCACAGTGCGCCCGTAATGAAGATGGCCACCACCCGGGTAAAGTGGAGGGTGAATTATACGATCTCAACTCAGCGTTTTATGATTAAGAAGAGGCTACCAATATCAAACATTTTGCCAAACTGCCCTCATCAGCAAAATGGCGTTATGTGCTGACGGCAATGTTTTGAACCCCAACTCTGAAATGTCAACACAAATGAGACGTTTGAATCTGGAGCCTCATCTCAACTGAAAAACGTTGAGTGCACACTGTATATTTTATGAGTGTAAGTACTGAATTGCCTTGATCTGTGCACGCCTGTTTTAAACTGAAAGGCCTGAAACAAGAGCACAATCGCTTTCTATTATAATGCAAATCGCTTTTTGGATTTTCTGCCATGCACTACTCTGCCATGAGTTGATACTCACTCGCACCCGATCTAAAAACAAAAGCTTTGATTAGCCTCTGTAATTAACCTGTACTAATCAAGCTGTGGCATTTCAGAGTGAGGGTATAACAAGACCGCGACACCGTTGCATTGTGCTTTTTAGTAGCTCTATTCGTTTTATCTGTGCAGCTGGGTTTTTAACTAAAACAGCTGGAATAAGAGCATAATCCTTTCCTATTTGAAAGGTGTTATAAAAGCCTGTTGACATCTAGGCCTAATCAGCAAATGCAACCAAGATGGGTTGCTCTCTCTCACTCTCTCCCTCTCTACAAGCAAAATTGTTTGTGCAACAGCTAGAAGGAGATGCTGCCTCACTATTTCTGCAAATGTATGACACTTGCACTCGCACTACACAACAGAAATGTTGGTAATTAAAAAAAAATACTTTATTCCCCATTTTAGAAGCTGCATGTCCGTTCCCATCACTTCAAAATCCCTAAATTCAGCAGAGTGCAGACTAATGCACACGTCCCCTGAAAGAAGTGAAACCTGCTCAGGCCATCCGCCTCTTCTTTTCACACTGCAGTCGACCAGCTGTGCTGTGCACCATTGGTTCCAGAGAACTGCTCGCTCATTTGCTGCAGACAGGCTGTGTGAGTCTGATCAACCATAGAGTTCACTACTGTGTGGGTCAGCAGGGAGCATCCTGCTGACTGACAGCCTTCCTCTCTATGGCTAATTATTCATTGCCATTTGCAGTTGCCAGCCGCAGTCAGGACCAACACTCTCTGGATTTGATTCCAATCCATGGGATTGGCCACTTTTGGGAGGAGCCCCAATGAACCCAGAGCTTTAATTGGGTACATCACTTGGGAGCCCCTGTTCTGACCTCTTATTTGTTTTGTCATTGGTTCTTCTTCTTTTTTCCTTATGTACTTTTTATTTCTTTAATTTTATCTAAATGGTTAAAATGCGCTTGGCTTTAAAGTAATTTGCTGTCTGTTTGTTCTCCGTTCATTCGCTTCTCAACTTCCCCTCCCCTCCCCCCGCCATCCTCTTCTCTCTTTCTCTTGCTGCCTCCCTCAGTGGACTGACACAGCTTGAAGTAGCTGTGGCAGGGTGTGCATGTGCTAGCCAATGCATGCGCACACACTGGTATTCCAGTGCCCCGTGGCTATCACCTACCGTGACAGGGTGCTCACATTTACTTCAGCTAAGTGGTCAATTCTGATGTGTCTACCTCCCAGTGCCCAGGTTTCACATGCAACTATACCGTAAATGAATAAGCTACATTAAAAGCAGCAGTCATCTCTGTTCTTAGTAAGGCTTGGGGGGTTGGGAGAGGTCACGTGGATAGTGGCTGGGGCTGTTGAATGATGTCAGAGGGCAGGTGGACAAATGTAAATGGATGGGTGTAGGAATCCGACCCCCCCTCCCCCCACAGCCTGCCCAATATGCAAACACTCAGTACTGGAAAACTAAAGCTGGCCAAGCTGAATTCAAGCCCACAGATACCTGACAGAATCAATGGACTGTTTAATTGGATTAGTTTAACCCTCTTTCTTAGTCTTGAAGAGATTAAGGTGATTCCTTTCACACAGTTACCACACATCACACACACACACACCTCCCCTATAAGCCTTCTCTTACATGCACCGGATGAGCCTCATTCATTGGCTCTGATAGGTTTGCAACGCTTTACCAAGGAGACAGAATACCGCTACACTCTTTTGTCTCAAGTCCCTCATTACAGCTCTCGTACGCTTGCTTTTCTGAGTTTTTTTGGGACTTAATGACTTTCCTCTTTCCTTTGCGATTGATTTAAACGGACAGCTTCACGGCTTGAGCTTCAGACCTGAGTCAGTGGGGGCACATATAACTTCTCTTTCCTTCTCTCTTGTTCTCTCTTTCACTCTGTCTCTCAATTTTTTTCTTAATTTCTACTTTCTCACTTAATTCTCTCTCCCCTGTCTATCCTATCTCTGTCAGCATGCCTCTGTCTTTTTTTCTGCTTCAGTGTCTCTACCGCAAGAAGGTAATCTGTCTTGTTTTATCTGCACATCTCAGAAATATGAAACATCTTTGGCAAATTTCCGTCTGGGTCACACAGAACCACCCACCGATGCAAACGTGAAATTGAAATCTGCTCCAGTCCTCAGAAATGTCCTGAGTTGCTCTGTGACTTCACTGCCAGATTTTGCTGTGCTCAGCACCAGTATCAAATGCACCTAGTCATCCCTGATGTGCCATACATTTGAAATAAATGCAAATGTTAACTTGTTGCTGTATGGGAAAATTACAGACGTCATGTATATCTTAGATACTAAATCCAGGAGATGCAAACTGCAGCATCAACAGGGGGCACTTTTACCCTTATTAAAATGAGCTGTGGGATGGTCAAATTTACCCTAGAGAGCCTTCAGCAGTGTATTGGGGTAGTGATGTTTTTGCCATGGTGTAAGAAAAACCTGCAAAACCTGCTGGACCTCAACAATAGGAATTAAGTTGCACTCCTTATGTTGTAGTTTGCATCTTCAAGTGCACCCTGGTAATTACAGTAACACGTCTCTTATAGAGCATCCCCTTAAACGAGTACCCTGCCAACTCATTAGGCTGCCAGCACTGAGATGTGGGTCCTAAAGTCTTGCAAGAGTTGATGTCAGCCATTTGTGAAGACTGCTGGCTTACATCTTCATGCGAGAGGTACAATGCCCCTTTACTGTAGATTCTGAGTTGGGGTGTGCCCGTGGCAACCATAGCTTTCTTGTGCACCCTGACTGGTGATGCAACACTATGGCCACACCCAGCTCAAACAGGCCCGGTCACTACGGAAACAGGGTGGGGTGAACAGCTAAAACAAAGGCAAATGTCCTTTCAGTTGAACTGTCTAGAACAGAGCTGACTCACCTGTTCATTTACTGTATACACCTGGCCAGATATGGTGTAAAGGTTAGTGTGTTTGTAAAAGTTATCTGTCAATAAATGTCTGTATGAGAGTATGATAGTGTGTGTGTGTATATATATGTGTGTGTGTGTGCGAGAGAGAGAGAGAGAATTTGCATGTGTGTATGTGTGTGAGAGAGAGTAAGAGAGAAACACAATATGAGAGAGTGAATATGTGATGAAATATTGCTTCAATGTCCTGACCTGTGTGTGCCATGATGCGGTCAGTCTTCCTATTGAAACAGAGTCCATCCATTAGTGAGGCAATCGCAGCTCTGCTAATAAATAACTGAATGGCCTTCAGCACACGGGTGCTTGTCTCCTCATTAATACTGTGTGCTGGACTGAGAGTGGCTTACCCTTTCATCATTTTTCCCTCTTTCTATATTTTATTTTTTCTCTCTTGATTCCCCCCTCTATCCCCTTCATCCCCCAGCCCATCCATCCCTTTCTTTCTGTCATTCTTCCTGTCTCTCCCTTTCTCTCCATTCCTATCTCTTTCTCTCTGTTTCTCTCTCTTCCTCAACTTGTCCCATTAGCCCTAATGTTTTGTGACACGCTTTTACCAAACCATGTCAAATAGTGGATTTGGTAATGAAAACCATTTCCTCGTTGCTCCGTGGTCTCAGAATCCCAGGATATTAATGGTGTCTGGTTTGTCACTGTCCTGTTCTTGTGCTCTTCATCACAAAGGCTCACTTTCAGTGCCAACAGAGCACAAAATAAACTTACTGAGCGAGCCACGAAGGACCTTATCTCCACCATCTCCTGTGGAAGAAAGTTCTCCCAGATATCACTGGATCTAATTGGCCGCATCTCAGGGCTGTTGTAGAGTTCACTGAAAATGTCTTTGCCTTATCCACCATTATCTTTCCCTTTCACTGTCTGTGAAATATAAATGGCCGTACTCATGCACACACACACACGCATGCACATACACTTACACATTTTTAGGAGAAGGTTGGACCACCTGAGACGCCAAAGTGCAAATGCGTGGGAGGGCAGGTGAAATGTCAGCTGACAGGTCTGTGGAATGTGACGGGTCAGATTGACAGGTGTCTGGAGGTTACCCATACCCTTCTCTAATTTCATCTGTGCTAATTTCACTTCAGCCTAGGGCTTGGACAGTAGCCAGTCCCCTTGGCTGATGGCATCCACAGCAAACCTTTTCATCTCAATTCCCTCTAAAACAACCACCTTACAGCTGAGCAGCCCAACCTAAATAAAACAGTCAAATTCAACATGCCTATCCAATACCCATGAAATCAAGATAAAAAATGAATTGAATTAAAGATAAAAACTTAGAAACAGAAATGAGGTCAGGGCAAACCAGAACATTTCAAACTGTCGTCAGGTAAAACTAGGGTGGTTGCACACAAGTCAGAATTTTACAGTTAATCAACTATTGGAAGAGGACAAATTAGTGCTTCTGAGTGTCATAATCAGCCTGAAAATTGCACCTCACTCAACTGCAGCTCTCATCTCCTGATATTCGATGTTTCCTTGGTTGCCTTTTCCCCCTCCGGAGAAAGAACTCACGAGAGAGATTCACACCCGCCCGCCCCCCACCCCCCCCAAACCACGTTCTCCAGTCAGTCACTGAACAGTTTGTTTGTGTTTACAGTGAGACAGAAAGAGAGGGATTAAACTGTTTTTGTGTCAGTTACTCAAACTGCTTAACTGGATGTCCCACTTCACACACACCCTTCTCTGGCAACAGACTTAGCAACCATCAACATTATCGCTGAGACTGAGCAGCCTGTACAATATTCACCCTTCTGCGGAAGTTTAAAAGGTGTGACGAGAGATAGGAAAGACTCATAAACGTATCTCCATATGTACTGTTGCCATTGCTTTTAACCTGGGAATGTATCCCTGGTAAACACTGCGGTATATCTAATGCAGTATTTACAGCTGAACGCCAGCAATTGTGTGTCAATTGCAACAG
Organism: Anguilla pacifica; assembly: GCA_039654925.1. Taxonomy (NCBI): domain Eukaryota; kingdom Metazoa; phylum Chordata; class Actinopteri; order Anguilliformes; family Anguillidae; genus Anguilla; species Anguilla pacifica. The sequence goes on along the minus strand of CM077301.1, from coordinate 10,607,171 downwards.
AGAACAAAGGAACAAATATAACCTCAATTCCAGTGGTAATTCAAACACACATACATACACACACACAATAAAAAACACACACCTGAAATTGTTCTGAATGCATACACATCTGGTATGAACCCTGAGCTTTGAAAATGCTGAACATGCATGCAGCTAATGTGGATGCATGCTGTCTGTGAGCATTTCTTTGTGCCTGTACATGTGGGGTTGTTCATGGTTGTTATGCATGAGATTGTATATCTGTGTTTACATGTGTGTGTGAAGGTGCATATGCAAGACTGTATGTGTGTCATTAGGTTGGTTACTGAGCGTGCATGTTTGTGTGTGTGTGTGTGTGTGTGTGTGTGCGTGCGCATGCATGTTTGTGTGTTTGAGTGGATGTCGGTGTTGTGTGGGCTGCTCCCTCAGGAACATACAGCATGAAAGTGTGTGATGAGTGGAGGATTAATCCCCATTTTAAATTCAGCTTCAATGAATATTTCATATGAATTCACCAGGGCGTGACCCGCTCCTCCCAACCCAGGTACAAACTCCAGCACTCTGGATTCCCATGAGATAGGGACAGTGTGTGTGTGTGCATGTGTATACTGTGTGTGTGTGTGTGTGTGTGTGTGTGTGTGTGTGTTTGTGTGTGTATGTGTGTGAGTGTGCATGCGTGTACGCATGTGTGCTTTGGGGGTGTATTCTGCTCTCATTCATCAGGTGATGACAGACATCTGAATGGAGCTTTTGTAACAGGCACTGCTGCTGTGGAGTTTTCCGCAGTATCCAAGCCTGACCTTGGGAAGTGGCTGTCAAATACAGAGAGTGTTTGAGCAGGAAACTCTCTCTCTCTCACACCCACACCCACACACAGTCACACACAGTCTTTTTTATTAGCTTTTTTCAAATACGTATGCAGAAACATACTGTATGTGTGTGAGTAAATGTGTAATGCGCACATGTCCTCTCTCAGGCACAGGCAAGCAACAGTCTCAGTAGAGATAAGGAAGTGTGTTTATCACAGATAGAAGGCATCTTTACTCTTTCAACTGACTTTCCTGAGACCCTGTCATGCTCAAGCTCTGCTTAGGGTTCACAGTTCAAAGTTCAGGGTTCAGATATGCAGAAAAATCCAACCCATGCCTGATAACCAAGTGTTGGCGTTTCTTCACAAGGAGAACAAACTTTTATACAAACTATAACCATTGTTACCATATTGTGCATTAACACCAACCAAACAATCCTCGGGTTTGTCACCCTTGACAACCACACTTCTGCAACAGCTAGTGTAAAACAACACCAGGCTATTCTCTGTATGTCACCCTCCCATTTTCACAGCATTGGGTTATGGGGGTTGGAGGGGTGGCATGTGGGGGTGGAGCTTATGAATCAGCAACAGGTGTGAACAGAGCTACATTCTGTCAAAGAATAGAACAGCCTGAGGCTGTCCATTTCAAAGATAATGGAGGCCAGATGAAATTTGCACACATGAATACTCACACAGACAAACACATAAGCACAAACACACACACATACACGCACACAAAATACAGCCTAGCACACAGAGCAGTGTTTAACATAATACGACGCTAACACAGTATTTATGTGAACCGAAAAGCAATTTTTTTTTTAAAAAAAACGCTGTCAAATGTGTTCTAACTGAATTGATTTAACACTGAGCAATTTCACTGTCTATGAAGTTGAACCATTCTATTACCACAGGTTGCTAAGACAAACGATCCAGTGAGATAATAAGAAACGTGCCTGCTGCACTGAGCATTTATTCACAGGCCAGAGCATTACGTGAAGCCCGTCACCTGTAGCGTGAGATAGCGGCGGAATATCTATTCGTGGCATTTACACAACCACACCATTTCCTTATCCAGTTATTACTTTCAATGCAAACGTCTCATGTTTTTGAACACGTGATTTATTCAGCTGTGGTCTTTGCTGGTGCAAACACCTCGCTTGTGGCCACAGCAACAGTGAGACTGAAACCCAAAACCCATCAGTTTCAGAGTTTCTTGGCCTGCATTATTGTCAGCATTATCACTGGTCGGGCATTAGGAAACACTAATGTGGTAAAAATTCTGGCACAAAATGGCTGCCATACACCAACCAGAAACATGCTGCACATTAGCGGTGGTTCAGGTCAATTTCCCCCCTTCACAATGATGTGCTTTGGTACGATGAGAGGCACTATATGAATGCAGTCGATAATTATGAAACAACCTGACCAAAATGACATTTTGCAATCTCAACCACTCTAAGAGCTCTGATGCTAACTACCTGGTCCTGTACTGTATGCGCCCTGGGACAGGTGTTGATTGGTAATATCGGAAGGCTCATATTAGCAACCTGTCAGCTTTCCGGTTTATCCTTTTGATTACATTAATAGGGGCCCTTCAGCAGGTGACCTGTTTCAGAATGCCGCGGCATTGTCACATGCAGGAGGCCAGCCCCAAGTGCTGCGCTAAACACAGCCAGTGCAGCCACAGGTCATGTGTGCACGGTCATCCCTTAGCACATCAGAGTATGATATGACTGTGTGCCTAGACAGCTTGGATAGAAACGACTGTGTGTAAGGGACAGATCCTGTTTCCACAATGGGTATTAAGAGAGTTTCATGCAAGCGATTCTGCGTACAGACGGTGTGTAAGTGACTCTTTGTATGGACTGTTTGTCATACCGCTGTCAATACTCATCAATAAGCCACACTTTTGGACGCTGCAATATTTGCTGTGGCGGGCAGCGGTGCTCTGTACCTGTCCCCTGATGCTGCATTAGCATTTATAGTGCATCACCCAGACAATGGGGCACACCGCACCTGGGAAGGGAGCCGGGAGGTGAGCGGGTGGGGGGAGGGGGAGCTCAGCAGGTGGAAGGGGAGGATGGAGCTCTCAAAGGCGAGCAAACAGTGGGTTGTGACAGATGCCCGCAATAAACAGTCATTTCCAAGTTGTCCTGAATGACCTAAAGCGAATACACACAGTTTGTGCCACAGGTGATTAGTATCAACGGGAAACAAAATTCCTAAAGCGGTAATTTCTTACTGTTTGACGCGATGGTGAACAGCGAAAAGCCATCTTCTTATAAATTGACCTGCTGAATGGCTGTTTCATCGAGTGAAAAAGTAGAGCTGAATTGGACCAGGACTCTCAGGGCAGGAGGAGGAAGAATTACATCATCGTTTCATTCACCAGTGCAGAGGCTCTGGAACTGCAGTCCAAGTAGCATTGCTCAACGGGGAATGCATCGGTGTACTTTCAGCATCAAGCAGACCCCCAGAATGCTGTTGTCCAATTCAATGGCACGGCAAGAGGTAATTTAAGAGGTCAACGGTCTTATACCCCACCTTCAGTGCAGACTGTTCTGGGATGAATGTCTGAAACATGAACAAGTAATTATTTACCTTCGCAAAAAGACCAAAAAAAAAGGCTATCACAAAAAGTGGCAGGTACAGCGAGGGCACTGGTGCGAGATGTGGACTTGTGGGGGGTTCACTCCACAGTGCAACCTTCAGCCTCATTTTTCACTTGCGATTGCTCTGTCTGAATCAGTTGCCTCAGCTCTGTGGATACAGGCTGGTAGATTATAGAGCAGATAGGAAACAGTCAAGCAAGCCTGTCTTAGTGGGCCCTCTCTATAGTCTGGTTCCTTCTAGGGTTTCTTCCTGTATACCATCCAGAGAGGTCTTCCTTGCTGCTGGTGCATTTTAGGTTGCTTTAAGGGAAAAGGGGGGGGGGGGGGGTGTTGGTCACTTTCAGCCAGCGGAGCTAATACGTTTTTAATTGATTTGATTTGTACCACAGGTCTATGTCTCCCTAGGTTTCAGCAGATTTGACCGGTCAGCATGTGACTCCAGTTTGCGATGGACACACGGGGAAGCTCCATCATGGCTGATGGGCAAAGACTGTGAAGGGTCACGTGACCCTTCACTGAAGCACGGACTCATTTCCACAAAGAAATGTGAGCTGCAGCCTGGATGTGGCTGTACACCATTTTACGAACACACCTCAGGTAGAGGCCACATCAACAGGCGCGATAATGCCATGGCTGACAGGTTATGCCAATAGAATACAAAGTAGACCAGCAACACCCTCAATAGTGCTCTTGTAATGTTGCCTTGACACGCTGTTAACCTGCAATGGAAAATGAAATGTAACAAACAAAACTGTCTTGGCATTTCAAGCAGCTTTTCATTCTGAGAAAAACAAACATTGTTAACCAGAGAAACCTGGGAAATCTCAAAAAACAGTGTGCTGGTTTTTTCCTTCTTGCTGCAGAACGGCAATTTTATATAGCACCTGTGGTAAGCATGGTTATGCTTTGAATTTCTGAAAAATTATAACATCCCAAGGAAGGTAGCAGAGTGCTCAGTTTACTGAGTCTATGGGATGCACCAGTTAAGCTGGGCATGTTACAATACTTCAGAACAAAGTATGCCATAAGCACATTCAATTACGAGTACAATGGAAAGACAACGTAAACCCATCCGGTATCTATACCCACTTATTCCTGGTCAGGGTTGCGGGTGGTGCTGGAGCCTATCCCAGTGACAACGTAAACCATATGGAAGGAATAATACACACACACCACTGCTGTCCTGAATGTGTTTCATTAAGCAATCACAAGGACAACCACCTTGGTCTCCATCAGGCATGTCGAATATCACGGATCTTATTACCTGCTGAGCCACACCTCCACAGTCGGTGTGTTGTACCTCACCTGATCTACCACTGGGATATGCATTTGACATATGCTCCATATTAGCAATTAAAGTTCCCTGGGTTAAAGGCAATCACAAGTAAGGTTATCAATAACAACCTGAGAAAAAGTAAACATTATTTTACATGAACCATATTTATATATTGTGTTTATAAAGTAAGGCAAAAACAGTTACATATAGCAGTGCAATGGCTGGGAAAAGGTACTTTGCAGAAAAACAGGAAGTTCAAAATTGAACTGAACCTGAACTTCCCCAAAAAAATTTAGCAAGTGAGGTAAAAACTCCCCAGTGTGAAGAAAAAACACCCAAATAAAAAAAACTCCATTGAGGGGACAAAAACCCAGGAGAAGCCGGTATATAGAGGAGGAGCCCATCCTTCATGGCTGACCCGGTGTCAATAATGAAATAGTAATAGCTAAATGGTGATAGAGAAAATAGACGTTTTGGTTGGGAAAATGATAACCTGTTAAGATATTAAGATAGGTGATAAAATAGAAAGTCCAAGCAAAGAGATGTATATTAATATGCCCATCAGGAGGGGTGAGGTGATGCATCTAGACCTCCAAGGTGTGTCATGTTACCGGAGTCCCACAGGGCCTCGTGTAACATGATGTGCCTTGTTACAGGGGTCCCACAGGGAACTGTACTGGGGCCTCTGCTGTTCTCATACACACCAAATCTCTTGATTCAGTTAGTAATTCACACGGCTTCCCCTATCACTGTTATGCAGATGACACGCAACTCTTCTTCTCTTTCCCCCCCTCTGCCTTACAGGTTAATGACAGAATATCTTCCCGCCTGGCTGACATCTCAACCTGGATGGCCAGCCATCACCCGAATCTCAACCTCAACAGGACTGAGCTACTGTTCTTCCCCTACAAGACCTCCCTACAATGCAAGCTGTCAATCACGGCTGATGACACCACAGTGGCTGCCTCTCACTCTGCAAAGAGCCTGGGGGGTGGTCCTGGACGACCAGCTGGACCTCAAGGAGCACATCAAGACAACATCGCGGTCCTCCAGATTCCTCCTGCACAACATCAGGCTTGGGGCTGGAATAGTCTGTGAACTCATAGTGGGGGATAGAGTCGGCCGTTAATATAAACACTCTATGCATTTGTTTACGGCCACAAATATCCCCGGGCCACACAATTCAATTTAATTTTGCGATTTATTTTGGAGCACTTTGGACCACAATAACATTCTAATTTAGGACCAGAACCCTACGGCCAGCTCTCCTAAGAGAACCCATCTAGCTTTGATTTTCTGATGTCATTTTGATTTTGTGAATGAGTGTTTAAGTAATTCAAGACATGTATACAATTCTTAAAATATAAAACCAAAACTTTTTCATCAAACTCTTTTTGCTTACATCGACTACTTCCACAGCAGGTGAAACAGCTCATTTCCAGGTGTGGCCAACTTCACTTTTACTTTTAACTTATCCTGGATCATCGAGTCACTGTAGCTTGCGTAGTCCGCCCTGGCAGATCTGATTGGATGAATCCTCGATAATTGGCATGCTCGTTACTGTATTAGTCGAACCACACAGGCTATCGCTATCATTCTTATTGGATGACAAGTACAGAGTAACGCCCACCAAAGTAACCACGGTTCCAATCAAGAGCATTACTTTCGAGTTTTCGTTGAAAAAGAATGTGGAAGATTGTGGTAGATCGCTGAGTAATTGTAGGTTTCAAAACAAACCATATCGACACGTTGAGCTGTAAAAGTTTAAAGTTGCGCCGCGAATATTTATATTTGCCCTTTTTTAAAAATAAAATTATTGGTTGAGCGTTGAGAAGTGGTGCAGCCTTGTCTGTGTCCCGAAACTATTGGCCGGAAGTGCGCTTGTGGACGAAACGATAGCCCAGCCCAACAACCCGCCTCCTCCCCTCCCTTTACCGCTCGCTCTCACTTGGTTCGCCCGCAGCACTCGCCTTCTCGGGCAGGATTCACTTCAGAGATGGCTGCGAAAGTGTGCAGGTCGGTACTCCTCCTGTCCCGGAGCAACGGAGCGGTGGCAGCCGGTTTCCCCGCACTGGTTGTCTCTTCACATCGACACCACCAACACATAAGACCGGTGAGTAGCCAGCGCTAATGTGAATAAGAACTGGTGTTCCAGGAGAAGTACAGAGGGTGGAGGGGGGGCGAAGGAGGGGGCGGTGAGTTGCTACCGCATAAGGGTATCCGGGAAAGCTAAGCCTGCTGGCTTCCTTGTCTTATTTTGCGTGTTTTGATGGTGTGATACAGGGTGCGCTGCCATTGCGACGAGTGACTATGAACTTAGTTATATATTGTAGCTAGCGGACATTAGTAGCTAAAGATACGGCTTTTTCTTGTGCTGTACAGTCACCACCACGTCCGCAGGCGCGCACTCGCACCCCGTCGTACAGACTGGCAGGGTACAGTCGGTGCAGATTTAAGGAACGCTTTCTGTCGAGAGCACCACCGCATCGATAGTTATGGCTATAGTTCAATGTGTGGTGTTCGTTTAGCTAGCTGGCTATTACAGTTTTTAGTTTCAGTTCGTAAGTTACTATTGTAAGGTTATTTAATACTGCCGTGGTGACGTTAAAGAATGTGTTTAAGATCTAGGCACAGATTCACCTTGAATGCAACAGTACCAAGTTTCATGTTTAGAGCATGTTGCAGTAGCTAACGCGATATCCAGCTAATATGAATTGTCAAAGACTTCTTCGAATCTAGTAGCTCAGAACGGAGAGGAAGAATACTACTGCTTATGTGTAATTAGCTAGCTTGCCCCGCTGCAGAGAAAACGATGCCGATACTACTTGGCATTCGCCCCGTCGCGTGCCGACCCCCACTCTACTTCATAACCGAAAAAAGTCTTGAGTGCCCCCCACCCAAAGCGTATTGTCGAGCGGCGCTCTGCCTCTGCAGTGTGTGTGTGTGTGTGTGTGTCAGTGCGGCAAGAGCTAACTCCACGGCGTGTGTGTACAGTAGCTCGCTGCAACGAGGGAGCCGCACGCCTCCAATTCCGCGTGTTGGGTACTACAGCCAGGAACATCCAGGCAGTGCAGGAAACGCTTCTGTTCCACATTTATGATTATGTCAGACGTTTTACCCGCTCTCCTCCCCCTGGCCCCTCCCTTTCCGAAAGTGTCTCCCGTTTAAACGGGGAGCTCCAGGATTTCCCGGCTCGAACACTCGCGGAATGGTAATTACTTTTGCGTGGCTGTGTCGATACCTCTCAACGGAGAAATAATTACATCCTCAGCCTTGCTGGGCGACCCGGCCCGCCACCGTAACACTGAGACCCTTCAATGTCGGCCTGAAAAAATAGAAGCGGGCGAGGGGAAGGAATGGGGAAGGAAAATGATTTCAGCGCGTTCGCGCGCTACCGGGGCCAGTCGGGTAGTGTACTTGATGTAATTGAAATTCTCCCTCCAGTGTGAAGCAAGGCACCAGGCGGGGAAAGGCCAATACTTGTTTCGTCATTCTGGTAGCAGGGAGAACCACCCGTACCTGTCAGACTGGCCGGAGGGCTGGGTGATTGGTGAGCCAAGAGGGCAGATCCAGACGTTTCTTGTAGGGAATGCATGTGCAGATCTCTCTTGGTGCAGGCGCCAACTTTAACATCTGCAACCTTTCCTACGAGTCTTTTGTGACTATGCACAGACCCCCCCCCCCCAAACAAAACAAAAATCGATACATATCTCTCTTCTGTGCACTCAAATTTTACAGCAACTTTTTGTGTAACTCTGTTGTTAAATCAGTATAGCGAAGACCCAGGTTGACTGGGAGAAGACACCTTCAGCATGGCACTGTTTTTTCTTGCAGTGCTTTGTTCCGGTTGTGCTGAAGGCAATGTGGAAATCAGCCCTACTGTTTATCTGACCGTATTGTAAACACTCTGTAAGTCACCCTGGATAAGAGCCCTTGATAAAAAATAAATGTGAATCTAAATGCAAAGTGGCTCCATGCACAGTCTGCCGAACCTCTTAGATGGTTATTAGCCATGGCCAGGGTGTCAGTCGGTCAATAACTTGGCATTGGGTTTTGCCTTTTACAAATGTGTTGTCACACGGTGTTTCACAGCGGACATTTTCCAGGGAAGAAAACCTGTTTGAGCAAATGAAGGGGGAAACAACTGGAAAACAAACACTTTGAACCCTTGAAAGGCAATCAAGCCAAATTCCTAGAAACAATGTAATGCACTGGAGAATAGAGCCTTCAGACACTAAGAGCACAGATAAGGGAAATTGACATTTTTAGGAGTGACAGGGTAATTCCAGTCTTGTTATGGATAGCGACCATTTGCAGGAACGAGGCCTGTGGAGTCAGTTAAAATGCAGTCTTTTGGGGTATAAAAGTGCTTTTTTGCTGCCCTGCCCTTGAACCGTGTGGGGTTATGACCCTGTTGGGGGGAGGGGGGGGCAGTGTTCAGGACTGGCCAACATTGTGGTCCACAGTAACATTCGGCAGGCTGTAGGGTCAGAGTTCGAGTGTGGATATGATGTTTTTACCCTTGAGAAGGGTACTTAAGTGCAGTGGGTTGGGTATTGACCCAGCTGTCTAATAAAAGGTTCCAGCGCTGATAAGTGGGGGAGAGTGTGGGCTCACTGTATTAACACAATCCGCTAAGCTAATCAACTGAACGTTAAAAACCAGAGAAGAAGAAGAACCGCGATGCGAGAGATACTGTGATCAACATAAATTCGGTTTCGCCATCTGCAAGCATCTGGCTTCTCCACTGTACCGAGCCTTCTTTACCCCCCTTCTGCAGTCTTACTTCCACATGCACCCCCCCCCCCACCAGTGCAGTGCATGGGGGCCAAAGTGGGGTTCACTCCCACCCTTTTTATCCAATTAGGATTTCAATAACTTAATTAACCCTGGTCATCTTAATTGAGCCAGGGGCTGCAGTAATCTGGATCGTCTGGATAAAGCACTGTCAGTTTTCTGGGAGGTGCCTGGATGATTGACTGCCTTGTTTCATCTTGAAGTCTGCTGTCTTGATTGTTTCATGCACGTGTCCTGACCCCTATTAATATTTTGATATCGTTAAGGGCAAATGTTTAGGGTACTCACAAATCTCATGGAATCATTAAAATGTCAATTTGTTGCAATTCATTTGACTGAGTAACTCATAATTCTGAGTCGCTCTTTATGAGAGCGTCAGCTGAATGCCTAAAATGTAAATGTGAAATGTATATTGCCACCTGACATTGTAATTAGCTTAGAGAAACCTGTCCACGTCTTTGCTGTAAAAGAGACTGTATTCTCAATAGTTTACCTGTTTAAATTTTAGGTGCTTTAAAAAAGTGGCATATGTCAGTCTTTTGTTTTAGCACATTAAATTTTAACTATAGCACTTATCTTTGCTATGTCTCTGTTATACATACAATCCTTTTATACCGCAGGATATTTCCTTAGCAATTCAGGTTAAGTACGTTGCTCAGGGGTAAAATGGCAGTGCTCCACCCAGGAACTGAACCTGCAGCTCTGGAGTTAGAAGCTGGGCTTCCCAGTGATTGATGTTTGTAATGATCTTTTCTAAATGGCTTTGTTTCGGTCGTCCAACCTGGTTGAGTAAAGGTTAAATAAACTCTGTCCGGTGGTTTGTGACGGTACGTTTCTGGAAACGCTCTGCAACAAATACAGATGCATTTTGGTGATTGATTGCTGTTTAGTGCGGTTTTTGTTCGAGCCGCTCTTGAGTGATTGTAACGCTCAGCTGAAGTCACATGATCTTGCAGAATCTTCGCCAGGTCTGAAGCCCAAGTGTGTGCCCAATTTACCTTTTACAGTTTAGTTACCTGGCAGATGCTTTTAGCCAGGGAAAGTTATAACTGTGCTTTTCACGTGGTGAGCAAGCAGCAGCAGAGCTGGAGAAAGTCCCAGTCATGTAAGGGGTACAGTCACATGCACTCTGCCCACCTGACTGGGAAACGGCAGCCCTCAAAGGCGGGGTTAAGTGGGCAGGGATTCGGGAAATATGGGAATTGAATGCCACGGGATCGATATTTTGAATTTGTAATATAGAAAACTGTGGATTTAGAAATGATAAATTATTTCATTAATAATGTAATGTGAATGGTATTTGTAGTATTGTTATGAACCAACATCGATTACCATTTGTGCTATGTGACTGTTTGTGTGACTGTGGCTATTCTATGCACCGGTTTGGTGTTGAACGTCTTGCTGGTTCCCCTTGCTGCCGCTGTGTTCAGCATTTGTATTTGTGAAGTGTTTCATGTCTCGGTTAAGGATCGTCCGCATAGTTTTGCCCATTGTTGGGCTCTGCTTGTGCTCTTTTTGGGACGTGATCAGTGATTTTCTCCTGTGTGAATGATTGAGAGTGCACTGTGATGTCTGAGCCTGTATCTGAGCAGGGACTCGAGCAGTGTGTTCAGCTGAGGCGTGTGCTCATGGTTTGTGCTGCACTGATGCACCCTTCACTGTGGGTCAGTTCCTGACCGTGGCACTGTGGGCGTAATGGGCCTTGGTGATACCCAGGGGTGGAGCGTTTCAACTGCCTGGGTCAACAGCGCAGCACCAAGCACAGCACCCAGCATAGTCACTGCACAGCACCCAGCACAGTCACTGCACAGCACCCAGCATAGTCACTGCACAGCACCCAGCACAGTCACTGCACAGCACCCAGCACAGTCACTGCAAAGTGCCCAGTGGAGCACCCAGCACGGTCACTGCATGGTACCCAGCACAGTCACTGCTCAGTACCTAGTACAGAACCCAGCACAATCACTGCACAGTACCCAGCAGAGCACCCAGCACAGTCTCTGTACAGTACCCAGCACAGTCTCTGCACAATATCCAGCGCAGTCAGTGCACAGTACCCAGCACAGTCACTCCCAAGCTCAGTGGATTGAATAATAAGACGTGGATGACTGCACCTGCTCTGGGGGCTTTCTGTAAGTGGCCGTGGATGCTGCAGCGATCTTATAAAACATTGCTAAAATGTCTTGAATCTACAAACGTATTGAAATATTGCAGTGTAATAAGCCAGCCAGCACCTGTCTGTGTTTTTGATTGGATTGCCTTTGATGGACGGTCAGAATGAATGTTTTATGCGAGTAAGTCACTGGCTGTGACAGACAGTGTGAAGCCAACCTTTAGAAAGATGATGAGGATGAGGAAACCTCTAATTCTTAGGAGACCTTGTGGTGTGGTGACCCCCCCCCCCCCCCAGTGTGGCCAGGGGTTCAATTCCCCTCAGTTGTACCTTCTGAATTGTGATCCCATCTCAATCTGTAACCCTCTCCATTTCCCCCATCTCAATAAAGAGAAAAAAATACATAAAGGTGGGCTGACTGTCTGCTCACTTTACTATGAGAGATAGACATGATCTTGTTGAGTGTCTTAGTCCGGCAGTGTATCTCGCAGTGTACAAGATTGAAGCAGAAGACAATTAGTCTGAGGCCTACAGATTTTATTAATGTTGTCTTGCTTAGCGTAGCTGTATGGGCTGGGCATCCGGAACACGGCGAACGCTCGTAAATAACACGCAACAGATGAATGTGTGGACGGACGGAGTGTAGCACAGTGGGTAAGGAACTGGGCTTGTAACCGAAAGGTCGCAGGTTCGATTCCCGGGTAAGGACACTGCCGTTGTACCCTTGAGCAAGGTACTTAACCGAAATTGCTTCAGTATATATCCAGCTGTATAAATGGATACAATTTAAAATGCTGTGTAAAAGTTGTGTAAGTCGCTCTGGATAAGAGCGTCTGCTAAATGTCTGTAATGTGTTGCGGTGTATTGCATGTTATCAGGCATCGCCGGCTCTTCCACGTTGGTCTGTTCGTCACGGGACTGGCGGGACGCGCTGAGGAGGCGGCGGCGGCGCGGCCGCCGCGTTTGTCGCGTGTGATAGAGACAGATGAGCTTATTTGCGGGGCAGACGGTCGGGGGGTGCGATTGGCGAGGAGCGTTCTCCGAGCGCGAACGCGAAGGAGGGTAACGGCAGAAGCTGCTCCGTCCCGAGGGTGTGATCTGCCTTTTTTTTTTTTTTTTTTTTTTTGAGGATGATGAGAGCTGAAGGCTGTGGTGGGAGGGGGGAGAGCCGGAAGGAGGGGGGACGGGCCGGACCGGGGGGGGGGGTTGTGGTCGTCTCAGCTCAGTGCTGATGTCAGCCCATTCGTTTTGCCAGGCCTGCCCTCCCTCATTCATTTGGGGGGGGTGGGGTGAGGGGGGGGGCAGTGCATATATATGGGGTTGCCTTAAGTACAATTGGCATTGGGCTAGTATTCCTTGAGGACTTTCTGTAATGTAATTATTATCATGGTGCATCAGTAATTTGGGTGTCCGGTTTGCATGGGGTTTTGCTCTTAACCAGGGTCCTCTGTAATTGTTTTTTTTTGTTCCATTTCCCTCCAGAAGGCATTTCCTTATAGTAATATGAGATTTCATTAGAATGCTCATGCTTTTGGCTGTCCGTGTTTACTGCAGCGAGTGAATTTAACAGGCTAATGCATGTCGCCTGTATGTTCCCATGCATTCTCCTCCTGCCATTGGCCAGAGCTGCGCTAAGCAGATGCATTCTGTGTGCGCTTATTAGAAACAACAGCAGAAACGGCACGACTCCGTAGAAATAAACCGCCAATGAATTCTACGACCATGTGATTACCAGAGACCCGTCGTATACCTATCGTTTCAAGCTAAGGAGCTTTGAGGAGAGCAGTTAATGCAGTTCCTGCCATAATAAAAACAGTAGCCCACTGAAGTAGAAAATCAAAGCGTTACGTAAAGCTGCCATAAATGCGGGCCATCTCGACATTAATTGTGATCTCACTCGTCTCGCTGATCCTGTTTTCCGCTGTTTTGTCCTCACAGCTGGAGGGGAGAGAGAGAGAGAGAGATAATGAGAGGCTGAGACAGAGGGCAGCCTTCGAGGGGTGCATGTGTGCTCTTCTTCGAACCCGCGGGTGACAGCCTGAAACCCCATTGGCTCCTACAGGAGCAGCCCTACCTGAGGACGTTCACTGGGGAAACGGGTTTTCAGGGAAAAATTGGCAGGCTCGCTGTGTTTTAAAAGTTTTTTGTAACAAAATTATAATTGCGCTCTGGTAGACCTCCTCATTAACAGATGTGCTTTGGAGATAGCAGTCCAGTGCAAACAAAGTGCTTTAGTCACGGTTAACGACAATCTGAGCGCTTGCCACAGGGGAGATTCGGCTGTCGTCAGAACGTCTTTGAAACCCCCCCCCCGCCCCCCCCGTCTCCCCTGCCCCCCCCATCCCCCCCGTCCCTAAACGAAACGTCGTAATGACTGCTTGTTTATTTCAACTTGATAAGCGGCGGAAAAATTTGAGCTTCTTAATTATTTACTTACGACCCCCCCCCCCCCCCACCCATTTGATCCTCCTAACCTCATGTCAGCGGCTCTGAAGTGAGGCGCTGGTCTCGGCACTGGACCGCGACGGCTTCAGCGTGATGTGATATAACGTTCAGTGAGGTGATGGCGGACAGGCTGGTGATTAGCGGGCGTGTCCACGGCGACGGCACGCGCAGACGGCGGGCGGGGCCGCGCGGCGCCCCCGGGCGACGGTGTGTGTAGTTGACAGGGTCTGTGGGGTTTGAGCCGCGCGCGGGCGGGCGGGGCGGTAGGAAAATGGCGGCGGCGCTGTCTGTTCGGCCTCCGCAGTCGCGCTCAGCGCAGGGCCCCCGGCAGGCTGCCGGTCTGGAGCGCCACCGACTCCGCCTTTCACACCATTTGACTTTAAAATCGTCCCTGGCACTGGTGCGTGCGCCTTTGCACAGCATTTGCATGATAGTTGCTGAAAAATGATCTCTGGAGGTGAGGGAGGGGCACTTTTTCCCCCAGACGTCTGTGAATCCGTCCGTCTGTCTGTGTGTCTGCGTGTCTGTCTGTCTGTCTGTGTGTCTGTGTGTCTGCGTGTCTGCGTGTCTGTCTGTCTGTCTGTGTGTCTGTGTGTCTGCGTGTCTGTCTGCGTGTCTGTCTGTCTGTGTGTCTGTGTGTCTGCGTGTCTGTCTGCGTGTCTGTCTGTCTGTGTGCCTGCGTGTCTGCGTGTCTGCGTGCCGGACGCTCGCGGCCTTCGGGCCGTCGCCTCAAGGTCTCGTCTGGGACGGGGCTCCACTTTTCCTCACAGTGTCATTCCTTCAGGCTCCATACTGTGACCTGTCCTCTCTCTCTCTCTCTCTCACACTCCCTCTCTCTCTCTCTCTCCATTGCTCCCTCACTCTCTCTCTCTCTCTCCATTGCTCCCTCACTCTCTCTCTCTCCATCGCTCCCTCACTCTCTCCCTCCCTCTCCTCCTGCCACCTGCTCTGTTTGGTTTGGCCTCTCGTGGCGGGCGGCTGTTGGACAGGAAGCGGGCCCCTGGGTGGTGAAGGAGGCAGAGCAGGGAGAGAGACTGGGACTCATTTTGAGGTGACACTGACCTGCAGCCCTCATAGGAGTTTAAGGAACATGGAGACATTACTGACTGCAAACAGAGTGTACTGAGCTAAACAGGAAATGATGTCAGAGGAAGCAGATACAGAATTTCTTATCTCTGTGAATAACCTTTACAATGAATCCCTGCAAGGCCAGCTTCTTATTATTGAAAAAGAAATCTGTGTGCGTGCATAGACTGGGTCCTTGAAAAACATGCCAGCAGAGTTGTGTGTCTCATTCTTCTTTTTAACGCCCCCACATTCCATCTTCCCCTCTGCACACACACACACACACACACACACACACAGACACACACACACACACACACACAGACATGCACACACACACACACACAGACACACACACACACACACACACAGACATGCACACACACACACACACACACACAGACATGCACACACACACGCACACACACACAGACATGCACACACACACACACACACACACAGACATGCACACACACACACACACACACACAGACATGCACACACACACACACACACACACACACACACGCACACACACACACAGACATGCACACACACACACACACACAGACATGCACACAGACACGCACACACACACACACACACAGACATGCACACACACACACACACACACACACACACACAGACATGCACACACACACACACACACACACACACACACAGACATGCACACACACACACACACACACACACACACACGCGCACACACACACACACACACACACAGACATGCACACACACACACACGCACACACACACACACACACAGACATGCACACACACACACACACGCACACACACGCACACACATGCATTCCCATTGTACATGTCCCACTTTTCATGTTTGTCCTGTGTTATTGATCTTCATTTCTCAGGTTTAATTAATTGAAAACAGTAAATGAAATCTGACAGATTCGATTTGGGTAGTTCATCATTTGAAGAGCCTCTGAAAATCCATAAATGGTTTAACCAATCTCGCACCAGTAAGCAGAAAAACAAACACTCCCAGTGAAAAGGAAGATATGTGAGCAGGGTTAAGATATACGAACAAACCATAGAGCCGTGTTTTACAGCTGGAAGACGCTCTGGGTGGGGCACTGAGTCATTGTGGGATAGACGCGTGTTGTCCGGTGGGGGACCTGGAAAAGGACTAACTCTGTGGGTCAGACAAGACAGCTAAATAAATGAGGGAACATCTAGAGACCGCAGTCCAACTGGGAATGTCCTTATCAAGGTTTTAAAGCTCTAGACTAAACCCCAGACCCGGTGATGTAATGATCTGTGTCCCGCTGTCTACACGCAGCGGTGATGTAAAGATCATTTGCCTGCTCGCGGGACTTGCTTCAGAGCATCACTTCCCCAGAGTGATCGATCACGAGCACGCTAATGACGGGGTCAGCGCGCGGGGTCAGCAGCAGCCGGCTCTGCTAACCCGCGCGGATATCGGCGTTGTGCGCGGAAGGACAGGCCGGTGATGAATACTCCCATCCTTCAGCCCTTCGACCCAGCCGGTCACAGGCCCACTCTGCAGGGTGGCGTTTTCGGGAGTCCTGGGACGCGTGGGAAGCACGCGGTGTGGCATTTCCGCGGCTGTTCGAGTCAGCCGGACGGAAGTGCGGCCCAAGTGGTCAGAGGTAGACTGTTGAGGGTGGCGTTTCCGGGGGTCGGACACGTGGGAGAAGCTCGGGGCGGCGTTTCTGTGGCCGGTTGAGTTTGCGGCTCCTGTGCGCTCAGATGGCGGGTGAAGCCGAGCGTGGGCGGTGGCAGCACAGCGGCAGCCCGCTGGCCCCTCCCTCGGCGTTCCCCCCACCCCGGCCCGCCGCGGCTGCCGCTCTGAATATAAGCGGGTCGGGCGGCCCCCCGGCACTCCGCGCCAGTATACACGCCCGTCCGGCGGCCTCTCGCTCACCGCGGCCCTGACAAAGACAGAACAAGTCGGCCGAGCGCGGCGCGTCAGGGCGAATCCGTCATCCCCGCCCGTCTGCAGACGGCCCGTTCGGTCTCAGAGTCACGGGACCGCGGGCCTTTCTAAAGGAAGGGAAGAGAAAAAGACGCGCGTGATGCATGAGTCCGGAGAGCGGTGCCTTTCTGAACGAGGGCCAGGCTGGCTGCAGCAGCCTGGAGCGTGCCTGAGAGCTGACTGATATTGAGAGAGGTGCAGATCTATGGGTGTGTCTTATTTCAGGAGTCCTTGGTTCTCTCCAGTGTTTTTGTACCGTGCTAGATGCTCGGTTCTCAGTACAGTGTCACCAAACACCGAGACAGCGAGCGGGTTTTGAAAACCGCAGGCCGAGATAACGAAATGCTTTTTTCTTCTTCTATAGCTTTCTGTGTCAAATATCTTTTGCATGGATTTTCACTCCAGTCAAATAAAACACAGCACGTTGCAGTACATTCAGTGGCTGTTTTCACAGATGTTGAAATGGTACATTTGGGTACATGTTAATAGCAGCTGGTGTGCAGCGAGTGTTTGCACCCAGGAAACGGCTCATGGGCTCGGGGTGTGAAAACTCCTATTTAAGGATGGTACCGCAGCCAGCCAGCAGGGCGGTGCCCCCCCCCCCCCCCGCTGCGTAACTGGGGGCGGTTTTAAGGAAGTGGCGTGCTCCCTGCCCGTGGTGTGTTTGGGTGGAGATGCGCTCTGTCGCTGGTGAAGTTATTGATGGGGATCGCCGGCGTTTGGTGCTTCTGATAACAGTCGGGCGTTTGGCCTGTATTTAGAGGGCAGTCTGTGTTTGGTTTGTAATTAGGATGCGTTCGGTGTTTGCGCTGCAATTAGCCGCCGGCTCACTGGCTCCAGGCAAACGGCCGATTCGCCCCGGAGGAGCCCTGTGTCCACAAACGAAAGCCAGCCCCGTGCCCCCCTCTCACTGGCCAGCCCAGCCCCTCGGTCCCCTCTCACTGGCCAGCCCAGCCCCTCGGTCCCCTCTCACTGGCCAGCCCGGCCCCTCGGTCCCCTCTCACTGGCCAGCCCGGCCCCTCGGTCCCCTCGATGGCCTGCGGCAAACAGGCCTGTGTGTCTCTGCCGCGCGCTCGGACAGGTCGCTTACTCCTGTGCGCCTGTCCTGTCCCACGCAGCGGGGGCACGCTGGTGTTAAAATGGGGGGCTCCAGTCGGTTTCCCACGTTTACCCACCAGCTACTGGCCCAAAGGCGGCCCCCCGTCGGGCCCTCGTCGGCTTCCCGTTGGCCCCCTTCTGGCCCAGGAGAACCGGTGTGCAGTTCTTTACAGGGAGCACCTTCTGTCCCGTGCACTTTTAATCTGAGCCGAGAGCAGCTTCCGATTTAACAATTTAGACGTTTTTAAAAATAGAAAAGCGTTCGGACACCCAGACGCAGCGAGACCCCAGTCAGGTCTGATTAACTTAAATCAGAGCGGAAAATCGATAGATTGTGCACACAAGGTAATCACTTCATGGAACCGCATATGGCGTGGGGGGGGGGGGGGGGTTAGGTGTGGAGTCTGGCTGCTGGAGTTCAAAAGCACCCGCTCACCCAGAACAGAGCAGCTGCTGCGTAGAATGTGCCTGAGAATCTTTAGGATGCGATGTTGCCTTTGAAAGTCACCTTCTTTTTTGGGCTCGTCCGGTAAGCCTATAGCCAGCGTCGATAATTCACCGCTGATGTTGTTGGCGCGGTGGGCAGGGCGGTAAGACGTACGGCCCTGTCGCTCGGGGTCCGTCTCGGGTGCCAGCCTGACGGTGCCAAGCAGATGCGGCAGCCCGCGTGCAGGCGACAGCCGTGCCAGTCGCCGGAGATCCGGCGTGACAGTTCTGCTGACTGCGGAGGCGACGACAGCCGTGACCGAGACGTTACGGTCAACATTCATAAGCAGCAGGAAGTGAGGCGCGAGTGGAATTACTCCAGCTGTCAGTCAGGAAGGAGTGACACACCCCCGCTTGATTACTCTGCCTGTCCCTGTGAAGCGCAGGCACCGCCCATTCTCATGTTTTTGAACATGGGCAGCTTAGAGGGTTCTGGGTTCGAGGGTCACAGGTTCGAATGGCTGGGCATCAGAGGGTCATGGGTTTTTATGACTGGGTGCCAGAGGGTCACTGGTTCGAATGGCTGGGCATCAGAGGGTCACGGGTTTTTATGACTGGGTGCCAGAGGGTCACTGGTTCGAATGGCTGGGCATCAGAGGGTCATGGGTTTTTATGACTGGGTGCCAGAGGGTCACTGGTTCGAATGGCTGGGCATCAGAGGGTCATGGGTTTTTATGACTGGGTGCCGGAGGGTCACTGGTTCGAATGGCTGGGCATCAGAGGGTCATGGGTTTTTATGACTGGGTGCCAGAGGGTCACTGGTTCGAATGGCTGGGCATCAGAGGGTCATGGGTTTTTATGACTGGGTGCCAGAGGGTCACTGGTTCGAATGGCTGAGGATCAGGGTGTCAAGGCTTTGAATGGCTCGGTGTCAGGGGGTCACGGGTTCAAATGACTATTCGTCAGGGGGTCACAGGTTTGAATGTCTGGGAGCTAAGGGGTCACTGGTTCGAATGGCTGGGCATCAGAGGGTCATGGGTTTTTATGACTGGGTGCCGGAGGGTCACAGGTTCGAATGGCTGTTTGTCAGAGGGTCATGGGTTTGAATGGCTGGGTGTCAGGGGGTCACAGGTTCAAATTACAGGGCATCAGAGGGTCACTGGTTCGATTGTGCAGCGTGATGCTGCTGCAGTGTGTGAGTGAAGCTCTGCTCTGGAAGCCCTGCTTGAGAAAGGGGGACAGTCTGGCAATGCGAGCTGTGCCACACACACACACACACACCCTCAAACACACACACACAGGCATACACAAACACACACACACACACACACACACACACACAGGGCTGTAGTACGGGACTGAAGAGAGCCAGGGCTGTTAAGCATGCAGGGGCGTGCGTGCCTCTCCTGCTCATTCAGCGCACGGCTGGGGCTGCTCTGAGTTAAACAAGCTTCGAGGGGAGCTGATGCAGAGTCCAGCGTCCTGCAGGTTCATTCCCCATCTGCAGGAGCGCGTGCACGTGCACGTACTCGCGTATGTGTGCGTGTGTGTGTGCGTGTGTCTGACTGCACATTCGTGTGTATGTGCATGCTTATGCATATGTGCATATTTCTGTTTTTGTGCATATATGTACGTGTGTGTTCATGTGGGGATGAGACCCCCCCTCTATCTCTGTCCCTGTGTGTCTTTCTCTCTCTCTGTCTCTCTTTCTGTTTCTGTCTGTCTGTCTCTCTCCCTTTCTCTCACGCACATGAGATAACATCGCTGTGATGCAGATCTGCTGAAGGCTGAATTAAATACTGTCGCTTCATGGATGTAGGGTGCTTTTCTGCTACCATGGAGACTATAAATAGCTGCAGGGGACTATCCTGGTGCTGAAGCTGAAGCTGGTCTCCATGGTGATGAAGCTGGACACAGGTGCCAGGCAGGTAGAGTCAGTAAACACTGCTTAAGTGGTGTGACGGGTTATGGTTTGACTCTGTCCTGAGAGCTAATGGGTGTCATTATGTTTGTGTTGGTTCCCCGGCGGATCTCTCCGTTTGATTGGAGGAACACAAATAGGGGATTAGGCGCACTGGGCTGTCAGACCCATCAAAGGGGCGGGAAAATGTGCATTCTGTTGCTTCCACTGGCTGTCACTCAAACATCAAATACGGCTCCTACGAAACCTAGCCTCAGCACATTGCGTTTGTGACACACGCTCGCACACACACACACTGCCTCTGACACACGCTCATTAACATTGACACAGTACAGTAGGGGTGAAGCACTTGGTTTGTAATGAGCAGAAATGCATGCTGTTCTCTCTTTCTCTTTTCTAATGCAGTGGAGTCTGAAGCGCTAGTATTTACTAAGCACTGACTGCACGTATTGAAAGTCACCAGCACACCGTTTGCACTGTGAATGTCTTTGAAAGCTGAAAGCTGACTGACCAACCGAGTGGCTGACTCGAACCTGTACCTTCAGTTCACCACCAGTTGGTCAAAGTGCACTAACAGCCCCTGCTCTTTTTTTATATAAACTCAGGCTTTTGGGTGTACGTGTGTGTTATTGTTTATGAACAGCTGGAAGGTCTCTGTTAAATGGCTGAATGGAGGCTTTGCTGGTCCTAGCCTTGTTTGGCCTTGGCCCTGAGCTGGCCCAGGACAGGTGGTTAGAGTCCCTCCCCCTCAGAGTGACCTGGGCTCAGATAAACTGGCCAAGGTTCACTGGCTCCTCTGCTCCACCATTAGCACCATTTATCAGCTGCTGGTAACATCATCCCTGAGGAAACGTGAAATATGAGGAAGCAAGCCGGGCTGCTCTGCGTGTGTGTGTGTGCGTGTGTGTGTGTGTGTGTGTGTGTGTGTGTGTGTGTGTGTGTGTGAGTGTGTGTGAGTGTGTGTGTGCTCGCATGCGCGCACATGGGTGTGTGTCTGTCTATGGCCTGAGTGAAAATGTATACAGTGAGTAACTGACTATGAGTGATGGGGAACTGTGGGGATTTCCTGGTGTGACGGTGAGCTGCAGCACGCGCGCACAGACACACACACAGAGACACGGACGCACACACACACACACACACACACACACACACACATGCACACACACACACACACACGCACGCAGTAGGGGACGGCAGTACAGCATCACACAGAGCGGGTGATGATGTAAAGTGAAGCTCTATAGGTGCAGGCGGCCTGCGGCAGGGTTTTGAAGCAGATTGTTACTCAGCCGCGTGTAAGGAAAGCTGGCTTCTGACAGCTCCTCTGTCTCTGCGTGTTCCTCTGATCTCACTCAGTCACAACACGGGGCTTCAGCTTCCTGTGCTTCACAAAGTAATGGCCTAATTATTCTGACCTTTCTGTGCCGGTATGAATTGAGTGAGTTGGTGTGGTTGCTGTGGTAACAGCCCATTTCGGAGTGGAAGGCTGTCTCTTAGTTCAGCTGCTCTTCTGCTCTTAGGTGTGTTTCCTTCTCTCCTCTCTCTCTCTCTTTCTCTCCTTTCATTATGTACAGATTGAACTGCCTGACCAGTCGTGCTCACTTGCACTCAAACACTCTCTCCTGCTCTCTATACACACACACACACACACACCTGCACACACACGCACATAGATACACGCGCACACTCACATGAACACACACGTATACACGCACACAAACACAGACACAAACACACGCGCACACACATACACACACACACACACACACACACACACACACCTGCACACACACGCACATAGATACACGCGCACACACGCACATAGATACACGCGCACACACACACACACACACACAGTTGTGGTCTTGCTGGTTTGAAGGAATGCTGCTGAGAGGCCAGGAAGGGCGGCAGCCTGTTTGGATAAACTGCTTTATTGGAACATCTGAGAACAAGACGGCACATGTGATTTCAGTTTAACTTGC
The DNA here is from genome assembly GCA_039654925.1 of Anguilla pacifica. Lineage (NCBI taxonomy): Eukaryota > Metazoa > Chordata > Actinopteri > Anguilliformes > Anguillidae > Anguilla > Anguilla pacifica. The sequence continues at coordinate 10,584,659 of CM077301.1, read as the reverse complement.
GCAGGCATGTACGCGCACACATACACACTCTCTCACGCACACGCACACAACACACACTTGCGTGTGTCTCGTGGTCTGTGTTTGTGTGTCTCTCAGAGTGCACACAGAGACGGAGAGAATTTGTGTGTCTGTATAATTTAGTCATTTAGATGCTTTCGCCAAAAGGTACCACATGATAGGCAAACGCAACTAGAGATGGAGACCGGTGCAGTTATAGTCATTTAAGTGCCATTGTCGAGGTGCTGTCTGAAGCACTTGTATGACCATAACTGTACCTGTCTCTGGGTACAGTTTTTTAAATTTTATTTCAGTAGACGCATGGGTGTAGTCTGAAAGATGTGTCATACGTGTGGAACCTGCCCTCCTGACTGTGGGAACGGTTGTTCTGCTGTCGGGATGGCGGTGGTACGCGGAGATGGCGGTACGAGTTCTGGAAGAGGCGGGCCAGCCGGATGGGGAGAGGATGCAGGACAGTGTGCCTGAGTCATGGCCAATAGCTCAGCTTGGCTTAAACTGAGATGCTTTCCTGCTGAGTAAAGACCTTCCCCCTGCTGTTAGGCCCTTTGGATGCTCCCCTTGGATGATGCCGCAGTGCCCCCCCCCCCCCCCCCCCATCTGCAGGAAAGCTCAGAGCGGTCCTGGACAGACAAGTGTCCCTCTCTGAGAATCATAGCACTTTGTGGGGCTTCCTGTAAAACAGCCCTTCCACACAGGGTACCCTCCTGCAGCCCCCTCCCCGCTGGCCGCCCTGCCTCTGGGGTCAGACCTGTGAAGCTGATCCAGAGTGCTGCTGCTCATCTGATCCATAACCTCCCCAGACTCAGCCATGCCCCCCCCCCCCCCCGCTTATCTCCCCCCACTAGCTGCCTGTTTCAGCTCGCAGCTGATTTGAATCCTATCAGACAGCTAAAGGGACATTAGCGTTCTATCTTCAGAAGATCAGTAGATCCTTCACACCTACCACTGCTCTCCGTTCTGCTACCTCTGGGCTCCTGCCCCCCCCCCCCCTCCGCCTGAAGACTCACCGGTAAAGATTGAGTCATGGTTCGCCTTCTGTCCTTCCTTCCTATCATCCTATCAGTTATCTGTCTTTTTGTACTTTTTGTTAACGTAACAAACAACAATTTATACTGTAGCATTACGCTCATTGATTAAAAATGGCCACTATCTCCCCGGAATTCCTGAAGCTAACGCTAGTGTTCTCTGCTTCTGCACATCTCTGTGGATAAGAGCGTCTGCTAAGTGATTGTAACGTAATGAGTCAATGGTGTGGTCATTACGTGCAGATAAAACACAGCTTGCTCTGCCGGCGTCAGTTATTTGATTTGATCTGATCTGATCTGATTTGATTTGATTTGATTTGATTTCAATTTGAATTCAGTTGGAGTTGAACGGGTCTGTCTGTCTGTTCTGGGAGCTTCGCTATGGAGAGGAGCTGCTGTGAGCCCAGATGTTCAGGAGTCCTCTGCCCTGCTAATTATCCAACTGGCATCCCTTTGAAGTGCTTTAAATCCCTCTTCTGATCACATAGTGAGGTGATAGTGTCACACAGTAAGCTAGGCGGCTTTGTGATTGGCTTTGTCAAGAAGGGAACGTCAGTTGGCTGTCTTGGTGGAGTTGTGATTTGATGTGCAGTTTCTTAGTGGAGTTTTGGAACCAATTTATTTAGTTTTTTCTTGCTTGATATGGGAACAGATATCTGTTCATGTTATTTACTGGCCTGTCTTATATCCATTGTGCTGTGTAGTCATATAACTACACAGCACAAAATAAATCTTCACTGAACATCCAATAGAACGATCTGTCCACCATTTTGTGTCAAATTGAGAACATTCTCCAGCTCTGAGCCACTGCTCAGATACTCTTTCTGATTCCAAGGGTATGAGCAGCAAGGGCTCCTTCAGATAGGAAACGGGGTACAGCCCTGTTTCCTGTCCTGTCCCAGAGCGCCTGTGTAGGGTGGGATATGGTTGGGGGTTACAGAAGCTGGAAATCCTTGTGAGCTCACTAGTGTTCGTTTTCCGTGGTAAAAACCCGCCTACTTCAGTGGATTGGTCGTTGATGGAGGAAGTTGTGTGGATTTCTTTTTTTGCTGAGCTCTCATGAGGTAATGTTTTCCATATGCCGCTGGATGGTTGCTAATGCTACATTATTTCTGTGAACATTTCAGTCTGTCGGACCTCTTGTTGTCTTTCCTTATTGCGCAAGTCTTGTGATAACCGTGCATGATTTACTGAGTGGCACAGGCCACATCTAAGAAGGCACCACTCAACTGTCCTTTGAGTTTCTCTGGAAGATGGTGCTATCCACAGCTCGCTCACGCACACACACACACCCCCCCATCTATACATACACACACACACACACACACACACACACACACCCGTCTATACATACACCATACACACATCCATACACATTGACACATACACACACCCACACCCATCTATACATACATACACGCACACACACACACACGGATCGAAACATACACACATACATACACACGGACACACGCGCACACACACACAGACACACACACACACTGCCAGCCAGCCGGCCGGCCACAGCCAGCATCTGCAGTGAGGAGCTTTGATATGAAATTTGCCCCCCGCTGTGAACAGGCTCTGTGTGTCTGGACCTTGAAGTATTGATGCAGGTTTGTTCCAGGTCTGCCTGCGTGCAGTCTGGTGCTGCTGTAGCCGTGAAACATGGCGGCCATACATTTTACATTAGGGTGGCAGTCAGTTCTGCCAGTATTTAATCATGGATTTATGTATGTGTGCATAATTAAATGCCCTTGGCTTTTTTTGTTGGCGGTTTGGCTACGTTGTACTGTAAAAATAATGTCTTCAAGTTCATCAACATTGTGTGTGCGTGCCAGCATATGTCTCTCTCTCCCTTGTACCCTTGTGTGTGTGTGTGTGTGTGTGTGTGTGTGTGTGTCAGGTTGTGCTTTGTGGGCAGGCTGTTTATTTAGCTCTTAGGCATGGTCTTCTCTCCTCCTTCCTTCTCTCCCTCCATTTCCTCTTCCTCTCTACTTCTCTCTCTCTCAGCTCTTCTGTATTTCTCTTGCGCGGAACCCTCCCTCCCTCTCTCCCTCCCTCCCTCCCTCCCTCTCTCCCTCTCTCCCTCCCTCCCTCCCTCGTGCCCTCGCTGGAAGAAAGAGCAAGAGAACAAACAACTGAGAAAGGGCTGAGTCGCTTCAGGCTAAACTGTGTATCTGTCTGTACGCTGTGTGCAGTATCCTGTGTTTGTGTCTGAGTGTGAGTGTGTGCGCGTCTGTCTGTATCTGTGTGTGTGTGTGTGTGTGTGTGTGTGCATGTGTGTGCCTGTGTCAGTGTTTGGGACTTTGTGTGTATTTAATTTAGCTGAAGTGATATTCTAACCCGTGACCCCCAGGCTGTGGTGTGAGTTTGCAGCTCTACAGAGAGCAGCTGTGAGGATGGGGGGAGGCAATCACACAAGCGGCCAGCTGCAGACCCCCCCCCCCCCCCCCCCACACCCTGCAGCCCTGCCTTTGTGTAACTGTACCTCAGTATCTGCTTAATGTGGTGGAAACGTCATTTTCCACTTTCTCTTCCTCTCCTAAGCTGAGAGATGAACACAAGCGTGCGCACACACACACACACACACACACACTCACTCACTCACTCACTCACTCACTCACACACACACACACACACACACACTCTCACACACACCCACACACACACACATGCACACACACTGTCCTCTGGCCTCTGGGGCCCACCACTGCTCTGTGTTCTCTGAGCTCTCAGTTAGGGGCTCCACACCCAGAAGGAGGAAGTTATGCAGAGATGAGGCGGTGAGGTGGTTAGCATTTAGGGAACTGAACCTGTCACCTGTTACAGGATCAAAGCCCAGGTCAGGCAATACTGCACTCACGAGTAAGGCTCATATCCGGCCTGTTACAGGATCAAAGCCCAGGTCAGGCAATACTGCACTCACGAGTAAGGCTCATAACCTGAATTGCATCAATAAATGGTTTGTGTTTTTTCAACTAACCGATTAGGTTTTAGTACATTTCTAACAGCCTGCTTGAAGTATCCCGTTCCCCTTTGATGCATCCCAAATGCTATTAAAGAAATTAAAGTAATTGCTAATTAGGTGAAAATAAGGTCCGTTAATTAAAAGTCCCCTGTTGTAATCAGTCATCTCAATGAATGAAGACATACAGCTCATG
>CM077301.1:10512952-10575452 GCA_039654925.1 Anguilla pacifica | reverse complement strand
GCTTCGATGGAGAGGTTTTCATTCCTCCATTTTCACGCGTGCGGAAGTCTCGGGGGGGAGATCTCAGTGTAAGCGTTGTTATCTGCCTCTCATCTCCCCTTGCAGGTCAGATGGAGGAAAGCAGGCACTGGCGTCTCCTCCGTGTCTGCGTCACTGTGCTTATCGTGCTGCATCACTCTCACTCTATTGTGCATCGTCGTGTGTCCGTGGTTGAGCTGTAGGCTGATATAGCAGTTGAAGATAGCCGCTCTGCCCCCGGCCCCGGCCCCGCCCCCTCACGCAGGATGGGGCGGAGTCCCCAGGGCTCTTTTTCCAGCGGCTCCCAGAGAGAGAGAGAGAGAGAGAGAGAGAGGAATCTGGCCCGTCCTGTTCAGCTCAGCTGACAGAATGCTGTTCTGCGCTGCTTCTTTAAAAGACCTGTGGAGATCGCAGAGGACAGGCCCCGCCCTCGTAACCGTGGCCGCGGAGCTGCGCTTCTCTGCGCCGGCGGAAATGGCGGGGGGTTCCCGAGCCAGGTCAGCGCGCTCGGACGCCCGCCCCCGTTCCTGTTTCCTGTCCGGCGGGACGGGGTCTTCTCGCGAGGCGCTGGTCTCGAATTAGCCAACCGCTCCCCCCCCCCCCCGTAAACCTGCTGCTCTGCTTTTGACTTCATGGGCGTGGCGTGTCGCCTGGCGTGATTGGGGACCGGCGGTCACATGGGCATAACTGGCTCCACCAATGAGGTCGGCGTGCCGCACAGAGCGGTCGTTCGGTGGCATTCCGTCGGGCCCCGTTGGAGAAAAAAAACAATGAGGTGTCACTGTTATGCAACAGGGTCATACGAACGGAAAAATGGCCTGGATTCCGTGGGGCCCGGTTCATTTGCTATCCTAGATAATCGCCTTCTCGTAGGAAGCTCGTCTTACGTATGTACAGCACGATGTCCCCCGAGCACACAAGCGTAAACATTCACAATTAAGCGTTTGCTGGTCCCGATAAAACTGGGCCTGGAAATAATGTTCCCACCCCCGCATTGTAACACATTATTAATAACGTGGATAAATGCTCGAAAAATGCCTGTCTGGAGCGGCACAGAAAATCTTTAATTGCGGCCAAGGTTACACAATCTCCAGACAGCTGTGCATTTCCGCACGGTCATTCGGCATGATTAAAAAATGCGAAAACATTTCGTTATCGCTAACTGACAGGTCGCGAATGACCGGTTTGTTAGCCGTTCACAGCTGTCTAGGGTGAGCTTGTGACTGGTTATGTTTCTAATTAAGTGCACCAGGAATGGGCACGTTTGTTCACCGAGATTATCTTCCCAGGGCTTGCCTCCCAGGGCAGCCTTTTTGTTTATTTTTATGGTTCGACTTCGCCTCGAAACGCGAAAGTGCAAAATTCCCTCCCGCTCTTCCGATCGATGCGGTCAGAGATCGCGTTGTAAACCTTGGCGATGAGAAGCGGGAGAGATCGTGCGGAGTAGGCTCCTCTCAGGTTTCAGTGGTGTAAGCTTCCGCGTAAAAACTATTTTTAAGGAAAATGGAATTGGTTGTTTATTTTGAGAAGCGTGAAGAACTTGTCTTCACGATTCTAAGATTTGACATTCATCTTGAAATTGGTTTGTGTCGTTTCAGACGATTTAAGGAGAATGTTCAGCATAAAAACGTCTTGTTTTTATTTTATTACTTTTTTGCAGAAGGGCAGAAATGACACGCGTAAATCACCGGTTGCTTACGGGCATTATCACTGTTCGTAATGGCGACTGGCCTGCCCTCAAGTCCCAGCCCTTTGCAGTGAGAGCCCTGGGATGTGGGCTGTGTGTCTCCCTCTCGAGGAAGTGCATTATGAGTGATAACCATCAAAGCTTCAGATGAAATACTGACGCGCGTTAAACAGCGAGACTTCCCTTTATCTCGCACACCGAAAGTACGCACTTTTTCTGTTCCTCGGCGTTCAGAGTCGCGCCTGGCTGCGCTTTAACAGGGGGCAGCTGCGTAACCTGGCTGGCCTTGCCCGTCGCCGGGGCCTGTCACCAGCGGCGTAGCGTTTCAGAGAAACCCCGCGTGCCTGCTGGTGCTACGCGCTCACGCTCGGGGTCGCGCTCGGGGTCGCGCCGGGTTCAGTAACAGGAGAAGCGCGGCTTCGCCACGCGCCGCCGCCCTCGGGGGCTGAGTGGCGAGATGGCGGCCGGGGCTCGCGGGCCGCTACGCCGTAGCCGCGCCGGAGCGGCGAGCGACTCCCCCCGGCGGCTCCGCGGCGTGGCAGCCGGCCCGCCCGGCCGCGGTTTCCGCCATCTGTCGCGCCGTGCCAGAGACACGCCAGCCAAACCGGGAGAGGAAGCCATGCACCCTGGGATACGAGAGAGAGAGGGAGCGGGGAGCTAAAGTTAGACTGTCGTTACGGTAACGGAAAGCGCGGGGCTAGACTGGGAGCGTGGGAGCGATTGTAGGAGGGCGCTCTTTGATGTCATTTTGGAAAGGGTGAATGTGGGTGTAGTCTAGTGGCTGGACATTTCCTCTGAGGGTGTGGAGAGGGGGGGCCTCAGCGTCCACGCTGGCTGGGGGGGGGGGGGCTTCCAGTGGCTGCTAACAGCGCTTAATTGCCATGTTACAGTCGAGTGCCCTAAGTGCGGTGACCACTAGCGGCCTGTCGACATGGCGACAATCGCATGGTGACTGTCAACATGGCGACACCGGCTCTGTTGACAGGTTGTATCCCTGAACCCTCCAGCTCCCTGCTGAACCAGACAAGGAGGTTCTCTAATCCCTGCCCTCTCCTCCCTGTCACAGTGTTAAGCTTCACATACCCACAGTCCTCCGCTCCCTCCCTGCCATCTCTCTCTCTCTCTCTCTCTCTCTCTCACACAAACACTCACACACACACATTCTGCTCTGAGTGTATTTCTTTATCTCCTCTCCAATAGTTTCTTTATTGCTTGTAACTTAAATGAGCTTTGAAGGCACACACACACACACACACACTCATTTACCACCTGAAGAGAATTTGTTTCCCAACTTCAGTATTCACAGTTCCGGGTAATTACAGGACGGTAAATCTTAAGACGTCTTAACTGAGACTTTGAAGTGAAACAGCTGTGGATACTTCACCTGGCAGAGCGGTGGGGACAGCAGGGGGCATTTATCTCCCCCTGATACCTCCCTACGGCCCGTCCCCCAAACTGCCTCAACCCTCTCTTACCTCCGCTCCCTACGGCCCGTCCCCCAAACTGCCTCAACCCTCTCTTACCTCCCTCCCTACGGCCCGTCCCCCAAACTGCCTCAACCCTCTCTTACCTCCCTCCCTACGGCCCGTCCCCCAAACTGCCTCAACCCTCTCTTACCTCCCCTCCCTACGGCCCGTCCCCCAAACTGCCTCAACCCTCTCTTACCTCCCCTCCCTACGGCCCGTCCCCCAAACTGCCTCAACCCTCTCTTACCTCCCCTCCCTACGGCCCGTTCCCCAAACTGCCTCAACCCTCTCTTACCTCCCCCCCTACGGCCCGTCCCCCAAACTGCCTCAACCCTCTCTTACCTCCGCTCCCTACGGCCCGTCCCCCAAACTGCCTCAACCCTCTCTTACCTCCGCTCCCTACGGCCCGGCCCCCAAACTGCAGTCCTATTGGTGGCTGCTGTAGCAGGGCACAGTCCTATTGGTGGCTGCTGTAATAGGGCACAGTCCTATTGGTGGCTGCTGTAATAGGGCACAGTCCTATTGGTGGCTGCTGTAATAGGGCACAGTCCTATTGGTGGCTGCTGTAACAGGACACAGTCCTATTGGTGGATGATGTAACAGGGCACAATCCTGTTGGTGGCTGCTGTAACCGGGCACAGTCCTATTGTTTTATGTGTGATGAAAGTACCTTCTGCTGTTTAGAACTGTTGAATTGTGGGATATCAGAAGAATCTAGACCCAAAAACAGACGTCTTTGCGTCATAGCAGCAGAGAATCTCTGATCACTGCTGGAGTTGAGATCTGTGTTGACATTTATGTCTGCATTATCTGAACTAAGATGTATTTGCTCATAATGTTTGGCATCAGAACCAAAGTTCCCTGCAAAATATCATCTTTACTGCACATGCAGTCTGTTTATGTTTGTTTTTTGTCTTTTTATTGCACTGAAACATCCAGCTCTTAATGTGGGCGGTTCATTTAACCGATAGACCTGTTTCAGTATGTTTTATGCTCAGCTGTTTCAAAACATTATAAAGACTCTGAAAAGACTCCACAGACTAGGTTTGTTTGTGTGTCTGTTTGCCTAAGATGCACATTTCACTGAAATGGTTTATTGTGTGGCTTTGTTTTGGCATTGTCAGAATTCCTGAGATTCCCACTCTCTGGCCACTCTCTTTCCGTTCCACGGCCTGCGCCTGTTTGACAATACGCGACGGTTCAGGACCTGTTCCGTCACGCGCAACCCAAATATCCACGTGCACCATCAGAACGGGAACCCCAAAATCACCAGCTGACCCCAAAATAAATGACAGCGCGAACCCTGTCTGAGTATGCCTGTGGAGTGTGTGAACGCTGCCGCGCCTGTGGAGTGTGTGAACGCTGCCGCGCCTGTGGAGTGTGTGAACGCTGTCGCGTCTGTGGAGTGTGTGAACGCTGTCGCGCCTGTGGAGTGTGTGAACGCTGCCGCGCCTGTGGAGTGTGTGAACGCTGCCGCGCCTGTGGAGTGTGTGAACGCTGTCGCGTCTGTGGAGTGTGTGAACGCTGCCGCGCCTGTGGAGTGTGTGAACGCTGCCGCGCCTGTGGAGTGTGTGAACGCTGCCGCGTCTGTGGAGTGTGTGAACGCTGCCGCGTCTGTGGAGTGTGTGAACGCTGCCGCGTCTGTGGAGTGTGTGAACGCTGTCGCATCTGCATCTCTTTCCCCGCACGCCTGACTGTCCTTAACCCTGTGCGTCCCTCTCTCTGCCCACAGGAGGCGCTGTCCGCCCACCTCGCCCATCAGACCGTCAGGAGAGCACATGGCCTGCGGCCCACGCCCAGTTCTCCTCTGTTTGCCCCACCCCCCACGCCCCTGTCGCCTCAGGTGAGTGCGAGAGCACAGGGCTGCTTCCTGTTGCGCTCGGGATAGAGGGAGAGGGGCTGTTTGGCTTTTCGGCTGGGGGTCCTGGACGGGACTATAGGGGGTCCCTGGTCAGACTTTATAGGCAATGTCTATAGACCTTTTTTTAAAATGTAGCTCTTTTAAGTTGATGATAGGGACCCCTGGATGCCTTTTGAGCCTGAGTGGATCAGAGAAAGGTGATGATTCCGTGCGTGTTTGCTGATTGGCTACCCGTGTGTCTGTGATTCTTTGCGTGTTGCTGATTGGCTACCCGTGTGTCTGTGTGACTCTGTGCGTGTTTGCTGATTGGCTACCCGTGTGTCTGTGTGATTCTGTGCATGTTTGCTGATTGTCTGTCCGTGTGTCTGTGTGACTCTGTTTGTGATTGGCTGCAGAAGACAGGTGTCAGGTGCATCCCCGTTGTGACGGGACGTCCTGTTCGCGCGGCTCCGCTGTCGGGCGCAGAGTTATTTTGGGGGTGATCGATCTGGGCGGGTCGCGGCTTGAAGACGCTGGTGCTTCTCCAGCTCAGCTTTGTGTGACCGGTCCCCTCGGCAACCCGCATTGGTCTGAACAGCGGTGGAATGCGCCGTGCTCTCACGTAGAGCGTGCGGGCCCCTGGTGTTCCTCCCTGCGCGGCCTCTGCGGGCCCCTGGCACGTGTACGTGTGTGTGTGTGTGTGTGTGTGTGTGTGTGCATGCATGCATGTACGTGCGTGCGTGCATGCGTGTGTGTGCATGTGTGTCTGTGTGCATGTGGGGGGATAGGTGGGCAAAGGAAGGAAGGAAACTGAGAACAATGGGCGGGTGGATTGTATGTGTGTGTGTGCGTGCGTGTGTGCTTGAGTATGCACATGTGTATGCACGTGTGTATATGTGTGCATGCCTGCCAGGCAGAGGAAACCAGTCCACAATGCCCTGTGTGAAGGGTGAGGTCTGGGTGACGGAGGGGGAATCGTGTTACACAGGCCTCTCTCCTCTTCCTCATATTCCTCATATTCCTCTCTTCCTCTCTCAGAATCTACTGTTGGCAGGAAATACTTCCGTAAATACTGCCGAACCATACAGCAACACAAACACAGGAGCACAGTCAGTAGTAAATACCATATAACTATGGCAACAACACTCCTACGATGACAAAAAGAATAGTACTACTTCTGCTACTCCTAATTACAATAATTTGTGCAAATAAATAATGATTGATGAAAGAAGGAAGATTGATGATGATAACAATAATAATAATAATAATAATAGATTTAGTGCAAGTCAGTGCAATGTGCTGTTTTGAAGTAGGATTTTCTGGTTTTTCTATCACAAAGAAAGATAATTCCTGTATAATTAAGGAAAATTTATTTAATATGCTTAATTCTTTTCTTATTTTTAATATTTTTCACAGTGTATGAGGAAGTGCTTTTCTGGTCTCTATCTCTCCTATCTTACACTTGCATACAAAGTTCAATCTCAGCCTCTCTCTCATGGTTAAAATTGAGTTTGATTCCCTTCCCTAATAGGAGATCCCGTTTCTGCAGTATACCCTGTTGGCTGTGTGCTGCTAATGCTAGTGCAGAGCACTACTGCAGTGCACTAATGCATAGCACTAATGCAGCCTTATAATGCAGAGCGCTACTGCAGCACACTACTGCAGTGCACTAATGCATTTCATTAATGCGCAACACTAATGCAGCACACAAATGCATAGGCAGATCACCAATGCAGTGCACTAATGCAGCCTAACAATGCGGAGCACCACTGTAGCACACTACTGCAGCGCACTAATGCAGCACACTAATGCAGCTCACTAATGCAGCGCACTAACGCATCACACTAATAGAGTGCACTAATGCAGCTCACTAATGCAGTGCACTGCACCGTCCCCTGCAGTTGCACAGGGAGATCTGCAGTTATTCTGCGGCTCTGCTCTGCGCTGTGGTGTTTCTGCTGTCTGCTTTTCACTGCATGCTAGCCACCCGCCCTGTCTGCTCCTCTTCCTCTCCCTCTCCTCCTCCTGCTTTCCCCTGTCTGCTCCTCTTCCTCTCCCTCCCCTCCTCCTGCATTCCCCCGTCTGCTCCTCTTCCTCTCCCTCTCCTCCTCCTGCATTCCCCTGTCTGCTCCTCTTCCTCTGCCTCTCCTCTTCCTGCATTCCCCCACCTGCTCCTCTTCCTCTCCCTCTCCTCTTCCTGCATTCCCCTGTCTGCTCCTCTTCCTCTCCCTCTTCTCCTCCTGCATTCCCCTGTCTGCTCCTCTTCCTCTCCCTCTCCTCCTCCTGCGTTCCCCCATGTCCTCTCTCTCTCTCTCTCAGCCCCCTTTGCCTGTGTTATTTGTGTGTTGCTGATACGTTGCCGATGCATTGCGGTTACGTTGCCTCTGCTCTGCCTGCATGTGGCTTGCTGTGTCACTGCTCTGTGATCAGCAGGTTCTGCTGTGTGCCTTTTAGCCGCCGCTCCTTCCCAGAACTGACAGGATGTGACTGAACTCTGAGCTGCTGGAACCTCAGAGAGAGAGAGAGAGAGAGAGAGAGAGAGAGAGAGAGAGAGAAGCCATGAGTGGCAGAAAGAGAGCTAAGTACTCACAGGCAGCAGGGTGGGGATTTATTATATGGCCAGCAGAGGCTCTGACAGAGAGATACTGAGAGAGAGAGAGAGAGAGAGAGAGAGAGGCAGAGTGAGAGAGAAGGGAGGAAGATGCAGGGAAAGAAAGACAGGTGAGAGAAAGCATGGCGAGGGAAGTGAATTACAGATAAATGGAAAGGGTGGAGTTGGAGAAGGCAGAACATTAGAGAGTGAAGGACTCGGGGGGGGGGGGGGTGAGAGGGAGAAAGGGGGGAAGGAGGAGAGGGGGAGATGGTCGGAAGAGAAGCAGCATCCTGGGTTGGGTGACCTACAAACGGCAGGCCTCAGAGGGAGCCTGCAGGTGAACTGGAGAGAGGGATTGAGCGACCGAGTGCCAGACCGGTGGAGTAATATAGCGATGGAGGGATGATGTACGGCAGTGATGGAGCGATATTCATATTGGGTGATCTAGCGAGCGGTGGAGGGACAGACTAATGACTGACGGGCTGAGGGAGAGATGGACAGACTGATTTAAGGCTGGAGGATGACTGCAGTTCAGCCGGAAGCTCTGGGTCTGTCCCATCTTTCGCCTCCTAGGGCAAACTTAATGTTCTAACCTTACATGTATGCTGTCGACCGTGGCTGTGGTGACCTGGCACTCTAAATCCGTCCTAAATTTGGTCTCATCTCACCCTGTCCACCTCCAACACTCATTTTAAACAGACCCCGCCCTCTGCAGCAGAGCCCCGCCCCTTTCTTACCCTGTGCTCCCCAACACATTCGCTCTTGCCCTTGACGAAGCTTTCTTCCCCTTAGATCCAAACAGCCCCCCCCCCCCACATTACAGGCACTTCCCTCCTGCTGTCACCCCCCCACCCCTCCCAGGAGCCGTTTACTGATGAGATTAATGCTCCCGCCCCCCCCCCCCCGCCCCCCCCCCCCGCGCGCTGAGCGTAGCTTCTCGATCACGGTGCAGGGGATTGTGGGGCCGTCCTCGGGGGGCTCCTGCGTCCTGTAAGGAGAGAGGCAGAGTAATTACTCTGCATTATGAGAGTGGTGGAGGCGTGTGGGGGATTTTCTCTTCGCCTTTCATTGGAGCTGTTGTATTAATACACGCCCGTGTCAGGAGTTCCTCTCTGATTGCTCTCTGAGCGTCGCTGGGTTTCACCTCTGTGTCAAGGTGGAAACGGTGTGCGTGCGAGTGTGTGTGTGTGTGTGTGTGTGTGTGTGTGCGCGTGTGTTGTTGGTAGCTGGATCCCTGTACCAGGACAAGGTCAAGTCTTTATGGGATTGAGATTGATTGATGGTGAGGGAGGGGGGGACGTGAATTGAAGTTATTTGTTCTTATGCTTACAGCCAGGGTGACCCATAATTGTCGTTCTACACTGCTACTATACTCTAACCACTACTTTACACTGCTAATATACTCTAACCACTACTATGCATTGCTAATATACTCTAACCACTATACTACTACTCTACACTGCTAATATACTCTAACCACTGTACCACTACTCTACACTGCTAATATACTCTAACCACTGCTCTACACCTGTAATATACTCTATAACCATTACTCTACACAGCTAATGTACTCTAACCACTACTCTGCACTGCTACAGTAATATACTCTAACCACTACTCTACACTGCTACTGCAGTACCTCTACTCTGCACTAATGTTCATGCTCTTGGCACACATGCAGGGATGGGGGAATGTGTGGAGTCAGTAATGGGAGAGACCTTGTGGAGTTCCCGGAGCAGGAGCTGCCGCCCCCCTCCCTGTACTTCTCTGACCTTTCCCCATCTTTTAAGAAAGTGAGACGGAGAGGCGAGAAATGGGATTATGTAGCCAGGCCCCCCCCCCACCCCTCTACAGGGACCTGCCTTTGCCTTTATTAAAGCACAGGCGGCTCCTCGGAGCCTGAATGATTGACTGGAGGAGGTCAGGAGGGACGCGCACAGGGATGAGCTGCCCTGTAGCGCCTCCTACCCATCACACCCGCAAGTGGAGGTGGGAAGTGTCCGGTCCTGCGCAATCCCTGATTGGGTAGCCCCCTCATTCCCGTAGTAACCCCATTGCCAGCAGCCATACCACCACGCACTCTGCTCCTGCCAACTGGCTGAAGCTAAGCAAGTGTGGGCTTAGTTAGTACTTGGATGGGAGACCACCAGGGAATACTGAGTTGCTGCTGGAAGTGGTGTTGGTGGGCCAGCAGGGGGCAATCTTCCCTCTGGTCAAATAAACCCCAATGCCCCAGTGCAGTGATGGGGACACTGTGCTGTAGGAGATGCCGTCTTTCGGATGAGTTAAACCGAGGTCCTGACTCACTGTGGTCATTAAAGATCCCATGACACTATTCGCAAAGAGTAGGGGGTTCCCCGGTGTCCTGGCTAAAATCCCAGATTTGGCTCTCGCAAAAACTTGCCACCTAATCATTCCCTGATTTAATTGGCTAAAAAATGTTCTCTCAACAATAGAGGATTGTGGTTGTACTGGGCAGCTCCCTGGTGTGAATGTGTACGAGTGTGAAGCGGGCGTTCCTGCAAAAGAGCATCCGTGCTCAGCGAACCTACCCCGGGTAAATAAGGGTTAAATAAAAAAATAAAAAGTAGCTGCTCTGCAATGGCCTGTCTGGATCTCTGACCCTGCTTCTCACTGCTGGGGATGCCAACCTTTCAAAGATTTTTCACAGTCACATCGCTGGGTTCCAGTTCATTTAAAAAGGGGTGTGGCCACCGGGCCTTGAAAGTGGTGGAGTGAAACGGTAAATGGGACCACCGGTTGCCGTCGGCATCGCACGGCACCAGGTCTGGTGTTTACTCTGCAGAAGTTGGCAACCCTAGGACAGGGTTTGCAGACTTGCGCTGTTCCATGCAGTGATGTTGTCATGGGAACAGTGCTGGAGGCTTTGAGGGTTCTATGATGAATTGTATCTTGGAAGAATACGAGGATGGCTCTAATCCTTTTTGTGTTATAGCATCTTCGAGCATGTGGGGCCTTTTCAGAGATTTACACCATCATTGACTTTGAGAAAGGTCCATTAAAATGAACTTTTGTTCCTGGCAGTGCCGTGAAAAAGTATTTGCTCCCTTCCTGATTTACTCTATTATTGCATATTTGTCACACTGAATGGTTTCAAATCTTTATAAGAAATGGAATAGCAGACAAAAAGAACCTGTTTAAACACAAAACACATTTCTGAGGCTATTTCATTTATTCAATGAAAAAAGTTATCAAACACCCATATCATATTAAAAAATGAATTGCACCACCTTTAGCGACAGTAACTGCAACTAAATGCTTCCTATAATTTGACATCAGTATTTCACATTGCTGGGAGGAATTTTACCCCACTCTTCTTTGCAGAACGTCTTTAGGTCAGACAAATTGGTAGGTTTCCGAGCACGAACTGCTCATTTTAGGCCCTGCTGCCACAGTATCTCCATTGGGTTCACATCAGGACTTTGATTAAGCCACTCCAAAAGGTTTTAGTTTCTTTTCAGCCACTCAGGACGTGGACTTGCATTTGTGTTTTGGATCATTGTCTCGCTGCATAACCCAATTACACTTCAGCTGCAGCTCACTGACAGATGACCGGACATTCTCCTTAAGAATGTTCTGGTTCAGACCAGAATTTACGGTTCCTTCAATAATGGCAAGTCACCCAGATCCCGAGGCAGCCAAGCATGCCCACGCCATCATGCTACCACCATGTCTGACTGTTGGTACGATGTTCTTACTGTGAAATAATGCATTTGCTTTACGCCCGTGCTGTCCAAAAAGTTCCATGACTCATCAGTCCATAGGACATTATCCCACAAGGCTTGGGGATCATCCAGGTGCCTTTTTTGCAAATGTTAGGCAGCTGCAGAGGTCTGCAGTTCCTTGGATGTTCTTCTGGGATCTTATGTTACTTCCTGGATAAGTTGCCGCTGCACCCTTGGAGGAATTTTGGCTGGCCGGCCACTCCTTGGAAGGCTCCCCACTGTTGCAAGTGTTCTCCTGGAGGTTGCATGGCTACATGCTTGATTTTGTGCACCTGTTAGCAATTTTGGCTGAAGTAGCCAAACCCACTCTTTAGAGGGAGTGTCCACATGCTTTTGGCCACGTAGTGTATTTTACTGGTGTAAAATTGGCTTCCCTTTTGAAATGTTTTTTTTTTTTTGTGTGGAAGAACTGTGAAATTCTCCTGGGATCAAACGTGTTAAGCAGGGAGGTGGTGGGAATTAGGCTGCCAGGTTCGAGGAATGGCGGATTAGGCGATGTCAGTCGTGATTGACGGGCTGTGCATTGTGCTTCCGAGCAGGAAGCGGAGGGAGAGGTGAGGCAAAATGAGCTTGATACATTTAATTTAATGTTCGGTTCATTTGAAGTTGAAGTGATGAAAATTCAGATCAAGGCTAAAAGAAATGGCCTTCATTATTTGAATAATCCGGTCTGGTTCATTGGGCTAGGGGACAGCAAAGGTGTGTCTGCGTGTGTGTGTGATTGGGAATATGCACGGATTCGCACACTCACACACAATATTGTAATACTGGCTGTATCACCTCAGTCTTTACGCTGGAATATTACAGCTATTAAAGAGTTTGTTTTAATTTGTTGAAGGAAAATGACTCATTTTATGAGTTTTCTATTGGTTTTGGCTTGTTTTAAGCACTGCTGGGATACATTGTTGGCATTTGCATAATACATTTTGTTTCGAAAATTTGAGTGATTTCAGACTGGGGGGAACAGCAGTTGCAGTTTAGTTTAATTTAGTTCAATTAGGCTACATCATTTCTGGCACTAGCGCCATCTATCCTGGCTTAGTGATGTTAGATGTCGTCGTGCACAGTTCCACATTGATGCAAGTTAGTAAATGCAAAGGTGTGATTGAATAAATACTTGAATCGATTCAACTCTTGTAATATTCAGCGTGTTTTAAAGATGCCTGGTCTGATGTTGGGTCGTTTAAGGTCGCCAGTTTGGCGCACAGGTCGTAGTGGCGGAGGTGATGGAAAGCTTCCTGCTGATGGGAGTGGTGCCACCGGTCTGTTTGCTGTTAGTGTGACAGCATATTGATTTACTCACGCGACGCAGGTGCCATGGAAGCAACGCTCAGCGGGTGACATCAAAGCCATCGTTTGTTGGCCTGCTCATGCAAATGAGTCAGTTGGGAGCAACGGACTGTGGCGCAATGTCTGCCCCTCTGATGTGAACCGATACGACTGTTGGCCTTCCGAACGATGGAGACTCACCTGCAGTTACTGGTCCCAGCACTTCTTTTGAGTTGAGGTCAGATGTATCTGATTATGTGGGATTTGCCTGGGCCTAGACCAGAACTCACTTGGGCTTTGACCAGGACTCACCTGGGCCTAGACCAGGACTCTCTTGGGCCGAGATCAGGACTCACCTGAGACCAGGACTCAATTGGGCCTGGACCATTCTAGACCAACCTCTATGTGGGGTGGGGTTAGTTGCTGTGGTAATGCTTCCAGCCCACCTGTATTTCACGACATTCACTCCCAGTTCCCTGTCTTCCATCTGCGCAGGCATGGAGACATGTTCAGATGTTGGTCTGCGAGCTTGTTTGGGGTATGGGAGATAGATGCCCCCAATCCCCAGATGGGGGGTGCCATGTAAAATAATGTATTTAAATGAAGTATAGTGAGGAGTCTTGTTAAGGACAAAGAGAAGAAATCAGGACGGGGGTAGAGAAAAGGATGATGTAGTGTGTGTGTGTGTGTGGGAGGGGTTTACAGTAGATGAGTTCGCTAGCTTGTATCTCATATCATAAGTTTGCTAATGAGGAGCCTCTGGATGGAAGTGTAATATGGCATAACGATCTGTGTCACTCCTTCAAAAACAAATTGACATGAGAAATCTGCAAAACATGTGCCTCCTGCATGTTTAATCTCTCATACAAGCTGCAGAAGCGGTGCTGTTTTTCTGTAGCGTGGCTGAAAAGCGGTGTGATGGTCTTATTTAACAGCCCCAGCAGCAGAGAGCTGTGAGCTGCGGTGTGCGGGTAATGGCTGATGAAGGTCCCCAGAGACCCGGGGGAGGAGGGGGTGGGTTTGGGGGGGTTGATGTCAGAGGGAGGGCTACAGCAGGGGTCCTCCTAGCCTGGCTTAGTGACAGAACCATCTCCGGCCTGTCACGACCAAGCAAAGCCCGGTTTCCAGGGAGACGACTCGCTGCGGGGTGTGAAAAGTGCAAAAGTGCAAGTAGTGAGAAGTGTCAGGAAGTGTAAAGTTTGCACAGGCATGAATGCAATACATATGTGAAATGCATGTGTAATAATGCAATATCATAAACACAAATATATCGTGCCAAAATAGTACACGGGAGGTCAGTGTGAATAGTACCTTAAGATGTTCTGGTGGGCAAAATCCGATCGAGGGGAATGGTAACAAGAATCCGATAAAGCGTTACCCGTCTTAATTTGCAATGGTCAGTGAGGCTTTGTGATCTGTTCGGTATCAGTCCTGCATCTGTGCTGGACAGAAGCCAAGGCCGTGCCTGAAACTCGGGTTCGATTTTCCTGTCGTCTGGAACAGTAGCACAGTTCTCAAACACGGGCTTTAAGGCCTGTTAGCCTCCTGGAACACACAGGTTTTAAGGCCAGTGTTAGTCTCCTGGAACACACAGGTTTTAAGGCCAGTGTTAGTCTCCTGGAACACACAGGTTTTAAGGCCTGTGTTAGTCTCCTGGAACACACAGGTTTTAAGGCCTGTGTTAGTCTCCTGGAACACACAGGTTTTAAGGCCTGTGTTAGTCTCCTGGAACACACAGGTTTTAAGGCCTGTGTTAGTCTCCTGGATCACAGGTTTTAAGGCCCGTTGTTGGTCCTGATTCTTCATCTGGGGAAATGCAGCAGAGCCAGGGGACGTTGTGTGTTACCATGGAGCCTTGGTTACCGGGGCCTGGGTTGCCTTAGTTACACATGCCGACTGGTAATAGTTCAGTGCGTTTTACAAGGAGGGCGATCGTAGGTCAGTGTGTTATAGAGTTGCACTGATTGTTTAGTGATTTATATATTTATATCTGTAAACGGATCATAACCTTGTCTGATTCACAGGTACAGTGACGTGAAAAAGTATTTTCCCCCTTCCTGATGTCTTCTATTAGTGCATACTTGTAACACTGAATGGTTTCAGAGTTTTAGACAAAATGTAATATTTAGACCGAGGGAAACTAAGTAAACACAAAACATAATTTTAAAAGAATTATTTCATTTATTTAAATTAAGTTATCAAACACCCATATCACCCACGTGAAACAGTAATTTCACACTTAATTAGTGTTTTACTAAATTGATAATTCAATTTGGCTGATACCAGCTGATCAACATGCTGCTGGCAGTATGATGGTGTGAGTATGCTTTGCTGCCTCAGGACCTGGAAGGCTTTCCATTATTGAAGAAAGCATGAATTCTGCTCTTCACCAGAATATTTGTAAGGAGAATGTCCGGTCGTCTGTTCGTGAGCTGAAACACAAAGGCAAGTCCACATCTGAATGGCTGGAAAGAAACTACATTTAAGTTTTAGAGTGGCCTAGTCGAAGTTCTGACTTGAACCCAGTAGAGATGCTGTGACCTGAAATGGGCAGTTCATGCTCAAAAACCTACCAGCTTATCTGAAATAAAGCAGTTCTGCAAAAAAGAGTCGGCTAAAATTCCTCCACAGCGATGTGAGACATATTAAATTATAGGAAGTGATTGGTTGCAGTTATAGTGCTAAAGGTGGTACAGCCAGTTAAGCTAATAAAGGGCAATTACTTTTTTATATAAATAAATTAAAGAATTTTTAAATAAATGTGTTTTGTTTTTACTTGATTCCCCTTTGTCTAATATTACATTTTGCCTGAACCATTCATTGTGATAAATATGCAATAATGGAGGAAATCAGGAAATTTGCGGCACTGTATGTTAAGTGATTGATTTTAAAGTCAGCTGAGGGATTCATTGTGATGTAGAGGCAGACTGACTAGTGCAGGTAGTCTAGTGATGTACACCAGTAAGACTCTTGGTATTTCTGTGTGTTATGTAGGTAAACTCATGGTAGAAGGGTTTTGTCCACATCTGTGAAAATTCTGTGTCTCAGCACTGGAGCAATGATGAGCTTTTACTTGAGAAGGGCTGTATAAAATGGCTTTATTCCACCTGATACTCTAAATGACAAACAGAATTTACAGTGGCCTGATTTATGAGCGACAGTAGACAGTATTTCAGTTCCAGGCTTTTACTAAAAGGGTGAACACATTTGTAATATTGTGTGCGTGGGGGGGGGGGGGCGGGGATGGTGTGTATTCTAGGGTTGGCCGTTTCACCTCCTGTGGGGGTTTTGAAGATGGGGTCACCACAGGGCAGCGGGTGTTTGATGGAGGTTTTGTGGGTTCTAATATCAGGAAGTGAGAAAACCAGGGAAGTTCCGCTCTTCTAACCAGCTGAGGAGCAGCCTTTCCTGCGTGACCTCTGACGGAGGTTTGCGGGTTCTAATCCCCGGAAGGGCAGCCCCAGTTAAGCTGTGGAGTTGTGGTCCCGTTGGGCACGTGTATTCCGTGTTCTGGAAACGGCATTCAGGGTGGGGAATGGCCTCAAGCCGCTCCTGCTGTGATGGGCAACGTGCAGAAAATCTGACTGATGGACTCCGCCCTCGCGTTAGCGTCTGCTTAGCTGGTAGCTAACGTGACGTGATTGAAGCGTCTGATAGCGTATAGTGTAGAGTATTTGTCAGGGTGGCCTCGCTAAGCTCCACCCCAGGGAGTGTTGTTTTTGTACTTTTGAGTGGCACATTTTATTGGCAAGTACACGAACACACGCAATCGCACACTCACTCACTCACGTACACATACACGCACGCGCACACACATTGACGTGCATGGACCTGTGCACAAAAGTCACTTGTGTACAGACATTCTCTCTACCTCTTACTCATTCACTCACACACACACACACACACACACACACACACATGCACGCACGCACTCACACACACGCACTCACACGCACACACACACACAGTCTCTCTGGACGTGGTTCACTCCTGGCTGTGATGCAGGAATTGTTGGCCGGTTTATCCCAGCATCTTCTCCAATTAGGCCTGCGGCACTCGATACTGACTCTATTACTGAGCACCCACTGTCTCTCTATTACTGAGCACCCACTGTCTCTCTATTACTGAGCACCCACTGTCTCTCTATTACTGAGCACCCACTGTCTCTCTATTACTGAGCACCCACTGTCTCTCTATTACTGAGCACCCACTGTCTCTCTATTACTGAGCACCCACTGTCTCTCTATTACTGAGCACCCACTGTCTCTCTATTACTGAGCACCCACTGTCTCTCTATTACTGAGCACCCACTGTCTCTCTATTACTGAGCACCCACTGTCTCTGCTTACTGAGCACCCACCGTCTCTGCTTACTGAGCACCCACTGTCTCTGTATTACTGAGCACCCACTGTCTCTGCTTACTGAGCACCCACTGTCTCTGTATTACTGAGCACCCACTGTCTCTGTATTACTGAGCACCCACTGTCTCTGTATTACTGAGCACCCACTGTCTCTCTATTACTGAGCACCCACTGTCTCTCTATTACTGAGCACCCACTGTCTCTGCTTACTGAGCACCCACCGTCTCTGCTTACTGAGCACCCACTGTCTCTGTATTACTGAGCACCCACTGTCTCTGCTTACTGAGCACCCACTGTCTCTGTATTACTGAGCACCCACTGTCTCTGTATTACTGAGCACCCACTGTCTCTGCTTACTGAGCACCCACTGTCTCTGTATTACTGAGCACCCACTGTCTCGGCTTACTGAGCACCCACTGTCTCTGTATTACTGAGCACCCACCGTCTCTGCTTACTGAGCACCCACTGTCTCTGTATTACTGAGCACCCACTGTCTCTGTATTACTGAGCACCCGCTGTCTCTGTATTACTGAGCACCCACTGTCTCTGCTTACTGAGCACCCGCTGTCTCTGCTTACTGAGCACCCACTGTCTCTGTATTACTGAGCACCCGCTGTCTCTGCTTACTGAGCACCCACTGTCTCTGTATTACTGAGCACCCACTGTCTGTGCTGTCTGTGCTTCTGTACAGCCTTCCTGTAGTCGTGTGCTTCCTCACTGCATAGTGTGACGCTCTCAGCATGCACAAAGCAACGGGTGATGTGGACGCTCTAGACCCAACGGCCAGATTTGACCCTTTGTGACCCGTTCTTTTGATGTCGAAACCTTTGCTGTTTTGCATTATAACTGCAACTAAATGTGAACTGCAACCGTGGAAGAAGTAGATGAGCACAGTAGTTGAATGTTCTTCTTTTTTTCTTTTCTTTTTTGTATAATGAAATATTTCCACTTGATTAATTCATTGTTAAACTGGGGTAATGCGTCTAGCTGCTGGGTATCTGCATAGTCATAGTCTGCATAGTTTGGCTGCTAAAAATGATTAATTAGAAATGTAAATGCTGAAGAAGTTGCAGTGAGTATGATTAAATGGATACTTTTTTAGCATTATATTTTCAGTCAATTTCCTGCATCAGTGGACCATCAGTCCCATCACCTCGCTGGCGCACACATATTGTGCCGTCCGATCAGCCAATCATATCTCCACAATCTCAGTTTATCGGCCGATACATTTGTTTTTATTTGGCCAATGCAGCCGCAGTATTACAGTACGTCCCCAGTGTAAATTACTGGCTCGTGGACCAGCTGACTGTAAATCTGGATTGTCCCCACTTTGACTCACTGTAATGCTGTCACACTGCATGTATTAGCCAAATGCTTTATTTAAACTTTCATTTCCTTTCACATTCTTAATCTGTTTTTGTCACATCTCCTGAAAGGAGGAAAGTAACTATGGCAACCATAAATAATTTTAAATAAGAACTTAGAAGTCCTGCTTTAAAAATATGTTAATCTTTTTTTTTTTTAATTTTTTTTTTTTTTTAGAGATTCATTACCTTGTATACTGCTGTGGCCCAGCACATGAAATATGTGTTGAAAATTTTTTCTGTTTTTGTAGTAAAAGTGGTCAATTTTTATACATTTTTATCAATGATTATAAAACGTTACTGAATCATATTTATAAAATGTGATTCTGTTCATCTGTGCAGTATTTTGAGTATGCTAAACATACCTGTGGCACACGCAAGGAAACGACTGAGATGAGTGTGACATCCTGGAGGCTGCATATTATGGGATGTGACAGACCGTAGAAGCAGAGAGCAGAGGGGGCTGCTCTGCTCCGGAATGTTCCGTCAGTGTGTTTGAGTGTGCTGTCGGCCGAGCTCTGTGCTGAGGGCAGAAGAGACCAGAAGCAGATGGAAACTTGGTAATGGAGGAAGGCAGATACAAGAATAACAGGGACAGAAATGCACTTCCTGCCATCCTGTTCAAAAAACTAAAGTGTGTGTATGTGAGGGAGAGAGAGAGAGAGAGAGAGGGAGGAAGGAAGGAAGAGGGAGAGAGAGGGGGGAGATATCTCATGATCTCTTTGAAAAAATAAATCTATTTCACATTGTCCCATCCTTCCTAAACGTTTGGAATTGTCCCTTCTTCCTGAACGTTTCTTTGACGTATTCAGCAATGGCGCCAACAAGCCTGAGATTGAAATGTGTATCAGTCACCATGTTCTCCCCCTCTGTCACAGCCTGTACACACTCTGCCCCACCCAAAACGCTGCTCCCTGTCCTGACCTGCAGTGACCTTTAGCACCAAAACGCTGCTCCCCTGTCCTGTCCTGCAGTGACGTCAGCACCAAAACGCTGCTCCCCTGTCCTGTCCTGCAGTGATGTCAGCACCAAAACGCTGCTCCCCTGCCCTGACCTGCAGTGACATTAGCACCAAAATGCTGCTCCCCTCTCCTGCCGTAATGTTAGCATTAGCACCAGAACGCTGCTCCCCTGTCCTGACCTGCAGTGACGTTAGCGTTAGCACCAGAACGCTGCTCCCCTGTCCTGTCCTGCAGTGACGTCAGCAGCCTGGCGGCGCTCCTCAGGGACTCGCTGTCTGCTTCGGAAAAACAGGCCAGGAATTCCGGGTCCACAGTTCACTCGTCTCTCCAACCCACATTCTTTTCTTTTTTTCCTTCTTCTTTTTTTTTTTCTTTCAGTTCAATCAAGTCCACCTCAAACCGGCTTTACTGGCATGACGAGCATTAGGTGTTGTGTTCTGCAGTAGCATAAATAATGATGTTGGCACAATAAATAATAGCGTGGTGGGGTTCATTAATTAGTAAGTGAATCTTCTCTCGCCCATCTTTCTTTCTGTGGCTCTCTCATTCCCTCTGCTCTCTCTCTCTCTTACCTGGCCCTTTGTGAGGGTGGGGTCCCTGCTGGGTGAGAGGTGTGGGGGGTGGGGGATGTATAGGGTCTGATGTGTGATTTTGGGGTATGGATGGGTTGGGGTGGGGGATGTATAGGGTCTGGTGTGTGATTTTGGGGTATGGATGGGTTGGGGTGGGGGATGTATAGGGTCTGATGTGTGATTTTGGGGTATGGATGGGTTGGGCTGGGGGTTGAGGCTGTAGGGTCTGAGGACTTAAACTTTGGCTCTGATATAGGCCATCTGTCTGTGTGCGCAATCAGCCTGTGTCACACTGTGCCGACAGACTGACACAGAACACACACACGCACATACACACGCACACACACGCACATACACACGCACATACGCACGCGCACACACATACACACACGCACACATACACACGCACACACACACACACACACACACACACAGGCACATACACACACACACACACGCACATGTGCACGCACGCGCACACACACACACGCACATGCGCACACACACACACATACACGCACACACACACACACACACACGCACGCACATACACACGCACGCACATACACACACACACGCACATACGCATGCACACATACGTGCACACACATACTCACTTGCGCACAAACACACACGGAAATAAGATTCAACTTTTTAAATCTGGTAATATGCACACATAAAGCATAAATACAAGTTTTTGCCAATTTTATGTACTTTATTTTCCACGTATAGTTTGAAGCCTCCATTTTAATGGGGATATTATTCTTACATCCTTATTTTGCTTTTGGCACTTCTGCTACATTCCATGTGCAGAATGCTGAAAGCTGTTTAAATTGATCATTTAGAATGAGAGCATTTGGTCTACAAGAGAATGTGGGCCTCTGAAATGCACACAGTGATTAAAGTGGGGAGGTTTCATAGGCACATTAATTATTAATTGCGGATTACTGTATTCCTGGTGAATTTCGCACTGTTCCGGCTTTGATGAAACAGAATGGCGTACACGCTGCAGACAGAAGTGCAGGTGTTCGGTTACGTCCGTGAGGCTCAGCTTCGGCGAGCAGGCCGTAACTAACGTAAAACCGAAGCAGGCGGGAGTTTGATGAGCCGTTGGGGGACACTGCTCGCTCTGACATCACTCTGGCCCCGCCCCGACGAAGGGCCGTCCTCACGAGCCTTTGTGGAACGTGTTTCTTTTCTTGCAGCCAGATGATTTAGCATCGCTTGGTAAACAGGCCTAGCCTTTATCCTGGGAACGGGTATTTATGGCAGATATAGCAATTAGAAGAGCGGTTGTGTTTCTCCATGTGGTGCATGTAGCATGGCAGGTATTTATCCGTATGAATGCGTGCACGCAAGCTGGGGCCTGCACACAAGTTTTTATATCGCATATTTATTTCCCTCCGCCCCACTTGCATTGCACACCCAATTTTTGTTTTTCCTTTTTCTCCGTTCTTCCCTCAGGCTTTTAGTTTGTTTCTCTTGCTTCCTCTCCTCCTCCTGCCCTCATCACTCTCTCTCCCTCTCTCTCTCTCTCTCCCTCTCCTCTGCCCGTCCCCCTCCCCTCCCCTCCCTGTCTCTCCTCCTGGTCAGTGGGGCCTGAAGGACTCCGTGTGTTGGGCAGACAGGTGTCCTTCGAGGTCGTTGGGTTAACGAGCTTCCTGTGCACTCTGCACGTGCCCAGCTCCGCCCCTCTCCCCCGCTGGATCAAATTACTCAGGGTTTCTGGGTCATTAGCTCTGCAGGGGGGGCTACACAGGGGCAGGACTGAGACCCTGTGGAGGAAGGGGGGGGGGGTTATTTCTGCCCTCACCTAGCCCTCTCTGCTTCTGTCTGTCTCCACACTCTTTCTGTCTTTCTCTCATCCCTTTTTCATTCTCTGGCCTGCTCCTCTCTGCTCTCTACGTCTTTTCTGCTTCTGTCCATCCTTTTCTTGTCTCCCTGTCCACTCTGTCCATCTCTTCTCCTCCCTCTCTGTTCGCCTCAGTTCTCCTCTCCTCATGGTAGAATGCTCTCTGCCCAGCTCCTGAAGAGACTCCTGTTTGACACTTTAGCTGTGAGCGGGTTTGGTCAGCAGGGGGCGTAGTTCTGGCTCTCTGTTCTCCCACGTGGGCGTGTGACTTTTTCCACTGCTTACCCTCGCTGTGGGATTCCTTTGGGCTGCCAGGGCAGCCTAAGCCAACAAGCCAACAAGCCTCCATTGGGGCAGTCACTGTCCCGGTCACTAAGTCACAGTCATTAGGTCACTGCAGTGAGAATGATTGGAGGTCACTGCACAGGGTCACAGTGATTATAATTCACTGCACAGAGTCATACTGGTTATAGATCACTGCACAGAGTCACAGTGATTATAAATCACTGCACAAAGTCATACAGATTACAGATCACTGCATGGAGTCATACTGATTATAAATCACTGCACGGACTCACAGTGATTAGATCAGTGCAGAATCACAGTGCAGGCTGAGACCTTAGCATATATGGAAATCGCTGGAGAGAAACCAGAGTGTGGGGATCTTCGCAAGGTCACCGATTTGATCTGGCTGATCAGTCCAGTGTGTGGAGAGCAGCCTTAGGGCTTAAAGCTGGCTGATCAGTCCAGTGTTCAGAGAGCAGCTGTAGGGCTTAAAGCTGGCTGATCAGTCCAGTGTTCAGTGAGCAGCCTTAGGGATTAAAGCTGGCTGAT
The DNA here is from genome assembly GCA_039654925.1 of Anguilla pacifica. Lineage (NCBI taxonomy): Eukaryota > Metazoa > Chordata > Actinopteri > Anguilliformes > Anguillidae > Anguilla > Anguilla pacifica. Next base: position 10,552,888 of record CM077301.1, on the reverse strand, counting down.
CAGTCCAGTGTTCAGCGAGCAGCCTTAGGGCTTAAAGCTGGCTGATCAGTCCGGTGTTCAGCGAGCAGCCTTAGGGCTTAAAGCTGGCTGATCAGTCCGGTGTTCAGCGAGCAGCCTTAGGGCTTAAAGCTGGCTGATCAGTCCAGTGTTCAGAGAGCAGCTGTAGCGTTTGAAACGGTCTCCATCATCATGATTACACAGGTTCTGCAGGGGTCTTAGAGATTAAAATGGGTTTTTGGGAGCGGTGCCATTGTGGCAGCAGAGTTGTGTTCCTCCTCCCCTCCCTGCTGTTTCCCTGCCTCCTTTCCCCCCCGTCCCTCCTCGGCGTGACGGGGGTCAGGGGAGCAGACGAAAAGAGCGTGTGACGCGGTGTCACAGCCGACCCGCTATGGGGCGGAGAGGATGACTGAGTACCTGCACTGAGCTGCAGACGCAGGGCACTGAGAGCCAGCACGGGAGCATGCAGAATTAATGCGCTCGAGAGCGTGGCTGTGTGTGTGTGTGTGTCTGCGTGTGTGTGTGTGTGAGTGTATGCCTGTGCGTGTGGTCAGATTGCTTCATTGCAGACTGATTGAAATTTGAATGCCGTGCAGACAGCAGTGGCACACGCTCACACACACACACACACACACATGCGCTCACACCCACACACAAACACACGCACGGGCATACACTCTCACACACACACACACACACATGCGCTCACACCCATACACACACACACACACACACACACACACACACACATACGCACAGGCATACACTCTCACACACACACACACACACACATACGCACACGCACTCACACACACACACACATGCGCTCACACCCACACACAAACACACGCACGGGCATACAGTCTCACACACACGCACACACACACACACATGCACAGGCATACACTCTCACACACACACACACACACACATGCGCTCACACCCATACACACACACACACGCACGGGCATACACTCTCACACACACACACACACACATACGCACAGGCATACACTCACACACACACACACACACGCACAGCAAACATTGATGCTGAGCCAGATTCAGCGCAGTGCAGGGGTGGGGGGGGGGGATCAAACGGGAAACAGAGTGAGCGAGTGAGAGAGAGAGAGAGAGAGAGGCTGCGTGAGCAAATGGGATACCCCTCCTCTCTAGGCCAGGGATTCCTCTACTGCAGTAATCCCCCCCCTCCCTCCTCCCCCTCTTCTCCGTCTCACCCCTCCCTCTCCCTTTTCATCTCTCTCCGCGCCTCTATCACACCCTCCATCTCACGTTCTCTCCCCCTCTTTCTTCCCGCTCTCCTCTCTCTGCCTTTATCTTTCATTTCATCTCTCTCCGGCTCTTTGGGATTCAGATTCAGGTCCAGGCTGCGCTCAGAGGAAGGGCTTTGTGCAGCTCTGTCTCTGGCTGCTTATCCTGTACGCTGCACAGATGACGGCAGTAATGGGGACCGTTTACATACTAATATCAATATTAGTGCAGTTAAATGCATCAGATGGGTGAGCTGCAGAGCTTTCTCTGCAGTGAATTTGGGCACAGGCACGCACACTACACACACACTACACACACATACAGGCACGCACACACACACACAGGCACACACACTGTACACACACACACACACGCACACACACAGGCACGCATACTGTATACACACACACACACACACACACACGCACAGACACACACACTCACTCACTCACACACACACACACACACACACACGCATGCACGCATGCCAACCCACTCACACGCATGTATGCACATGCACACAGATACACTTTTGTCATTATTGGATAGGCGTGCTGTTATCTACACACTCAGCTCTGTCCCAGTTTGCCTCTCTTGACTGTATTCCCTCGCTTGTCTCTCCTCTCTCCCTTCCTCCTCCCTCTCTTTTCCTCCTCTGGGTCTTTACCTCTCTCCTCGTCTGCTGCCGCCCCCTTTTCCCCCCCTCTTTCTCTCTTCCCCCCTCCTCCCTTCTCTCTCTCTCTCCTTCTCCCCCTCTCCCTGCCACTTGGATGACATTGATTCCAAGGTTGCTCGGCTATCGACCGCTGTGCTGTTTAATGTTTCAGTAGCTCCCTCCTATGAAAGAGTCAGGGCTTTTCTCCACTGCACACTGGCACTGCGTTATACTCTTACACTACATACGCACTGCTACTGTACTACACACACTGGTACTGTACTACACACATTACTGTGCTACACACTGGCACTGCGTTATACTCTTACACTGTATACACACTAGTGCTGTACTACACACTACTGTGCTACACACTGGCACTGCGTTATACTCTTACACACTGCTACTGTACTGCACACACTAGTACTGTACTACACACTGGCACTGCGTTATACTCTTACACTGCATACGCACTGCTACTGTACTACACACACTGGTACTGTACTACACACATTACTGTGCTACACACTGGCACTGCGTTGTACTCTTACTCTGCATACACACTGCTACTGTACTACACACACTAGTACTGCACTAAACACTAGCACTGTTATACTTTTACACTACATACACACTACTAATGCTCTACAGTACACACACTAGTACTGTACTACACACACTGCTGTACTACACACTACTGTACTAAACACACTACCACTGTACTACACACACTACTGTACTTCACACTATACTGTACTATACACACTACTGTACCACACACACTTCTGTACTACACACACTACTGTACTACACACAATACTGCTGTACTACACACACTACTGTACTATGCACACTACTGTATCACACGCACTTCTGTACTACACACATTACAGTGCTACACACTGACACTGCATTAGACTCTTACACTACATACACATTGCTAATTCCCTGTTCTGCACACACTACTACTGTATCACACACACTTGTAGTGTACTATACACACTACTATTGTACTACACACTACTCCACTACACAAACTACTACTGTACTATACACACTACTACTGTACTACACACAGTGTTTTTGCTCGAGACACACACTACTAATACTGTGCACATGACAAATACATTGACACACACGTTCACACTACAAATACAGTACATGTTGTCTACAAGCAATTTACATCACACACACTGTACTAAATGTACACTGCATGCAAAATACAACGTGCTACGTGCAGATATTTCTCATATTAAAGCGGCCACACTGTTTTTGGCAGTGCGACACCTTCCTAGAACACCATGCTAGCCCTTTGATGCTTGCTGAGGGTAATGAATGGTTTGTTTTCTTCGTCTTGGTTGTGCAGTTATTATCGTTACAGGGAAATGCTGCTCAAAGCAGAAATTGATCAGTGCTGTAATCAGTGTTTAAATTGTTGTTATTAACAGTAATGCGGGTAGTTGATCTTCGTGTTTATTTCGGTGACGTGAAGTTTTATCAAGGGGAGAAATGTTTTTGCTTCTCTCTTCAGCTGTGCTCCCTTTGGCTAGAATGAGTTACTGATGCAGTGCTGACTCTCTCAGTGCAGTCTGTCTGTCTTCACATACACACACACATGCGCACACACTCACACACACAAACACACATCTGTACACGCACATGTACATCTATGTACACACACGTATCTGTGTTAATGCTCTGTGCTCTCACTGTGCCGAGTTAAAGCTGTGCTCTCACTGTGCTGGGTTAAAGCTCTGCTCTCACTACACAGGGTTAAAGCCCTGTGCTCTCCCTGTGCAGTGTTAAAGCTCTGTGCTTACTATGCAGTTTTAAAGCTCTGTGCTCACTGTTCTAGGTTAAAGCCCTGTGCTCTCCCTGTGCAATGTTAAAGCCCTGTGCTCTCTCTGTACAGTGTTAAAGCCCTGTGCTCTCCCTGTGCAGTGTTAAAGCCCTGTGCATTCCCTGTGCAGTGTTAAAGCCCTGTGTTCTCCCTGTGCATGGTCAAAGCCCTGTGCACTCCCTGTACAGGGTTAAAGCTCTGTGCTCTCACTCTACAGGAGCTCTGTGCTGCTCACTGCAGGGTTAGTGTAAAAAAGCATCCTGCGATGAGCTCATTTGCTCTTTTACATAATGTATGATCTGCTGTGTATACCCAGAGAAAAAGGCAAGGAACGGCCGATTGCTGTGCGTCCAGACTGACTGATTCTGAATGGATGAACTGCAGAGTGTCTGAGTAGCATTCCCAGTGTGCACTATAAAGCAGAAAACCCTTTCTGACCTTCTGCTAACTGTGTGCGCTAATTTCTTGCTTGAGAAAGTAATGATGTCTGTGAGAAAATAGTGTGTGTGTCTTCATGTCTGTGTGTGTGTGTGTGTGTGTGTGTGTGTGTTTGTGTGTGTCTTGGTGTCTGTGTGTGTGCACGTGTGTCTGCGTGCATGTGTGTATACGTGTGTGTGTGTGCCTGTCTGTGTCTGTGCATGTGTGTGCGTGTGTGCGTGCGTGTGTGTGTGTGATAATCTATTTGAGTCTACACACTCTCCTGTCTGAATGGAGAAGTGGATGGGCTGCTGGCTCTGGTATTTCTGACACCGGTACAGGACAAACAGACTGGAAGAGCAGAACCAGCACAAGGCAGAGGAACCGGACCCCGGCTTGAGGCTCGTTAGAGCCTCATCACTAATTAATGTCACTGTCCTCATCCGGGACCCGCAGCCCCCAGCGTCCCGTGGCGTTAGCACGTCTCCTGCCCCCTGTCTGAACAGAGGAGGCGCTGTTCTCCAACATTCACTTTGATCCCGCCCCCTTCACCCCCTCCTCAGCTCCGCCGGTATTGTGTGATTGACAGCAGAAGGTCTGGTGAACAGCGGTGTGTCTGTGCCCTGTATTGGGAGCCCCTGTTTGAGGGAACACTACTTCGCTTCTGCCTGCGCAACGGGGCCCCCTATTCAGAGAGAGGTGCGGGGGGTAGCCAGCAAGGAAAATGGATCCCTGCATGACAGGGCCTATTTCTGCATCTCGGGGCCCATAACTGCTTCTCAGGGCCCATTCCTGCATCTCAGGGCCCATCCCTGTGTGACAGGGCCCATCCCTGCGTCTCAGGGCCCATCCCTGCGTGACAGGGCCCATCCCTGCATCTCAGGGCCCATCCCTGCATGACAGGGCCCATCCCTGCATCTCAGGGCCCATCCCTGCGTGACAGGGTCCATCCCAGCGTTTCAGGGCCCATACCTGCGTGACAGGGCCCATCCCTGTGCGACAGGGCCTATCCCTGCATCACAGGGCCCATCTCTGAATTAAGGGTCCTTCCCTGTGCCAGGGCGCAGCTCCCTGCCGAGCGTCCCGTCCACTCTCTGACCCCATTTTGACTGCATCTCTGCATTAAATTATTTATTTGGCTGGCCGGCAGCCATGTCCGGAGGAACTTGCACAGCTCACAGTTTTCAGGCACTTCGGGTTAAATATCTCGCCCGAGGGCGCGACGGCAGTTCCGTCCGCCAGAAGCTCAGCCACGGCGCTGCCAGCCGCTTTCGCCGCTGTACCACCCGCGCGAACTTTCAGCCCGGGCCCAAACACGCTTCACCTTTCGCTGCTGTACCACCCGCGTGAACTTTTAGCCCGGGCCCAAACACGCTTCACCCTCACTTCGGCTGTGCGGCGGACGCAAACGTGCGGTTGCGCGCGGATCCGGGCTCGGTAATGAAAGGCGTTTTTGCGAGCGTTTGGAGGAAGGGCCGAGGGCTCGGGCTGCACCCGCGCGCCTCCGTTAGCGTGCGTTTAGAGCGGCGCCTGGAGCGCGGTGCGGGAGACGTATCGGCTGCAGGCCGTGAGACACAGCCGCCCGTGAGACACAGCCGCCCGCGTGAAAGCGATCCGGGCGTGTTTATCAGCCGCTGATGCGATGTCCGTGCCGTGATTGGCCTAAACGGCAGCGCTGCTGGTCAAACATCCAGCGCGTCGAGCGCCTTGGTGCTGGCACAGGCACCGTCACCACGGCAATTTCCTCTGTAATGCTGTTTGCCAAGTGTGTGTGCCTGTGTGTGCTTATGTAGTCATCCGTGCACGCTTGTGCCTGGGTGTATATCACTGTGTGCTTTTTGGAGGTGCTGTTTTGTGTGTGTGTGTGTGTGTGTGTGTGTGTGTGTGTGTGTGTGTGTGTCTGTGCGTGTGTGTTGGTACATTTTTGTCACACACACACACACACACTCTCTCTCTGTCTCTCTCTCCGTCTCCCTCTCCCTCTCTCTCCCTCCCTCTCTCTCTCTCTCTCCCTCCCTCTCTCTCTCTCTTTCTCTCTCTCTCTCTGTCTCTCTCTCTCTCTCCATGCTGGGGGTTGGGATGGTGGTGTTCCTCGGTCTCACATCTCCTTAAAAGGAGCGTTCAGCTGTTGGAGAAACGTGACGTCGTTTCTCCTGTGTTTGCCCTGCCTGAAAGTATGTGTGTCTCTGGAAAGAGGAATGGAGCGAGAGGGAGGGGCCTGGAGAGAGCAGAGGGGCAGGGGGCGGGGCAGGTCCCAGGCAGTCCCCTCCCCCGGTGTTCTGCTCAGTCAGGGCCGGGTGCAGAAGCAGGAAGTGTGTGTTCCCTCTCGTGTTTCACGGCTGAGTAATGTCGTAACACTGGGCACGGCTGCTGGCCTGCCCGGCCTCTCATTCACTGCCACTGTTTTACTGCCTGAGTCACATATGAGAGCCACCTAAGCGTGTGTGTGTGTGTGTGTGTGTGTGTGTGTGTGTGTGTGTGTGTGTGTGTGTGTCTGTGTCTGTGTGTGTGTGTGTGTCTGTGTGTCTGTGTGTGTGTGTGTGTGTGTGTGTGTCTGTGTGTGTGTGTGTGTCTGTGTGTGTCTGTGTGTGTGTGTGTGTGTGTCTGTGTGTGTCTGTGTGTGTGTCTGTGTGTGTGTGTGTGTGTGTGTGTGTGTGTGTGTGTGTCTGTGTCTGTGTCTGTGTCTGTGTGTGTGTGTGTGTGTGTGTCTGTGTCTGTGTCTGTGTGTGTGTGTGTGTCTGTGTGTGTGTGTCTGTGTGTGTCTGTGTGTGTCTGTGTGTGTGTGTGTGTGTGTGTGTGTGTGTCTGTGTGTGTCTGTGTGTGTCTGTGTGTGTGTGTGTGTGTGTCTGTGTCTGTGTGTGTCTGTGTGTGTCTGTGTGTGTCTGTGTGTGTGTGTGTGTGTCTGTGTGCGCCTGTGTGTGTGTCTGCACAGTTCTCTTGGGGTTCTGTCTACAGTCTGAACTTGGGTTTAACAAGTTCCCGTGCATTTCTGAATCATAGTTGCTTACACACACACACACACACACACACACACATGCTTGCGCACACACACGCTCATGCAGCGTCAGACCAGTAAACAGGAGTAGATGTGTAGATGTCAGACTGTGTAGCGAGTTCAGACAAGTGTGCTGTCTGGAGATTAACAGGAAGACAGTAATGAGGGATTGTTTGGGTATTCCTGTGTGCGTGTGTGTGTGTTCGTGTTGTATGAAAGGGATGACTGTGTGTGTGTGTGTGTGTGTTGTATGAGAGGGATGACTCTGTGCGCGTGTGCGTGTGTGTGTGTGTGTGTGTGTGTTGTATGAGAGGGATGACTGTGTGCGTGTGGGTGTGTGTTGTATGAGAGGGATGATTGTGTGCGGGACGGCTGTAACCACACGTGTCTGTCTGTGACAGAGTACATGCATTTGCGTGAGTTGAATGCAGTGTGTGTTCCAATAGGACTGTTGTAGACGTCAATGTGTTGTCATGGAGTTTTTGCCTTGGAGTTTTTGTCTTCATTTTAAGCATTCCTAACCTATTTTCTCCTTCTCTCTCCCTCACCATCCTCCCCCCCTCCTGCTTCATTCTTCCTCCCTCCCTCCCTCCCTCCCTGCAGGGTTTGAAGGGAGTCCCCACATGGCAGGGCCACAGACTGCTGTGCTCCTCTGCTGCAGCGCCCCCTGAAGGTAAGTGTGTGTACCTCCTCAGCTCTGAGCTTCAGGTGTTGTTCTGGGAGACGCTGGCAGTGGGAATGCAGAGCTGTCTGTGTGACTGTGGTAGAATCTCGGTGGCTGTCTACCTATTTGAAGGTGAATATGAATGATGCATATTTGCCTATTAATTAGTTAATTGTTAATTATTGTGAATTATTATCCAATTTGGTTTGTTCCTCTGCATCTTTATTTTCTGCAGTGTGACTGGAATATGCTCAAATATGTGAAATATTGCAGGTGTTGGCTCCTGTGGCTCCTCGTTTGCATTTTGAGGGTACTGTCTGTCAGATGGAGCTCTATAATGCAAAGCAGCCAAGCAAAGCCTTTACATTTGACTGCGAGTGGAACTCCTTTTTGTTTGATGGCAAATAGCTCTGAATAAGAGAGAGAGAGAGATGTATGAGCGTGCGTGTGTGCGCGTGTGTGCTTTTGTGTGAGTGTGTTTGTGTGTGTGAGCGTGTGTGTGTGTTTGTATTTGTGAGCATGTGTGCGTTTGTGTGTGTGTGAGCGTGTGTGCGTGTGTGAGCTTGTGTGCGTTTCTGTGAGTGTATGTGTGTTTGTGTGTGTGTGTGAGCGTGTGTGCGTTTGTGTGAGTTTGAGTGTGAGAGTGTTTGTGTGTGTGTCTGTGTGTGTGTGTGTGTGTGAGCATGTGTGCGTTTGTGTGAGTGTATGTGTGTTTGTGTGTGAGTGTGAGAGTGTATGTGTGAGTGTGAGAGTGTGTGTGTGTGAGTGTGAGAGTGTGTGTGTTTGTGTGAGTGTGTGTGAGTGTGAGAGTGAGAGTGTATGTGTGAATGTGAGTGTATGTGTGTGTGTGTGTGAGAGTGAGAGAGTGTATGTGAGTGTGTGCGTGTTTGTGTGAGTGTGAGAGTGTGTGTGTGTGTGTGAGTGTGAGAGTGTATGTGTGTGTGTGCGTGTTTGTGTGAGTGTGTGTGTGAGTGTGTGTGTGAGTATGGTAGTGTGTGAGTGTGAGTATGGTAGTGTGTGAGTGTGAGTATGGTAGTGTGAGTGGGCTGGGGAGACACGCTTCTCTGCATTGCCGAGTGTTTGATTCTTTCTGAAGAGGGTTTTAATGACTCTGCCATTATAACAACATCAAGAGCTGGGAGGGCTGGGGGGGCTGGGGGGGCGGTGCAGTGGCTGAGCTGGGGGGGGGGGGGGTGCGGGTCGTGCCTGGGGCACACAAGGATAGCCTGCGCTGATGCAGCTCTGAGGGAGAAGGCCGCCGAGGATGAAGAGGGATGAGGAAGCTGCATGTGCATATGTAAGCTGCGGAGTAGGAGGGAGGAGATTTTTGGGGTTCCTTGGGGCACACTGAGGGGTGCGACAGGGTCCCCTTTGAGGCTACCCATCCCCTCACTTGCACTGTGACCCCCCTGGCACCACCCCAGTGCGAAACGCAGACGGACCGACGATGTCCCAGCATGCATCTGTGTTCAGGCGCCATTCTGCAGTCATTAATTAGGCCGGCCCAGTATGTACTCCAGTCCTTCGGAAGGGAGATTGCCCGAGGCGGCTCGTCCCACGGACCTTCTCCATCACAGAGAACGTTAGACCTGCAGTATTTGTGTCATTACTTTATTTTTTTATTATTATTATTTATTTTTACTATTGAAATATTTAACTAAATTACATTGGCACTTCAAAAACATGTATTTATGTGCAAAGATGGATTTATTTTAGTTGTGCAGTCCAGTGATGTATAGCGGTAAACTGGTGACAGGTCAGCACGTCTGTGAGGTTGAGTGATTGTAGTTTATTCTGCTGTACAAGTAGCCTTATTGTAGTCCAGTGATGTATACCAGGAAACCGGTGGTATTTCTGTGTGTTATGTAGGTAAACTCATGGTAGAAGGGATTTGTCCATATCTGTGACAATTCTGTGTCTCAGCACTGGAGCAGTGATGAACTTTTACTTGAGAAGGGCTGTATAAAATGGCTTTATTCCACCTGATACTCTAAATGACAAACAGAATTTACAGTGGCCTGATTTATGAGCGACAGTAGACAGTATTTCAGTTCCAGGCTTTTACTAAAAAGGTGAACACATTTGTAATATTGTGTGTGTGGGAGGGGGGGTGGGGATGGTGTGTATTCTAGGGTTGGCTGTTTCACCTCCTGTGGGGGTTTTGAAGATGGGGTCACCACAGGGCAGCGGGTGTTTGATGGAGGTTTTGTGGGTTCTAATATCAGGAAGTGGGAAAACCAGGGAAGGTGCTCAGTATCTCCCTGTGATAATCTGTACTCAGGGATCAGCCTTCCCTGAACACCCTGAGCATTATTCCTTTCAGACAATCATGCGTTCGTCCTTAAGTAATAGCTTAATTATGCCTATTAACTTACCTAATTAAGTGGCGGTTTGTAGGGGGACACTGCTCAGGGCTGGTGGTGTTTGCTTTCAGAGGGACTAGCAGGACACCTCAGTCACATTGCTATGACGATCAGATGGCCTTCAGGACTAATTATTCCCTCTCGTTAATGCCTTATTTATTGAATGCGCCAGGCCAGCGTGTCTGAAAAGCAGTAGCTGGGCCGCCAGATGATTCTGCGGATTAAGAGTGTCACTGCGTGGGCTGAAACCTGCCAGAGCTGGCGAGCCGACTGCTTCACAGTGCCCGCACTTCTGAACCCAACGCATTTTTATTTTTTCTTGAGACCGTAACAGAATTCGCTAATGGAAGGACATGACAGTTCTTTCTCAGCCAAATTATGAATGCTTTAAAAGCAAATGTTGAGGCGCGAGGTCACGCCTGGCTTTCAGTTCCATACGTGTGCTTATATAAAATAGAAAAAAAAAATATACATGAAATCGGTGCTGCTGCGGTCTATCTGGCAACCCCGAGAAAGCTAGGTGGTGGGAAGAGGGGGATTTTTGGATTGAACCCTGAACTGCGGGGGTTCCCGGGACCCCCCGTTACCCTCCCTTGGTTCCGCAGCGGTGGACGAGGCCGGGGGGGTTTCGGTCGTCGGCTCCGTCGCCGGCGGTCTAGAACACGCCGTCCGCTTCGAGCACGTTACTGCAGCACCCGTGCCTCCGGCTGGCGGCCCCTGATTGGCTGATCTCAGTACAGCATGTGCTGAGCTGGTCAGCCTGATTCAGATTCATGGTCTATGGGAGGGAATGACCGGAGGCCGGTGCCAGAAACCCTGTGGCTGGAGGTGTGCAGTCCTCTCCTCACGCAGGGGTGGTGGGGAATCCCCATTCCCACTGTAGCATCGCCATCTGCTGGTTAGAAGAGGTATTACAACAGCCCCCACTTCCTCCCTCCCCCCCCACCCAAAGTATGACAGACGAGCTGGAATTTGAGCTGTCGGAAAGGGAAACGTGGAAATCTGTCATTTCCCTCCCGAGCCAATCAGAGAGACGGCTGCGGACGCGGCAGCGAACTGGAATTCCATCCCTTTCGTCTAGACTTTTCTCTCTCTGTCTGCTCCTCCCTCTGTCTGCTCTCATCCTTCTTTCTTCTCTCATCTTCCCCCTCTCCTCCCCCTCCCATGGTGAGTGTAGTGTCGGACCATGCTGTTGGATTTCGCTAACCCTCTCCAGGCCCTCAGGATGGGGCAGGGTCCGAACGCCGGCCTGTCCATTTGCGATGCAGTTTCCCACCTGTTCAATTTGCATTTCATTTCCATTGGTGGAATGAAACAGATGCTCTTCTCCATGCTCAGCTTACATCCTTTATATGCAATCCAGTCTGCCGCTGGAATTTCTTACTGAAACCGTTAGCATTAATACATTGCTCGTGGCAAGGGTATCACCGCAGTGCCGCACCTGGGAATCAAGCCTGCAACCTCGGTGGCAGTTACAAGCTCCCCTGGCCGTGACACTGCACTGTTTCGGTGCCAGCCCTCCACTGCTGCCGCTGTTTGATTTTGATTGCATTACGTCCCCCTGCGACGCTGTCCGGCATAAATCTGTACAGCTTTTTTATTTTTAGAGCTGGGCATATTCAGAGCTAAAGAGAGCAAGAGCGCACAGCTCTCATAAACGCTGCACTCAGCCAGCTCAGAAAGCGCGCTCCCCTGGAACCTCGTGAGTCTGACACGGGAGGAGCCCGGCCATGGGAAAAGCCTCCGTTCTCATTTCACAGCCGCTGATCACCTCCGCGGCGTGGCGGGGATTAGCTGCTCCGCGAGCTGCTGTTTGAAAGCCCGGGCAGGCGGGAGGAGGAGGGCTGAGCAGGCGGGAGGAGGAGGGCTGAGCAGGCGGGGGGAGGAGGGCTGAGCAGGCGGGAGGAGGAGGGCTGAGCAGGCGGGAGGAGGAGGGCTGAGCAGGCGGGAGGAGGGCTGAGCAGGCGGGAGGAGGAGGGCTGAGCAGGCGGGAGGAGGGCTGAGCAGGCGGGAGGAGGAGGGCTGAGCAGGCGGGAGGAGGAGGGCTGAGCAGGCGGGAGGAGGGCTGAGCAGGCGGGAGGAGGAGGGCTGAGCAGGCGGGAGGAGGAGGGCTGAGCAGGCGGGGGGGGGAGGGCTGAGCAGGCGGGAGGAGGAGGGCTGAGCAGGCGGGAGGAGGGCTGAGCAGGCGGGAGGAGGAGGGCTGAGCAGGCGGGAGGAGGAGGGCTGGGCAGGCGGGAGGAGGAGGGCTGAGCAGGCGGGAGGAGGGCTGGGCAGGCCGGGGGAGGGCTGAGCAGGCGGGAGGGGGAGGGCTGAGCAGGCGGGAGGAGGGCTGGGCAGGCGGGAGGAGGAGGGCTGAGCAGGCGGGAGGGGGAGGGCTGAACAGGCGGGAGGGGGAGGGCTGAACAGGCGGGAGGGGGAGGGCTGAACAGGCGGGAGGAGGAGGGCTGAGCAGGCGGGAGGAGGAGGGCTGAGCAGGCGGGAGGAGGAGGGCTGAGCAGGCGGGGGGGGGGGGCCACTCGACGGCGTGGGAGATGGAGTGGCTCTGTAGTGCCGTGGCCGGGGCATCGGTGTGTTATGGTACACCGTTCTCAGGCCCGTCGATGGCGCCCTCGCCGTCAGCCGTGTGAACGGTTCCGGACCTTTCCGTGAGCGGGTTAATGGGCCCGCCTCTCAGCGCGCTGACCGGCTTCCAGTGAATCAGAGACCGGCTCGAAGCGCTCCGCTTCTGGGATGCTGTTTGCATCGCTGTTTTTCCGTTCAGTTTGTGTACAGAGTGAGAAAATGTAGCTGTAACAAAAGGACAAGCGCAGTAATTACTAAAAACAGCGACTGCAAAAAAATAATAGGCTCCCTCCGGCTTCTGAATGCTGGTGGCCGTAATATACTAACTGCTCATACTTTGTCTGTATAATAATGCTGATTTGTGGCATCTTCCTCTCCCTCACTCCCTTGCCTTCTCCCTCCCTCTCTCTCTCCCTCGCTCCCTCCCTCCCTCCCTCCCTCTCTCTCTCTCCCTCTCTCCCTCCTTCCCTCCCTCCCTCCCTCTCTCCCCCCCCCTCCCTCTCTCCCCCCCCCCTCCCTCCCCCCCCCCGCTCAGAGGTGACGGTGGTGTATCAGAACGGGCTCCCGGTGATCTCGGTCAGCCTGCCGTCCCGGCGGGAGCGCTGCCAGTTCACCCTGAAGCCGCTGAGCGACTGCGTGGGCGTCTTCCTGCAGCAGCTACAGGCCGAGGACCGGGGCATCGACCGCGTCGCCATCTACTCCACAGGTACAGTACCCCCCTTTATACCACACACAGACTACTGCACAGGTACAGTACCCCCCTTTATACCACACACAGACTACTGCACAGGTACAGTACCCCCCTTTATACCACACACAGACTACTGCACAGGTACAGTACCCCCCTTTATACCACACACAGACTACTGCACAGGTACAGTACTCCCCTTTACTCCACACGCAGACTACTCCACAGGTACAGTACCCCCCTTTACTCCACACGCACACTACTCCACAGGTACAGTACCCCCCTTTACTCCACACACACACTACTCCACAGGTACAGTACCCCCCTTTACTCCACACACACTACTCCACAGGTACAGTACCCCCCTTTTCTCCACACGCACACTACTCCACAGGTACAGTACCCCCCTTTACTCCACACACACTACTCCACAGGTACAGTACCCCCCTTTTCTCCACACGCAGACTACTCCACAGGTACAGTACCCCCCTTTACTCCACACACACACTACTCCACAGGTACAGTACCCCCCTTTACTCCACACGCAGACTACTCCACAGGTACAGTACCCCCCTTTACTCCACACGCACACTACTCCACAGGTACAGTACCCCCCTTTACTCCACACGCAGACTACTCCACAGGTACAGTACTCCCCTTTACTCCACACACACACTACTCCACAGGTACAGTACTCCCCTTTACTCCACACACACACTACTCCACAGGTACAGTACTCCCCTTTACTCCACACGCAGACTACTCCACAGGTACAGTACCCCCCTTTATACCACACACACACTACTCCACAGGTACAGTACTCCCCTTTACTCCACACGCACACTACTCCACAGGTATAGTACTCCCCTTTACACCATACACATACTCTAAAGTTACTCTGACTGAAACCTGTGTAGTGCTCCACAGATACTAGCCTCTACAACACTTACATATTACTATCCATTACTATCATGATTGCAGAGTGAACAAAATCAGCTTCTGGCAGTACATACTTAAGAAGCTTGCGTGCTAGTTTGAAGCATGCTAGCATAAGTGCTGCATAAGTTCTGCTCTAACACTTTTCCCTCCAGAAGATCCAGTTTGCTGCGAAGGTACAGCGTTTTTCCCTGAGCGATTCTCCCTCCCTCTCTCTCGCTCACTCTCTCACTCTCTCCACCATAGACGGTGCGAGGGTGGCTTCCTCTACAGGCATTGACATACTGCTCCTGGATGACTTCAAGCTGGTCATCAACGACACCACACACCTGGTGCGGCCGCCCAGGAGAGGTGAGGGGAGAGTGTAGTGTAGCCAAATATCAACTATGCTTTTGTTTAGATGGCATTAGTGAAGTATAAATGAAAATTATCCCACGAAATTGAATATCCTGGCCATAATATCACTGGTATAGCGTAGGTCTAAAAGTGAGTTCTCCCAATAGACAGATGTGGGGTAGCGCTCTGTTGCTTGTGATGTTGCAGAAATGGTTTTCAGCGCGATGAAGCTGTGCAGTCAGGGATTAAATCCTGAGCGTGCCAGTGGCGGGAAGGTCTGCATAATTAGCCTTAGTGTCGCTAGGGGATGGAGGGTTTTAGCCACCAGAGAACCTGTCTCGCCATCCTGCAGTTACTCCTCTCACCAGTAGGGGGCATGCAGTCACTATGTGGCAGACTGCAGAGTGAAAGTAAGCTCTTCAGAGTGACACACGGTTACCTGCACTATCCTAAATTCCCAAAGGAGGTCGCAGTGATAAGATGGGTCTACGCGTACAATTGGGCTTCCTAAAAAAATAAAATATAGAAATAAAGAAATGTGGGGGGGGAATGAGAAGCAGATTTGAGCTGCATGAAATGCTTCACCTCTGCGTCTGTTTGTGGGCGACCCAGACCTGCTGGCGCACGAGGAGGCGGAGCGGCTCAACGATGTCAAGCTGCTGGTCCAGCAGCTCTACACCACCCTGCGCATCGAGGAGCATCAGCTGGGCAAAGAGCGCGAGCTGATTGGACGGCTGGAGGACCTAAATTCCCAGCTCCGCCCATTGGAAAAGGCCTGTCTCTGTTTATGTTTTCATCTTTAGCCTTTTAATGAGTATGACATAAAACTCCTGTTTGAGAGCCAAATCTCAGTGAGGAAGCTCATTGTACTGTAAGCCACACAAAATAAGTTAGGTTTGCATCTCACAAGAAATTTGAGCAGAAATGGTCATTTGATTTGAGAATCACATGAGAATCTGTATTTGTAATTTTAATAACTAGAATATGAATTTCAGTCTGGATCCCATTTTCAGTTTTGCTGTATAGGTTTGGAATGTGCAGTGTGACTTCAGGTCTGTAGTTATTAGAGTGTGGAGCCGGTGTTTGGAGCAGGGCCTCCATTTTGTGTGTGGATCTGCTGAATCTGACGGTGGGGAACCCCGCCCGCAGGTTAAGGAGGAGCTGAGCAGGAAGGCGGAGCGCCGGACTACCTGGGTGCTGTGGGGGGGCATGGCGTACATGGCCACGCAGTTCGGCATCCTGGCGCGCCTCACCTGGTGGGAGTACTCCTGGGATATCATGGAGCCCGTCACCTACTTCATCACCTACGGCACCGCCATGGCGATGTACGCCTACTACGTCCTCACGCGCCAGGTGAGCGGCTCTCTGGGACTGGCGAGGCCGGTAACGCCTGCTGGAGTTAGCGTAGCGGGTCATAGTTAGCATAGCGCGTCATAGCGTAGCGGGTCCTAGTTAGCACATGGGGTCATAGTTAGCGTAGCGGGTCATTGAGTAGCAGGTCATAGTTAGCATAGCGGGTCATTGTGTAGCAGGTCATAGTTAGCATAGCGGGTCATTGAGTAGCAGGTCATAGTTAGCATAGCGGGTCATTGAGTAGCAGGTCATAGTTAGCATAGCGGGTCATTGAGTAGCAGGTCATAGTTAGCATAGCGGGTCATTGTGTAGCAGGTCATAGTTAGCATAGCGGGTCATTGAGTAGCAGGTCATAGTTAGCATAGCAGGTCATTGTTTAGCAGGTCTTAGTTAGCATAGCAGGTCATTGAGTAGCAGGTCATAGTTAGCATAGCGGGTCATTGAGTAGCAGGTCATAGTTAGCATAGCGGGTCATTGAGTAGCAGGTCATAGTTAGCATAGCGGGTCATTGTGTAGCAGGTCATAGTTAGCATAGCGGGTCATTGAGTAGCAGGTCATAGTTAGCATAGCAGGTCATTGTGTAGCAGGTCTTAGTTAGCGTAGCGAGTCATAGCGTAGCGGCGGCGCACCAACACTTGGAAATAAGTCAACTGCATCCACCCGCGTGTTCCTCCCAAGCCTTCCCTGCATTTGCATTTGATCTATTTCAGATCCTTCCAAAAAAAAAGAAAACAGCAAGCCCCACGAAGTCAAACGGCAAAGCTATGTTTAGAAAGCTAAGCCGCTTATCTGTGTCAGTATACCAGGCCGGGGCTTCGGCGTGGCAGTATACCATAGAATATCAAGAAATAACCATAATCTTCAAACGGATTAATGAAATGTGTTGCCTGTCCACGTTTGTCGCCCACCATTAAATCTGAAGTGAGCGGACCTTCGCACTGTGGGATAAGGCCAAGGGAACGTTGAAAGGGGAGCAACGGTCGGCAGACGAGCGGACTGCTTTCAGTCACCCAGTTCAGCTTAAACAGCTTCTCGCGCTGTTAGCCGGTAAAGCCACGAGACGGCGCATTAGAACGCGGGTTTTATCGTACGCAAATATGTGCCGCAGTTTTTCCATTTCATTACACCGCTCACCGGGAAAACCTGTTCCCTTCAGGAACCTGCTAGTCCTGATGTGCTCGTTCTCGCAGGACAGAGATACATGTGCGTTTATTTAATTCACGCTTTTAATGTGGTGTGCGTTTCTCCCTCTCCTCTCTTTCAGGAGTACGTCTACCCTGACGCCCGAGACAGACAGTTCCTCCTCTTTTTTCACAAGGGGGTGAAGAGGACCCGCTTTGATGTTGAGAAGTATAACAAACTGAAGGACGCCATTGCCGAGGTATGCAGTCGGAGGACGCCTGTATCCCTCCTCTGACCTCACATGCATGACATCACCTGCCTGCACCCGCTCACCTCACCTGACCTCACCTGACCTTTACTCACTTGCCAATTTTATCCAGAGATTTACAAAAGCGAATTTAACATCATCCATCTGGCTCACTGTGCATGTACAGTAACTGTTTATGATTTTCCTCATTTTTTGGTCTCATTTTCTGTTTTACTCGTTTTATTCTCTCCTCCTGTTTCTATTCCTGTTTTCTTATCGCATTCGTTTCTGCCCCTTCCCCTCCCTCTCTCCCCCCCCCCCCCAGGCGGAGTTGGATCTGAAGCGTTTGCGGGACCCCCTCCAGCTGCAGCTCCCCATCCAGCAGATCACAGCCAGCAAGGATTGATGGGAAGAGGTCCCCCCCTCCCCCCACACGCTTCCTTCCCTCTCTTCTCTCTTTTTTCCCCCTCATTTTTTCCTTCCGTCTTTCCGTCCACCCCTTCTGCTTCCCTCCTCTCCATCTCTTCTGCCTCTCACTCTCCGACAAGCCATCACTCAAGCAACGGGGGGAAAGTTTTTTTAATTCTTTTTTTTTTTTTTTTTACTTTTCTGACTGAAAACCAAGAAAAATAATAAAAAATCAGAAGAGAGGAGAGGTTAAAGAATAAAACAAACTGATCACTTCTCATGAAGGAGGGATGAAACTATGATTTGCAAAGAAGTCGGATGAAACTCTGAGTAACTACGAAGGAGTGAGGAGCATTGGCTCACTACAGGAAGTCATGCTGCCAGACAGGAAGTGACCACAAGTTTCAAGTTTGTGGATCAGAGACATCGATGCAGAGGGGATACATTTTTTTGGTGATGCAATTCCTTCACCACCCTGTCCCTCCCCAGAGAAATATGACAATGGCTCCTGCCCCTCCCACCCCCCCAACAAATATAAGCTGTTCTTGACAACCACATTGGCCACAGCACCATTTTTACATGACTCTCCATCAAACCTTTCATACTCTCAAAGAGCTCTTCTGTGTTGGTGTTTGGTGGGGAGGGAGGGGCGGGCTGTCACTGGATATTTAGGGAGTGTCTCCGAATTAAGAAGGACCCAAGAAAAACCTGTGACTCGGCACTACTGTACTCCACACTCCAGACATGTTGTGGAAAGGGTTAATACTTCCCGGGTTTTTTGGGAGATTCTCTTCCCCGCCGCACTGTCCGCTGCTCTTGGCAGGGTTTCCTCTTTCCTGTTTGTGTGTCGGTCTCAGCATCCACGTCCCTAAAATGCTGCCACCTCCTTCGACTCCTTCGGAAAGCCCCTCCCACTCTGTATGATGGACAGCAGCTGAATGTCTGATATGCTAATAAAGAGCTTTACCAGGAGCCTGTGTCTGCCTGGGCAGGTGACATGTTGCACTTCCTGTCTGTGACTTCCTGTTTGAACCAGGTGTGTGTGGCTGAGAGTGCTACTAGGCAAAAAACATCACTGTGTGTTTAATTATTCCAAAATAATTTTTTTGGAACATTTTATTTTGAAAGCCATAATAATAACTTTGTTAAAAAACAAAAGGAGAATCAATCAAAATCATTATTTTTTTCTCATTGGGGAAGAAACCCCTCATTTTTTCACCCAGTCCATTATATGCGCCCACACACTCTTGAGTATGGTGTGGCCAGACCGTCCCATTTCATGCAATCCCACCGATCTTCACTGTTTTTCCTGTCCTTACACGCATACACACACACACACACACACACACGCACGCAGACACACACACACACCCTCTCTGCCTCTGCGTAGGCAGACTGAGCTGATATCTGTTGTTTTCAGGGATACTGTGTAAAGGCACAATCTCCACCTCTCTCTGCTGTCCAACCCGAAGTGAGGAGTGCTGCTGTCGTAGCCTTTGTGTGCTGTCACAGAAATGAGAAACTAAACACTAACTGCGTCTCCCACAGTGCCTCGCTGCCTCCAATACCCAGAGTGCAGTGCGACAGTCATGACCTCTGTTCCGTCCCTCACCACAGAGATTCTGAGGGTTACAGTGTATAGTGGTGTTGATGTGCAAAAGCAACCACCTAGGCATGTAATGTAGAGGTGTCAATAAGTGGGAGGAACCATCTTAGAATTTTGTATCGATTTATTGGCAGGAGAATGTGTGAACTGGTGGCTGATGTCATTTTCTGAATTGTGTACAGCTTGTGGAGTGGCTTAGCCCCCCCCCCCCCCCCCCCCACCAAATTTAACAAACAGGAACATTAAGGAGAGATATCACCTGAAATATTTCCTAGCCTTGTACAGAGGTTTTATTTGATGTTAAGGTTTGCTGTAGAGAAAGGCTTGTGCATCTTATGTATTTAGGGGACAGTGGTATTGGATTTTTAGCTACCCGTGATCCCTGTACCCTGATTCACTTTCACTAAAGTACATTCTCCATCTGAAAAGAAAACTATTTACAAGATTATTTATCACTAGATGGGAATTCATGGGTTTAAACCCTGTCTTTTTTAATTCCAATTGCTGAACTGATTGCAGCTCAGACTTTCTGAAGATTTTATTCCCGTTTATTCTCATTTGAAGTATTTAGTTTTAAGATAATTGCTAGGTATTCCGATAATTAAAACAGGCTTAAAATACAAAGGTGAAAATAGTGTGTGTGAATCACTCTCTGCCATTTCTTTTGTCGAGTAAAGGAGTTGGTTATTAATTGCAGCTGGTTCATGCGCCATTCTGTTCCGTTCTGTTTAAATTATTTATCAGAATTCTTTATTCATCTGTTCTGGCCAGGATTCTCTTCCCTCATACAGCAAGCCAGGCTGCCGTACCTCTTTGTGAGTTGGTGTACATTGTGGAACTGCGGTTCCATTTCGCCTTTGTCATGGTTTATGTATTTTTATTATTTTTTTCTCTGTCCTGACCGTGGCCTTTGCAGAGTTTTAAAGCCATATGGATGTTTCTGTTCTGTAGTGACTTAGCGCGATCCGCCCGTGGTTGCCTGTGTGCCGCAGTGAGGGACAGTCTTCTTGAAGGCGGTGGTCTGTCTGTCTGGTTTGATGTAGTGGCGGTGCGGCCTCTGTGGGTTTCCCTGTGTTGACGCCTCTAGTCATCTGTCCTCGGTTGGTGAAGCACAGTCTCCCCGCTGTGCGAGGCTGAAGAGAGTCATATCTCGTTATCGGCTGCATTCGCTGGGGTGTGCGTGCCTGCGTGCGCATATGTGTGTGTGTGTGTGCGCTTACACAGGAATGTGTGTACGTGCGCATTAGAGAGAGCGAGAGCCGCAGTGATGTGAGGATGGCGTGGAGAACAAGGCTTTCTTTTTCCTTCTCATCTTAAGCAAAACAGCTGAATGGTATTTGTGTTGTCAGATTTGCTAGACAGGTCATTTGAGAGACAGGAGCGGTGGTAGTTTATTTGAATGGGGGTGAAGGCAGGTTGTCTTGTGCTCTGTTGTGTTTGGGTGGAGCTGACACACAGGGCTAAGATGGCCGCCCATTGTTGCCGAGTTCATAAGGGCAGTGAAAACCAAAAAAATAATAATAAAACAAAACCCCTCCCAGCACACACACATCTGGCGCTGTGCCTGTGCGCGTGTGCCTGTGCGCGTTTGCCTGTGCCTGTGTACATGTGTCTGTGTGTGCAACACACGGAGAAGTGCAAGCCAACAAATACAATGGATACTGTCCTTGATCTCCCATACCACGATCAATAATGCGATTAATCCTTTTCTCTGAAAAGTCACATGATCGATACAGTCGTATGTCCCGGACAGCTGGGAGGGAGGGGTTCTCTGCTCCTCCCCCCCCCCCGACTCCTCCCCTCCGCTGCTCTGCACTCACTGACAGTCGCCCCACCTCCACCTCCACCTTCACTCCATCTCCATATCTTTAGGACTCATTTCATCTTTTCTTTCTTTTTCCTTTTGTTTCCTTTTTTTACCAAAACAAAAAAAAAAATTAAATATATCAGATATAGGGAACTTTATTCTAAAGCGGGTGTTGCATGAATGTATGTTTACAAGGGGAAAAATTATATTTAAAAAAAAGACATTTAAAAAAATCAAAATAAAATGAACAATTAAAAAAAAAAAAAAAAAAGAAAGTATATTGATTTTGGAGAGCGCCGTTCACAAAGACATGGAATCCTGGTCGCCCAGGGCAACGATGAGGATGCTTGTTGTGCCACATGGGTTGGGCTCGCTGATCCTCCAGCCCCCCCGCCCCCGCCCCCGCCCCCCACCCTCACCCCCACCCGGTTTTTTGTGTAGTTATGAGGCCAGTGTTTGAGCCATAGTGTAGTAGGAGCAAGCCCGGTCTGTGTCTGTCCTTAAGTCAGGGTACTTCAGTGGGCCTAACGGTTGGCAGCTGTGACCCCTGGGGTGGTTACAACTGCCCTTCCACCCCCGCCCCACCACCCTCACCCCTTCCCTCTCCCTAGCTCAGACCAGAGGAGAGTCTCTGACAGCATGTAGGTTACCCCCAGAGTGTGCACGTTTCCTGACCTCCCCCTGCCCCCTTAATCACTTATTTTGGTTCCTTTTCTTTTTTCTCATTCGGTTTTGTTTTTTTTTTCTTTATTGTTTTGATGCGTGCATTGTTTTAAATTTTTATCCTGTTTGCGTGCACTTATCAAAGACTATAAAAAGATGTTTTAAAAAGTTTCAAAAATAAAGGTTGAAGCAGGATGTAGGATATAATTATTGTTTTTCATTCTTAATCTGTTTTTCTTTCTTTTGTTGGCATCGGATGCTGTAATATTGAAAGAGATGAGAAAAAATACAAAAAAATGTAAAATCCTGTATCATTTATGAAATATGTATAAAAGAGAAATGTAATTCAGTTATCAATAAAATACTTATCCAGGTTTTGGAAATATGTTTTCTGTGGTGTTTTACAAAGTTATGTTCAGTCACAGTTAGTAGTTTGAGTGAATATGGCATTCTTAAAGAAACTGATTTCCAGGATTGGACTAAGTCTTGAACAAGGAGACTTAACTTAAATACACTCATATATGCCAGTACTTGCACATGGAACCAACTGGAAGAAACCACAACGCAAGGGATAACAGATGTGGTTACTTGATCCCTCTGTGACTGATGCTTTCAAGCGAGTGATGTTTCATAATCTCTGAAGTAGGCAGGGCTAATAAATGTTATCAGCGAATCAGTGCTTGAGTTTTGCAATGAAGAGCACAGTTTTGATTGGCTCATATGAGTTTCTGATTGACAGTGTAACCGCACACATTATGGCACTCGGCTTCTTCTCTCACTGCAATAAAGAGAGAATGATCCGAGGACAGTCGGGCGACCAGCAGCCCTGTGAAAGGAGGCTGGCTCTCTGTTTGCATGGTTTTACCTGAAGGGCGAGCTATGGTAGGTGAGAATGGTGCATGAAGGTTGCTTGTGGTCATGCTGTGAGCACTGGGCAATGATATTCATGCTCTCTGGGTTCACTGCAGTGACCTGATTTCAGTTTGGCCTTTTAATAGTCGAACCCCTGAGACATGATAAATCAACACAGGGGGTGCGATGGCAATGAAAGTGGATCAGACCTCCTCCTGCAGAACTCTTCCGACTAGATTGCTACCTCTGGTATTCAACATTCACAGCGGTACTCCATTATCTGTGCTGAGTGACGGGCATTAATGTTGTCGTGCTTTGATGAGCGTTCAGTACAGCAGTGATCAGTGTAGGAATTAAATGGAGGATATGTATATCATGTGTATTAGCAATATCTGGGACCACACTGTTTACAACCATGTCCTGACCGCCTCTTCCAGTTGTCCTTGACCTCCTGTCCTTCCCGGACATCCTTCTGAGATAGACCTGTCTGCAGCTACAGAGCGATGAGCTTCTCACTCATTATGTGTGTGTCTTTGTGCATGCGTATGTGCATGTGTGTGTGTGTCTGTGTGCGTGCCTGTTCGTATGCGTATGTGTGTGTGTGTGTGTATGCGTGCATGTGTGTGTGCGTAAGTGTGTATGTCTATGTGTGTCTGTGTGCATGCGTATGTGCATGTGTGTGTGTGTCTGTGCGTGCGTGCCTGCTTGTATGCGTATATGTGCGTGTACGTGTGTATGTCTGTGTGTGTGTGTGTGTGTGTGTGTTTATGTGTCTGTGTGTGCGTGCCTGCTCGTATGCGTATATGTGCGTGTACGTGTGTATGTCTGTGTGTGTGTGTGTGTGTGTGTTTATGTGTCTGTGTGTGCGTGCCTGCTCGTATGCGTATGTGTGTGTGTGTGCGTAAGTGTGTATGTCTATGTGTGTGTGTTTGATGTCACCAAACAAAAAATGCATGCCATAGGTTATCCTCCAAGCTGGTGTCAAGGTACACCAGTACTCATGCAAGTCAAATGCCCACGTCGTAAAATGTTTCATGCTGAATTAACTCTAACAGAGTACATACATATGGTCCCTGTTGGACTCGTATGTACTGTGTTAGAGTTGAATTAACGCTGGAGTTTTTACTGTGTACACACAACTTGTGACCCTCGGCCTTCTGGGGAAAGTCTCATGTGGCCTAACTCCTCATTCCTGACCGTAGCTCCTCATTTACACTGGGTATAGAGGTTTTTCTGATGACAACTGCTAATCTGCACTGCAGTTATGGAATATTTAACGACTTTAAAGGTTAATATACACTTGTGGTCATAGAGGATATCCAGCGTTCAGTGTCTTTGTCCATGTCCAAAGAGAGAGAGATCGAAGGACAGAGGGATGGAGGAAGCACAGGTGTGCAGATGCGGGTCAGCAGAGCAGTAATGGAGGAGGTCTGGCCCTTTCTTGTTTGTTTCAGCTAATGGCCTCATTAATTAAAGAAGCAGTTAATTTAATTGAATGCCTAAGAATTGGCCTATGTAAGGCCAGCGATCTCTAAATTGAAGTTGCAAAGCCTGTTAATTTTTGTATTCGAAAAATTGCAAGCTGAAGACCAGTGGTCAAGCTTTACTGCGCATATCCTACCACGGGAGCTTATGCCCCCCCCCGACCACCCCACCCACATGTCACTGCCCCTTGTGTCAGCTCTTTTCCGCCTCATCACAGCCCCCTCCCCGAAGTTAATTTTGTCCCTGATTAGTTTATTGTCCTGTCTTTCCGGCTATCTTAATTGGAAGAAATGACTCAGAGTTTCAGGGGATTTCTGAGAATATGAATGAGAATTTTCATAAACTTTTAAGATGCGTCATTATGGTTCTAAAATGGATTAGAAGGGTTTTGGCAGAGAACTGGAAAGGGGGGCAGGATGAGGTGGGGAGAAAAATGATTTGGCTGTAGGTGCGAGAGGGCTCAGTGCTGGGAAGTGACGTAGTTTGGGGTGGATAAGGAGCAGTGATGAGTGAGAGAGGCATGAAGAAGAAGAGGAGGGGTGGGGGAAGACGAAGGGTGGAGAGCGGAACTCCTCAGTGTGGTACAGTCCGCTCTGGTCTGAGTTCTGGATAAGACTGACTCCTGGAACAATGGGAGGATGGTCTGTGTCACTGTGTGGAAGGGGGGGGGCAGGGGGTGGGTCAAGGTGAGACAGATGTCCTGTACTGCCCCCCCATCCCATCACCCCCCAAGCTCAGGTCAGCCTTCCTTGGTCTGCGATAAGAGCACCCCGACTTTATAAGACCCCCACCTCCACTGGGCAACCCAGAGTGGACCGCAGAGCTGAGGCGCGGACAGAGCCCATTCCTGCTGATACTTGGGGTGACCCGTGCCACAGCCGAAATACAGACACACGGACGTCTGCCGCGATGCTGCTGTTCCTATTCGCCGTTCTGCTGCCGACCGCACGCGCCATCGAGGTCGTCGGTGAGTTACCCTGAACTCTGACCCCTCACCTCCGACACCACGAGAGATGGCATCTGGTCTCAGCATCTCTATCACCGCATCTTAATAAACACTGTCCTGCTGTTATCTCGGCCTGTGTCAAGAGTCAGAGACGCAACGGAGAGGGAGAATTTACGAAGAATTTCAGCGCGAGGGCCTGCGGGTAAAATCGAAACCACTTTACAGCCAGCAGAAATACCTAGCAATGCAGAATTTTTATTGTTACATGTAAATCAAACAAAAAAGGATTAAGGGTGGTTAAACAGGGTGGGACGGGGTTGCATTTGAGTGGGGGATAAAGAGAGGTAAATGCGGAGTGATTTAAACATAAAGAATATAATGTTGTACGGCTCATCCATGCATCCTTAAGCTGTAGAGGCGAAGGTGACGTTGGGGTTGGCAGGGTGGTGGCGCTCTAAGTTTGTTCACCCTGATATGGGCAGTGTTGTCACATGGAGAATGGGTGGACCAGTGCTAAGCCAACTAGCACAAAATTTAGGAAATATTAGGTTGCGATGAATCTGTGATGAATGTTCTGGCTAAGAGCATCTGCTGAACGCCCAGAAATGAGTAACAGGATTGTAACATTTTTACTACAGTATGTATTTTCTTTTAAAACCGCCCCCTATAAACCACAGCGCCCCAGTTGCATTGTAAATGGATCCCGGTCACACTTATTTCAGTTGGAAATGTGTGGAGGCATCTGTGCATATGGACTCACAGGAACACTTCTGCAACCATTTCACAATGTTACTGGGGCTCAGGGGCTCAGGCTCAGCGCTCCGCCCGTACTCTTACCACTGCGTCACCATGCAGCACCACAGCTGCACTCAACCGCCCTCTGTGCCAGCATTTACGTTTCTGAGGGAGAGAGAGAGAGAGAGAGAGAGAGGGTTGTGTGGGTGAGGCAGTTCCGGGCTGTGGACCTTCTGACGTAGCAGTGTCTTTTGATGTCGCAAATAAAGGACAGCATTGTATTCAGGACAGCATTGTTTACAGACTGGAGATCGTGCTTTAAACGGCAGGGCCCTGACCGTCTCCTCCGGTTGTCCTTGACCCCCTGTCCTTCCTGCATTTGCGGGACATCCTTCTGAGATAGGCCCGCCTGCAGCTACAGAGCAATGAGCTTCTGTGTGTGTGTGTGTGTGTGTGTGTGTGCGTGTGCGTGTGCATGTGTGTGAGTGTGTGAAAGATAGAGATACAGCAGGGCATGCTGCCATGCTTGGACACACGCCAGTCTTGTTTGGATACACACGGAAGCCAAAGCTGCATCTGGTAAAATTTGGCTCCGCTGGTCCCCGGGAGCTACATGTAACAATGTCCGTCTGTCTGTCTGTCTGTCTGTCTGTCTGTCTGCCCCTCCCGAACATCAGTGCAACAGACAGGAGGGATCACTGAACTCCCCCTTGTCCTGCACCCACGCCCCGCAATTAGTTTTCGTCGATCCTCGAGCTCCGGTCATTCCTCATGTAGGCTACTCTCGTCTGGCTTTCCGTCCAATTGGTGGCTTAATTCCGTCACTTAATTAGATTGTAAAGAGAAAGCGAGAGAAAAAGAGAGAAAAGGAGAGCAGGAGGGGCGGCAGTATTGATCGCTCTCCAGCACACTCCAGTTTGTTTATTATGTCCCCTTCCTCCTGACCCCACTAGCAGACAGAATAAAACTATGCCTGCTGCTGATGTATGTGGCTCTGAGGAAGTTTGACACTCTTTTACTGTTATAAACTGAACTGTTTATTTTGGCTGAGCTCAGCAAGCTGAGGGATTGACTGACATTTGACCTACATCATGGAAACGAACAGAATGTGTATTATAGCCCCACCATTTAATAGTAAATAAGGAACCCCCCAGAGTCACTGTAGCATAATGGTTAAGGAATTAGGCTTACAACTAACAACAGGGTTGCGACTTTGATTTCCAGCTTAGGGCATTGCTGTCATTGCCTTGAAAATGAAACTTGATCTCAATTGCTTCCTGTCCAGCTGGGTAAGTGGATTGCGTGTGAGAGTGTAATTGTGTGTGTTGCTCTGGATAAATGCCGTACTGTAATGTTCCTCGGTCCTGCCTTTTACTCTTTTTGATTTTGCTTTCGCTGTAAAAAAAAAAATAGCAACAATTTTAGGTGAGGTAACTGTGTCACCAGGTGCTTTGATTGATCTATTGCAGTAAGTGCTGAGTAACAGCGAAAACCAGGTTAACCCTTGGTTTTCCAGGACCAGGGTCAGGTGGACCTGTTATTGCCTGCTCTAACTCCGCCTTCCTCTCCCCCGCTCTCTCCCCCGGGCACCCCCCCCTCGAGCCACGCCCAGCCTTGGACCCGTGCTCGGCCTACATCAGCCTGAACGAGCCCTGGCGGAACACGGAGCACCACGTCAACCAGTCGTCCGGCGTGCCGCTGTGCGACAACCAGATGGACGGGGAGTGGTACCGCTTCACCGGCATGGCGGGCGACGCCATGCCCACCTTCTGCATCACGGAGAACCACTGCGGCACGCACGCGCCCATCTGGCTCAACGGGAGCCACCCGCGCCCGGCCGACGGCGTGGTCGCCGTGCCCGCCTGCGCCAGCTTCAACGACAACTGCTGCCAGTGGAACGCCAGCGTGGACGTCAAGGCCTGCCCCGGGGGGTACTACGTGTACCGCCTGCCCCGCCCCGCCGTCTGCTTTCACGTCTACTGCGGCCGTGAGTCCAGCTCGGCCGGCCCGCGTCTGTCTGTCTGTCTGTCTCTCACTTTCATACTGTCTGTCTCTCTGTCTGTCTGTCTGTCTCGCACTTTCACACTGTCTGTCTGTCTGTCTCTCTGTCTGTCTGTCTGTCTGTCACTTTCATACTGTCTGTCTGTCTGTCTGTCTGTCTGTCTCTCACTTTCATATTGTCTGTCTCTCTCTGTCTGTCTGTCTGTCTCTCACTTTCATACTGTCTGTCTGTCTGTCTGTCACTTTCACATTGTTTGTCTGTCTGCCTCTCCGTCACTCTCTCACTTTCATACTCACTCTCTCACTGTCAATCTGTTTGTCTGTCTGTCACCCTCTCACATTCACATTGTCTGTCTGTCTGTTTGTCTATCTGTCTATCTGTCTGTCTATCTTTCTGTTTTTCTGTCACTGTCAGTCATACTGTCTGGATTCAGTCATCATTTGTCCTTTAACTTGACTCATATTTCAATGCAGAAGTCTGGCAAGTATAGAAACTACCACAGAATCCTGACAAACTGCACCTGTGAAGAGAATATATTCGCATATTTTGGGTAAAAGTCCAGACTGGCTTACTGAAAACAGTCATTAGATGGGCAATCAAGTTGGGCTTTTCTGTGATTGTCCATCTAGAGACTGTTTTCAGTGAGCCAGTCTCTACAGATGATCCTGTGTGTTAATATTCTGCTGTGTGTCTCTGTGTGCCCTCTGCCTCCTCTGATGGAGTTTCTGTTTCCTTGTCCACTCGGTTTGATTGACATGATGGTTCATTACCCCGCTCTGCATTCCCCAGTTCATTCCACAACCTGAGCTGAGAGGACCAGAGAGACAGTGCCACGTCCGTCTGTCTGTCTGTCTGTCTGTCTGTCTCCCTGACTGTCTGTCTCTCTGTCTGTCTGTCTCCCTGACTGTCTGTCTGTCTGTCTCCCTGTCTGTCTGTCTGACTGTCTGTCTGTCTCCCTGACATTCTGTCTCTCTATCTGTCTTTCTCCCTGACTGGCTGTCTGTCTGTCTCCCTGACTGGCTGTCTGTCTGTCTGTCTGACTGTCTCCCTGTCTGTCTGTCTGTCTGTCTGACTGTCTGTCTGTCTGTCTCCCTGACTGTCTGTCTCTCTGTCTGTCTGTCTCCCTGACTGGCTGTCTGTCTGTCTCTCTGTCTGTCTGTCTCCCTGACTGTCTGACTGTCTGTCTCTCTCTCAGATTTCTACGACATCTGTGATGAGGTGGAATGCAAGGCCCCGCAGTGCAAGCAGCCGGAGTGTCACTGTGCTGCTGGGACCACGCTGGGCCCCGACGGACAGACCTGCCTGGGTGAGAGAGAGAGAGAGAGAGAGAGAGAGAGAGAGAGAGAGAGAGAGAGAGAGAGAGAGGGAGGGAGGGAGGGAAAGAGATAGAGGGTAGGAGAGAGATAAGGGGAGGGAGGGAAGGAAGGAGAGAGAGAGAGAGAGGGAGAGAAAGAGAGAGATCGAGGGAGATAGAGAGAGGGAGAGGGAGGGAGGGAAGGAGGAGGGCTAGCAGGGAGGTAAAGAGTGAAAGAGATTAGTATGGAGGGACAGTGTGACGAGCAGAGGAGGGAAATGAAGGTCTTTGGAGGAAATAAAAGTAAAGATCGTCTATGTCCATTATTGTTTTATCTGTATTCTCCATGTTGCATTTTTATATTTCTTTGTTTTTTACTGGCCCTTTTATTGTACTTGATATTTTATATTGGATATATTTTTAAATGAGTTTCTTAGTTTAGAATGATATATGATATGCCATAAAAAAGCTAAGTGACCTGATTTGATCTGAATATTAAGAGAAAGAGAAAGCAAAAGACATGGTGGGGGGGGGGGCGGGCAAAGCGGGGGGCTGGTTTTAAGGAGACACTGAACCCTTCAGGCTTACGATTGATGTGTTGCTGCACTGAGACTGAAGGGAAGCAGCGTCGGACTGAGCTGAGGGCGGCAACAGTGCGCTGTAGAGCTGATGACTTCCAAGACTGCCATTATCTCTGCCATCGACCTCTCTCTCCTCTCAATCAGTCAGATGTCTCTTCCCTCTCTCTCTTCCCTTTCTCCCTTTTAGTCTTCCCCTCCCTCCCACTCTCTACCGCTCCCTCTCACTCTCTCTCACTTTCTCTCTCTCAATTTTCATCTCAATTGAAACATGCTTTATTGGCATGGTGAGAGAAATACACATTGCCAAAGCATAATAATCAATCAGAATAACAGCAATGATGAAAGGAATAACAACAACAATAAATATTAAAATATTTAGATTGAAATATAACAGACATAAAATGTGCATTAGTATATGATAATAAATAATTATAATACAGTAAAAGCAATTATACAAACACACATTATATATGAATATTGGTGGGGGTCACTGCTGTCCCTCTGTCTGTGGCAGGTATCTACATATTGTGCTGCCAAATTTGCGCAGCACCTTTCCTCTCCATGGAGAGTGTGTAATAGTTGGGTCTCAGACAGGGTTGGGAAGTTCGGGTGTATTGCTTTCATTTTAAAAAACATGTTCTCTAATTTATTTATATTTATTGCATTGGATGAGGAAGTGCAGCTCTGCTTCTATTTCTTGTTGGTTATAGTGGAAGCAGAGTGGAAACTCTTCTTTGGGCAGCCAAGTCTGCTTTTGGCGACCAGTCTCTATGGCTAGGCTGTGCTCGCTGAGTCTGTATTTTGTCAATGTTTATCAGAGTATATAATATTGGACTCTGGTTAGGTAATCTGCCTCAGTGTATTCATGTTTTAGGGCCAAAGAGCATTGTAATTTGTTTTGATTTTATTGTTTGCCTTTTCTGATTGGTAATGACATTTTGCTTATCTTGCTTTATAAATTGCTTAATTCTAATAGGTTCAGTTGGTATGCATCTGAGTAGGCTCTTCTCTGAGCTCAGCTCTTGGCATTTTAGGGCATCATAATAGTATGAGTTGGGGTCCCTGTTTCAGATGTTTCCAAAATTTTGCTGCCCTTTTTAAAGATGTTCTTACAAAACTCTGCATGAAAGGTTTCAGTTGGGTGTTTGTCTCATTGAGCAAAATCTTGCTTTGAAAGCAGACCCCATGCTTTGCTGCCATATAGGGCAATTACAGATTCAAATAATCTTAACCAAATTCTAATTGGGATATCAATGCTTTTTAAAAATTATTTTTATTTATGGCATAAAATGCCCAGCTTGTTTTCTCTTTCTGTTCATTTATTGCCACATTGAAATGTCCAGAACAACTTATATTCAGCCCTAAATAGTTATAATATTTACAATGTTCTATGTGATTTGTCCCTATTCTGAAATTGTACGTGTTCCCGTGAGATCTGGATCTTTTTTGGAAAATCATTATCTGTGACTTTATCATATGTACTGTAAGGTCTGACAGTATTTCTCTAGTGTAAATATGATCAGCTGCGCGGTGGTTTGGTCAGAATCCAATTTGCCGGTTTCTCTCTCTCTCTTATCAGACGTGAACGAGTGTGAGCGGGACAACGGGGGCTGCTCAGAGGTCTGTGTGAACACCAAGGGCTCTCGACGCTGCGAGTGCGGGCCAGGCCGCGTGCTGGACGCGGACGGCCGGAGCTGTATCGGTGAGGTCGTCGTGACACCACAGTCATCGCTAATAGTTCACGTCGCCACCACTACATTGTGCACAATTGTAGATCGGAGCTGGGTTCCCTCACTGAAACGGCTACATGGACTGTGTGTGTTTGCTTGAAGTACCACTGACCATCCACAATTTTTAAAAATAATACTTGCTGAAAAATGTTGAAAATAATTAAAATGATTTTAATCTACATGCATTTTTTTTTTACTATCTTGAAAAGCCTCATGTCAAAGTTTTGTTAACCTTCTGTAACTTAGTTAGTAATCTTGGATCAGAATCCACATTCTGCCATTTACGTGGAAAATAGCTGATCCTAGTACACAATTCACATTCAGACTTAATGAGAACATGTCAATTTGTTGAATATGACATTGCTTTATTTGTGGTCTGCAATACTTTTGAGATAGCCTAATGTACAGTGTTGGTGAGGAGACAAAAGCTTGATTCTCTTCCTACAGATATTAAGGGGTGCCACACGGACAACGGGGGGTGCAGTCACACCTGCTCTAGGGTGCAGGACTCCTTCCTCTGTCACTGTCCCCGAGGCCTTGAATTGGGGGAGGACCAACGCACCTGCCAGGGTGAGAGAGAGAGAGAGTGTGCGTGTGTGCGTGTGTGTGAGGGTGTGGGTGTGAGCGTGTGTGTGAGTGTGTATGTGTGTGTAAGACTATGAGTGTGAGGGTGTGTGAGTGTGTATGTGTGTGTGTAAGAGTGTGAGTGTGAGCATGTGTGTGAGTGTGTATGTGTGCGTAAGACTATGAGTGTGAGAGTGTGTGCGTGTGTATGTGTGTGTGTAAGAGTGTGAGTGTGGATGTGAGTGACATCGACAGAGAGAGAGAAACAGAGACGGAGAGAGAGAGAGAGAGAGAGAGAGAGAGAGAGAGAGACGGAGAGAGAGAGAGAGAGAGAGAGAGAGAGAGAGAGAGAACTGAACTGCAGAATTAGTTGGGTGGGTCAGAGTTGTCAGTGGTTTCTTTGTTCTTAGTGTGTTATCTCTGTTCACAGTGCCTGTGCAGTGCAGTCCCAGCTTCATAGAGGTATCGGTGCCCAAGGAACTGGTGGGCGGTCTGGAACTCTTCCTGTCCAACGCCTCCTGCCGGGGTATCTCCAACGGCACCCACGTCAACCTGAACTTCAGCCTGAAGACCTGCGGGACCATGGTGGAGGTGAGGTCAGCTGGAGGTCGAACCCTGTTGACCGTTGTACGTTTGTTCATGTGAAAGACTGTAAGCTGTGTAAGTCGCTCTGGGTAAGAGTATCTGCTAAATGGATGAAATGTAATGTAATGCAATGCAAATGTTGATGCCGCCTACTTGCCAGGGCATGGGGTGAGTAGCGCTGCAGGCACTGTGGCATCCCCTGGCTGCTGGGCAGTAGGGGGCACACACACCCATCAGATAGATTAAAAATTCTCAATAGAATAAATACATTAATACACCAGACCAACACAAGACAGGGTGCCGTTTGTAAACTTGAATAGGATTGATAGGATATTGCTCTTATATCTTCAATCTCAGGTTGAAAAATAAATATATAACTTAAATGTTAAATGGTGAACTTTACACTTGGCAGGATTTAACAAATCTGCTAAACATATGCTAATTAGCCCTACCCAGCAATGACTTATTTGGTCAACTAGGCCCTCAGGAAGTGCCTGGGAGAAAGTTTAAAGGCCAACATGGATGGTGATTTGCATATTGTTTTGTACATTTAGCTAAATGTACCAAACATTCATAAAAATTAATAATTTAGTAAACTGCAAAATATTTGCATCATAAATTCAGAAACTGCATTTAATTGTAAAACATATAATGGTTTGCAAAATATTTATTTAATGTTTAAATATTTCTCTGATTTAGATATATGTTATATATTTAGTAGGTTGTTATATGTTTATTTGGAATCACAGATTTAGCATAATATGTTAAATATTTAATAACACCATTTATTTAGTCAGATATTTAAATTAAATGTAATAAAAATAGTTATCTATTTATTTATGCAAGGGATACATATATCTTAAAACAAATAAATAGCACATTTATCAAATTTAATTTCTAAATCAAAGGGAAAACTGCTCATTTCAAGTATTTAGTTTAAATATTAAATCTGCATCCATAAATAAATAAATAACAACTTGCTAAATATATGACTTATGTCTAAATGTGAGACACATAACTGAATATTTGAAAATAAAATATATCTATTTAGCTTAAGTCTTATATCTGTTCTGCTAAATAAATATTTAGTGACAAATTCAGTTGAATTTACAATTCAGTTAAATGTTATATCTGTATCAATGTTACAAATGTTTAGCTTGCTGTTACATATTTTGCACATATAATAAATATTTGGTTTAAAAATAAAATATTTAAATTTAAATCTTAGAAGTGTACTTTGTTAGATGTATTTAGTTTGAATGGGGACTCCCATGGCAAATTTTGGAATGTGGCAAAGTGTTACTTAGATTTAACTTAAACATTTAATCTAAAAGTCCCAGATTTAAGATTTAATATAAATATTTGTTTTTGAAATAAATATTTGTTTTTAAATAGTATATTTATTTGTTTTATCGTTGAAGTTTACATTCTAATGGACATATTTAAAATGTTTTTGAATATTTATTTAGCAGTAAAGTGTATATATATAATTAAATATTTAATTTGTCACTAAATATTTATTTTTTATGACAGATTAAGATATCGTTTAAATATTTAACTTTTGCGAAATATTTATTTTTAACACAGATTTATTATATGATATAAATATTTAAAATAAATATTCCTAAAGAAATAATTTTTTTATACGACCATATTTTTTAATGTGAGGAATAAAGGCCTGTACAAATGTTCCTATTCATGTTTACAAATAGCACCCCACAACACATCATTAAAACAGCCAGTCAATCAGTCGGTCAATTGGGAGGCATTGCCCTTCTATTAGAGTTTCCAGACACCCAAGAGCAATGGTATTACAGGCTCTGCCACTTCCTGTCTGCCTGGCTGTCCCCAGGTTGTCAATGATAAGATCGTGGCGACCAACCTGGTGACCGGGCTGCCCAAATCCAGCCCCGGCAGCAGCGGTGACATCATCGTGCGGACGAGCAAGCTGCTCCTGCCGGTGACGTGCGAGTTCCCGCGGCACTACGAGGTGTCGGACGGGTACCTGCCCAGCCTGCGCAGCGGGGCCCTGGAGCTGGCGGGCCACAGTGCGGGCGTCTTCCCCTTCAGCCTGGAGCTCTTCAAGAGCGCCGAATTCTCCGAGCCCTACCGTGCCCCGCCGCAGCTCCGCCTCCGGGACTCCCTCTTCTTCGGCGTGGAGCCGGTGGAACGCGTCGACGGGCTGGCCGCGCTGGTGGAGAGCTGCTTCGCCACGCCCAGCCCCAAAGCAGACGAGCCGCTCAAGTATTACCTCATTAAGGACGGGTGAGTCCCACTGAGTGCAATTGCATTGTGGGAGAACAAAGTTGTTCTTGATGCAGGCCTGGGAGCGGCAACAATCTGTCAAACTCTGATAATATTTTGAGATTACATAGCTAAATATTACTGAAACTAACTATTGTCATACTCACGTTCGCTAATGTAAAAAGTAATCAGAGCCACTGTATTGACTATTTTAACTAATAGTCAGACTACTGTCTGTCTACTACTTAAGGCAGACTTATAGCTAGCTATCTGCAGGAGTAGGATGGGAGATTCTCAGGTCTCTCAAATATGACATCATAAAGGATGGGTGGATAACAAGGGGTTTAAATATTGCCTCGTCAAAAACAAGTGAGTAACATGGGGCTGACATATTACTTCATCAAGGATGGGTGGGTAGCATGGTGCACAAATATGACCTCATCAAGGATGGGTGAGTGCCAAGGTGCACAAATATGACCACATCATGGATGGATGAGTAACATGGTGCACAAATATGACCTCATCAAGGATGGGTAAGTAATGGGGTGCCTGTATATGACTTAAAACTTGGTTCAGTTATATGCCACTTCATTACTTCGGGGTTGTGTGTAATGAAGTGCTTGAATGTGATTTATTTAAAGGTTGGTGTGCACTGGGGAAGTTGAGTTCAGAGGGCTAATGAGAAGTCCGGAGCCGGTTCACCTCTTATAGTTAGGTTTGAAACCTTCTTCTGTTTTTTCCAGATGTATTTCAGATGAGACAGTGAGGCAGTATTCTGCTAAAGACCAGTTGTCCAAACACTACCAGGTGCCTGTCTTCAAGTTTGTGGGAAAAGACCACCGGGTGAGTGAGCAAGCCTACCTTCGGCGGCTCATCTGTATGCATGTGTGTTGGTGTGTTTGTGAACTGTGTGTGTGTGTGTATGCCTGCAAGTGAGTGTGTGTGAGTACATTTGCAATGTCTGTGTGTTTATGTGTGTGCATGCATATGTGTTTTGCATGCGCATGTGTTTATGATGTGTGTGTATGTGCGTGCCTGCATGAATGTGTGCACATGTGTGTTTATGATGTGTGAGGCCGTGTGTGTGTGCGTGCATGCGTGCGCGTGTGTGTGCATGTGTGTGTGTGTTTCCTTGTGTGTTTATGGTGTGTGTGTGTGTGTGTGTGTGTGTGTGTGTATGTGCCTGCTTGCATGAATGTGTGCGCATGTGTGTGTGTGCGTGCGTGCGTGTGTGTTGTGCTTATGATGTGTGTGTGCGTGTGTGTGTTGTGTTTATGATGTGTGTGTGTGTGTGTGTCACAGGAGGTGTTCCTGCACTGCCGGGTGCTGGTGTGTGGGCAGGGGGAGGAGGACTCCCGCTGCTCTCAGGGCTGTCGGAGGCGCCTGCGCAGGGAGGTGTGGACCAGCGCTCACCTGGAGCAGCGGCTGCTGACCGGGGGCCCCATCCAAATCCTGCCTGAGGCATGAGGAGACCAGCAGAGCCCAGGCTCTCCCTGACTCACATACACACGCCACTCTAATGTACATTATTTATCACCACACACACATACTCACACACACACACACACACACACTCTCTCACATATATACACACACTCACTTTCTCTCTCTCACACACATACACACACACACACACTCTCTTTCTCTCTCTCACACACACACACACACACACACACACTCTCTTTCTCTCTCTCACACACATACACACACACACACACACACACACACTCACATATATACACACATACTCACTTTCTCTCTCTCACACACATACTCTCTTTCTCTCTCTCTCTCACACACACACACACACACACACTCTCTCTCACATATATACACACACTCACTTTCTCCCTCTCACACACATACACACACACACACACACACACTCTCTTTCTTTCTCTCTCACACACATACACACACACACTCTCTCTTTCTCTCTCACATATATACACACACTCATTTTCTCTCTCTCACACACATACACACACACTCTCTTTCTCTCTCTCACACACACACACACTCTCTCTCTCTTTCTCTCTCACATATATACACACACTCACTTTCTCTCTCTCACACACACACACACACACACACACACACTCTCTCTCTCTCACATATATACACACACACTCACTTTCTCTCTCTCTCACAAACACACACACACACACACACTCACACAGGGGTTGGCACAATCACCCTCCAATACCTTAAAAATGTACAGTGGCATGAAAAAGTATCCTGATTTCTTCTATTATTGCATATTATTGCATATTCTTCTATTATTGCATATTTATTGCATGACACTAAATGGTTTCAGGGCTTTAGACAAAATGTAGCTTTAGACAAAGGGAACATGGGTAAACACAAAAGACATATTTAAAATTATTATTTCATTTCATAAAAAAAGTTATTAACACCCATATCACCTGTGTGAAAAAGTAACTGTCCACAAAAATCTGTTTTGTGTTTACTTAGTTTCCCTTTGTCTAATATTACATTTTATCTAAAGATCTGAAATCATTCATTGTGACAAATATGCAATAATGGAGGAAATCAGGAAGGGGGAAAATATGTTTCCACGGCTCTGTATTTTGATATACGCAGTTTTATTAATTTTTCATTTATTTTTTATTTTGTTACATTTTTGACAGTTTATAAATTTTTGAATAACCACAGACATCAAACATTTCCCCATGGAAACTGGTGTGCATTCACAGACACGTTGCCAAACCCTGCAGACACACGCTAAATCACATCCTTATCACACACAGACACACACACACTTCCTTACTGCCTCTTGTTCGACTCAGACATTGATATATGTATTCATCATCACATTTTCTATACTCACTAGTTTACTTAAAGTGACTGACAGCTTCTCT
This sequence comes from Anguilla pacifica, assembly GCA_039654925.1. Classification (NCBI taxonomy): domain Eukaryota; kingdom Metazoa; phylum Chordata; class Actinopteri; order Anguilliformes; family Anguillidae; genus Anguilla; species Anguilla pacifica. The sequence continues at coordinate 10,515,057 of CM077301.1, read as the reverse complement.
AGAGATGGTCTGGAGGCAAGTTTACAGGTAATTTGCCTTGGCTGCAAGATGAACAGAATAACTCAGGCCCCTATTACGGCTGTGCTTACTGTATAGTCTCACTATATATCAGAAAATGTTAGTTTTTGCAAACCCAATATGTCTATGTTTATAGGTTTATTTCTCTGATACTTAAAAAAATAATCACGGTTGAAGTTAAAAATGATTTCACCGCACCAAGAAATTAAATAACCAATGTTTATTTTTATTTTTATAAATACGTGACATATTATACGTGTGGATGTAAGGGAGGCAGAGAACGCACCTTTAAACTGATCAGAACTCTTTAATGATGACAAAGCTCTGCAGTTTTAAGGGTCACCCTGTCAGCAGTTGAAACCTTTTAATTTATCCTCCCAGATGTGGTGCCATTCATTTTGTCGGTATTAAATGATTTTAATCATAACAAATATTCCATACTCCAGCACATTCAATAATTATTGGGAATCTGTGAACAATTTTTTTGTGGTAAGTAAAAGGATTTCATGTCAGATTCACAGCAGCAGAGTTAATACATTTGCAATTAGGCTTTAAGAAAAATTCACCTTTAGATCTTTTTGTAGATATTTAATTCGGTGCAGTTACTCATTGAAAACCATTAAAATCTGCTGCAGAATGACTATGCATAATAAATGTCATTTCTCTGCCTCCCCTGATTGTATATAGCCAGCTGCTACTGACACAAGTATGTGTCGATCTTGTTCTAACCCCTCAATAAAGCTGAATTGATCATACGGATCATTTGCGTTCTGAGGCACTTTCCAAATACGTATTTATCCATCCATCCATCCATTATATAACCCTGGTCAGGATAGGTGCAGCGGCACTGGAGCCTATCCCAGCATGCATTGGGCAAGAGGTTGGAATACACGGAGGACAGGTTGCCAGAGCATCACAGGGCAGATACACACACCTATCACTCACACACTCATACTTAGGGGGGAAATTTAGACTCTCCAATGAACCTAACCTGCATGCCTTTGGACTGTGGGAGGAAACCAGAGTAACCGGAGGAAATCCATGTGAACACGGAGACAACATGCAAACTCCACACAGAAAAGCCCTGGGTGGGATTTGAACCCAGGACTTTCTTGCTGTGAGGCAGCAGTGCTACTCGTGCCACCCATAAGTATTTATTCTTCAGTAAAGCAATCGTTTCTAGAGGAAAGAGGCGGTAGATAAATCAATGTCTATGGTATAAAAGTCAGCGCTGTTTTCTGTTATTCAGACTGGAAATGGGGTAGGTCAGTGTGTGAATGATGAAATGAGAAATAACCGTGCCTGTTGGTTCCGTGCCAGGTCCATGGATTATAGCTGTTAGGGAAACTGTTGTGGTTGCGGAAGTAGTGCAAACAGTGTGCATTTCTCAGAAAATCAAACTGCTCTCTCAGTCTTCAGAAATACACCTAGGCGGGAGGTGGGGGGAATTGGAGAACTGTGTTGGGAAATATGAACTGAACCACAATTATTATTGACTCAGGCGTACTTAAACTTGCAGTGCACGGAATAGTACAGTATAAAAATGTAGCAACTTTCAAACAATGTGCCAATGCAAATGCAAGTAACTGGACGTTTGATTAAATGCAATGTCAAAATATTATTGCCCAAAGCAATGGTATAACCAGTAATGCTTGCACATCATAACTTTTAATACTGTAAAACTATGACACTATCTGAAATCTTGACAAAGTGCAATGGTCAAACCAAATGGTGCGTGTTATCATGAATTATTGATCGCTTTTATTTTTAAAAATAAAGCAAGAAAACTGCCATTAAATCCAGGGAGAGAAACACAACTCCGAGGCTGATTACATCATTCATCATCACCGGATGCAGAAACACAAAAAGAAAACCTGAACATTTAATAACTTAAAACACCGTTTTGTGAGCAATAGTAATATTAACAACGTTAGTACAACGTATACTTCTTCATCTGCACGCATCAAAATAATTTATACAATCAATTTCCCACAACTGCATGTAGGATTACAGCATGCCCCAATTTAATACATCCATTTAATACAGCAATTCATATTTTTGTTCCAGTGGCTTCATTTGTTCCTTTA
>CM077301.1:10442952-10507952 GCA_039654925.1 Anguilla pacifica | reverse complement strand
ATATTGCCTAAGAGCTACAGTAGTCTTAGTCTTTTAGTCTTAGAGAATAAAATATACAATGCTTAGGCTTATACATGCAGTTGAGGAAAGATTTAAAAAATACACAAATGGGCATAATGTGCAAATGCAAATTAACCAGAACCCAGCTTAGCGTGAATTACTCATGTGTCATTTAATCAAACGATGCACGATAATTTAGACTAAACCATCCTTTCAGTGCAGGATGCTGTCCTGCATGTGTGGGAGACCGATTGTCTAAGGCTCTTGGCTGCAGTGCCAAACGTTTCCTTGTGGAAAAGCATGATTGGAGTCATTGCACCTTCTGGGTGAAAAGAACGGACAGAATGCAGTGACCACTGCCAGCACAGTGTCTGGGGCTTTTATTTCATGTTCTTATTGTCACCTTCAAACAGCTACAGCCATCCTGTCGCTTGCCAGGTCTGTACCAATATTTACACAGATTACTCACCAACTTACCTGTGCCAGACTCCAGGGCTAGGGTGAAAACACACCTTTTATAGCGGGCTTGGGCTTAATTTCCCTGTTAACAACTAATCCAGCAGCATCTAATCTTATCCGAAAAGGACCGGTGTGGCGCGGGTTTTTGTTTTAGCCTCAGCGCTAGGACGCCTGATTCAGCTAATGAACTAATCATTGTCTTCAATCAAGTAGAATCAGGCGTCTTAGTGCTGTGCTGAAACAAAGCCCTGTAGCCACACTGGCCCTTTTTTTGGATAAGATTGGACACCCCTGAAAGAATCAAACTAGCGTAAATGTGTATGCATTTTACCTTCTGGGTGGGCGGAAAAGAAACTAAAGCAACTAAAGCAAAGGATAGCCTTTTGCTGAGTAAAGAAGAGAGGGTTGAAAGAGCTTCCTTTTTAAAGAGCCGTGCCCCGATGTGTTTCCTTACATTACATAACGTCTATACAGTGCTTCTTGCACTTCCTGTTTTGCTGACTATTTGTCATATAAGGGCATTGTCCAGGTGTTTAGCTGATACTTGTACTCTCAAAGTTCTGTCCCCACAGTTTTTCACCATCTGCAGTTAACGCTCAAAATCTAAGGTAGCCCATGCTCTGATGCTTTTCTCTAACAGACAAACAACTTAAAAAAAAAAAAGATGCTCAGAACATTTTCACTCACTCTCTCTCTCTCACTTACTCACTCACCCACTCATTCATGTGTAACAGAACTATGAGCCTTTAGATAGTTACACACAAAAGCAGGCCTTGGAGTCCATAAGCACTGACATTTATTTGTCTTTCATAGAGGTGTTCTGTGCTTTTGTACCTGTGTATGATGGCCTCTGCTCCAGCGTGACATCAGAACAAACACAAGGGCCTGTGCAATGGCCCAGCCCTGCGATCAGTTCAGTTTGAGTCCAGTAATCTAGGAGCTGTTCTATGGCAAATGAACAGTGACCCTGTCATAAAAATGCCCCAGTCAGCTGAACTCTAAACCTGATAAAATGGAGAAGCGTGTCTGGTTGAGGTTGTTTATTCATATGTGTTTTGTAGTAAATGACTCCAAGTTTGCCCTTTTGAGGGCAGACACAGACACACAGACGTTTTGTTGCTCTTCTTGTCCTGTTTGTGTTATTGTGAAGCCTATCCCCAGGGCATTTATCAGCATATGTGATATGTCAGTAGTAGTAAGATAGCTTGTCAGAACTCTGTTGTCATTGCAGTCACTGATTAGGGTATTTTTTTCACCTTGGGTAACTTCTAGATATTGATCGTTTTGCTTACTGCTACAACAGCATAGTCGAATGAATACATGAGATAACACTTAGCTAGGACGGGCGTAGAAAATTCCAGAATCAGATTGTAAAAGAAACCACAGCACTCCAAATGGAAGTACAAAAGTTAAAAAGGCTTTATTTATAAGGGGTAAAAAAATATACTGCAAATGGCCAATGTGCTGTGGCTAACATCAACACCTATTTTAATTTGATCTCACAGGAAAGAGAATGGCTGGGACCTGATCAGCATTTGTCCTGAACTTTGAAAAATAATTAAAACAAGATTTTTTTTTCAGTTCAGCGATTGCTAAAAACTAACTTGCCAACCTGAGTTTGTGGAATAAACGTGTAACACTTGCGTTTACTTGCAGGTCAAATTTAGGACAAATGTTCATTGATTACAAGCTAACATTTCTAATCAGGGCAATAAGGTGTTTGGCCGTTCATAACAAAAGCAGTGAATGTAGTCACAGTGGCGATGAACCTTGTGAAGACGGATTCTATTATCATATGCAGTATTTCAGAAACAGATAAACATTAATATCTTCATCTTTATGTCTCCAGGAGTCCAAATCTTCCCCAGAACTCCCTGAAATGATATTAATCCCAGTTAGTGGCTGGTATTTGATGTACAGTATTTTCAGCAAGAGTGATTTTGCCACACGTGCACGTCATGTCTTACGTACTTTTGCATCTCACTGGTAATTTTTTCCTTGTCCAGAAGTGAAGAGATGCTTCTCTGCAACTCCTTAAGTGTAAATAAATTGTGAAAGGAGTGTGTCAGTAATCATTTTGTGTGTTAGCATACCATAGTGGCTAAATGTATTTGCGCAGAACTGAATGGAGCTGCGTGACCAAAGAAGCCCCTGCTGTGAATATGCAGGGCAGGGCATTCAGGGTCTTACCTCATTAGCTACACAAAGATGTTTGTTGGAGGTGGAGAGTGCCATTATTTCAGCCTGTTGAAGATGGAAAATGCATTACTGTTCTCCTGAATACGCATGCTGCATTGTCTTGAACTCAGTCAGGGCTGAAAGTGGGAGTGCTGCTGTTTTGCTGTATGTTTTCTTTTTCTTTTTTGTTAATACGTGGGGGTACTGCATTACCTGCAGGGTAACAAAGCCCTGTACCTTGAAGAAGGTGGCTTTAAAGTTTTAAAATTTTAATACCGTTTCACAACTCGTGTGAGAAACTAGTTTGTTCAGTCCAGACACTGGCTGTTTGCAGCTGGCAGACCAGCACTCTGATGTGCACTAATAACCTCCAAGGCCAAGGTCTAACAGGACCAAACCTGAAGAACTGAACCTGGTCTCAGTGTCCTCTCACTGCAGCCTGCAGTATGGAGAACATGTGATACAAATGCGCTGGTGTGAATATGAGGAAAGATCCCGCGTCGCACCCACCTCCAAGTCTCGGACGTGTCTCTCTGTGGCACGGACGGTGTCTTTGGGAGCCATCTGCTTTCTGATCACGTTCTCAAGGAGCCGGACCTCCTCCAGCACAGTCCGCACCTGACGCCTCTTCTGCAGAACCTGGTCGCTAGGGGAGACCAGAATCCCCCCCTGCTTCGGATCCTGTTGGTCCGCTTGCTTTTGCCCCCCTAAAGGTGGAACGCATCCAGATTTAATCACTCTGAAATACAACCCCAGTTATGGAGATGCTATCAGTCCTGCTGTTGTGCTGGACTTAAACAGGCTCAGAACACTCTGAGCTTTTGCTTACTCCGACTTAATACACTAATAATACATAGCCAATCCATACTAAATATTATACATGTCATCATTACAGTGATGTAGCTGAGCGGGGCTAGTGGCCTATGAATTTGAGCCCACCTCCATCCCCTCTAGCTCAAAATTTCTAAAAACTTATTTGCTTGCTGACCTCCCCACTACCCATCACCAAAAGAATTCCTGGTTATGTTACTGCATCATAATATTTTTACTTTCAGGGGGCTTCAGATTCCAGACAGTGCCCCAGCGTCACAGAATTGTGGTTGTGAACATTTGGGAATAAGCCAAGTGGGATTCATTCACCATTCATTTGCTGAGCTTGATCTCTCTCCCTCTTCAGCTCCATCCTGGCTCTGAGGAAAACATTCAGAGGACAAACACACGGGTCAACCACGAGGCCTGTCACACATCCAGTCCTCCCACCACTGTCTGCATATTCAGTGTATTGATGAGTACAATGGGTGTGGTTCACATATATTACTGAGTACTGCCAGTTCTGTGAAATAATAGACTTATGTGGCTTGAGAGACAGCCATAGACTTATAGCTCACAGTGTGGGGAGGGAGACTCCATTAACCACAGTGTGTGAGCCTTTATACTTTTAATTTGTTATTCAACCATCCACATGGTTAGCCTTACCCATTACGGGATTCACAAAAAGTCACTACCCCATCACAGAATCAAAAACTCCTTTGTTAATCTTGAAAACAAATTCACAAGATATATGATTATATATGATATATGATTTTGTTTCATAAAAAAAATGCATTTCAGCAGTTTAAATGGTCTCTTCCTTTCCACAAGAGCAATCTCCAGTGAGAATGATTCTGGCCGACCAAAACTACATATACAGCCTTACGCATAATTTTACACCGAATAAGACTCAATGTTGATAGTTCTACAGCTACATGACTGTAGTCAGCACTCTCTCTCTCTTATCACTCACTGGTCGTTGTCCACCAGGGCTTTTCTGGCATCGTGCTCTAGCCTCAGCACCTCCTCCCGCGCCTCCTCCAGGTCCCCAGCAGGAGCAGGCCCAGGCTGCAGTGGGGAGACGCCGCGACTTTGGTTAGACCTACATTTGGTGGCAGGCTTGAGCAATGACTATAGCTATTTGATTACGGTAAATATGGTAGTTTAGAGTTTAGGTAGAATTTGGAATATGTTGATGACCTAGCATGATTGCTAGTACTCAGGTTAGTTTTTGTTCTGGTATAACTCAATTTTTTCTTTACTTTCTGAGGGTGAAACACAAAAGCCTATGCTCTTTACTACAATACAAAACTCTAGAAGAGCTTATATGTATTTTGGTGTTTTACAGTGAAATTATCATAAATCTTTTCAAAACATTCTTTGAGTATTTTTTTCAATTTTCACAGACATAAGCAATTTAAGTTGTTTAAGGAGGGATGCACCAAAATACTGAGAAGGCGATAGACGTCCGTATAAAAAAATACGCATTTTATGTGGCGTTTTCATTCAGAAGGACAGGAAATCTGAGTTTATTAAGCAGCAAAGGGGAAAAAAGAGTTCAAAATATGTAATGAATTTAATAATATTATTTTTAAAAAGTGAAATCTGCAAATCATATAAGTCCAAAAAGTGAAAAACTAATTTCAAGGTGGCGTGTCCTCATTCAGATAGATTTTATTCATAGAAAAAGTTTATCTATCAGATATGGAGGCATCATTTGATTCAGATAAAATTTAAATCAAGTTGATTTACCAGCCATGGTGAAATAAATGAATAGAAATATCTATGATGAAAAATGTGTTTCCATGGAAAAACAGAAAAATGCATAATACTATAGCCTTATATCCAAAAAGCGATAAAAATGCAACAAAACTTTTAAAAGTAATTTTTTCATTAAGATGGATAAGACATCATGTTTATTTAACAACGAAGGTGAAATTAACAAAGTGAAATCTGTTTGAAGACATGTATGGTGAAAATTAGGCTGCAGTGGAATTTTGCAAAACATATAAGACTTATGTCCAAGAGGTGAAAAAAAAAAAATTCTAAAGGTGGAATAGTTTGATCTAGATCGAAAGGAAATAGAGTATTTTGTATCAACCATGGTGAAATAAATTAACAGACATATCACTGATAAATTTTATAAGGAAAAATGTGTTTCAGTGGTAAAACAGAAATATATGTAAGACTATAGTCTTATGTCCAAAATTTGAAAAAAATGCAAACATTTTTTGAATGTCCTTTTTGATTCAGATGGATAGCATGTCATCTCTGATCACCAATGAAAGTCAAATAAATTAAGAGAAATGTGTTTAAAGTGATTCTAGCTAAAAAAAGGGATTGTAGAGTAAATAGGCAAAATACATAAGTCTTATGTCCAATAAGATAAAAAAAGTGCCAAAAATATAAAAATGTATTTTCTATTCAGATGAATGTACCTTATGTTTATTTAGCAAACATTACTAAATGAGGATAATTCATGATCAAATGTTTATTTCATTTTATATATATATATATATATATATATATATATATATATATATATATATATATATATATATTTTTTTTTTTTTTTTTTTAAATTTATTTTATTTTATTTTTACTATTTATATTTAGTACTTCTCAGAATATATTCATTTTGATTATATTTTTCATTTCCCTTATCTCTGTTTAAAGTCACATCTTTCTATCACTCCATATTCCACTTTCTGGTGTTTAGAATTTCACTCTTGTATTAAATTGTTTAAGCCTTGCCATAGGGTTAATGTTAAGGTTAGGGTTACAGTTGACCATTCATTTATTTGATTGATTGTTGTGATTGCTGAAGCTCCAAACAGATATCACAAATTTATGCATAACTGCAAATGAATCCCATTTAAACCCCATTTACTTTGATTAATAATTCTTTTTAAGGTTCCATGGGCTAAATTTGGAGTAGCTGATAGTGCGGTTATTGCATGAAATAATGTTCCAAAAAATGCAGATTACTTCATGAGAGATTGATTGTCACATTTCAACTGTCATTGCCTATTTTTTTTAATCCACAATCGGAAATAATTTATTGTGATTGTTATCATTGCCAGGCCATTCCACCATTCATCCTCTATCAGCTAGAGGGGATTCTTATTAGCACACCTGTCCACTGAAACAGGTTCAGCCTGGTTTAGACTGCTCAGGTAGATTGCAGGTGTGTGCCCGGAGTCATGAATGAATGTCATATGTAATTAATTTCCAAGGAGCAAAGACTGAAGGAACAAAAGAGAAGAAATTTACCGTGTGTGCCGTGCTTTGTGGATCTGGCTGGGAACTGAGGACTGAATTCAGGTAGAGATCATACTCTGTCTGAGAAGACAGGAAAAAAATGAGATAAAATGAAGAAACTGTGAAACGGCTCCATGCTGTGAGTTCTTCCCCTGCGGTCTATTAGAGACTGTAAAAGAGTGACAGCTACGAACATCAGTGTACAAAATCCAAGATGGCGCACAGATAGATAGTCATACCAGTCCACCTCTGACGCTGTATATTTTTTAGGAAAATAGTTTGAATATCGATATTAAAGCTTTGTATTTGGAAATTTGTGTATTATTTCTTGCTTCATTTTTAAGTCTTTCATGAATATTCTGAGATGAAAACACTGTATGGACCTGCAGTGTATCAATACTATTTATCTCATGAGTCACAAAGATACTACATATTTACAGTGGTTTCCATTCAGGGCTAAGTTCACCTTGATCTCCTTCAGAATTTCTCCAAAGACCTGTGATCCGTTACACACATCACCGAAGACGCTGCTGAAGACATGCAGCCTCTCTCTGCTCAGCTGGGGCTCAGCACACAGCTCCTTCAGGACCTGGGAAGAACAGGATCACTTGCAGTGTGAAATACATATTTACACATCACATTTTTTACCCATGACATAGTTAAACAAAATAAATTAATCACTGTCTTAAATTTCTTCCCCGTGTATACGTCTCCCCCTTGTGAACAGTTAAATATTCTGACAACTATGTTCAACTGTCCTATCAACATACTCATTACAAAACCAAGTGGTAAAATTTCAGAAGAGCCAGAGCCAAGAAAGAGAGTTGGGGTGGGAGGGAGCGTAGATACAGTCTGTAGAGGTAGGTCCTCTGTGTCCATCATAAGACAACCCAGGTGTCCTGATTGTCATAGGAAACCACTCCACTACTTGGGGTGGGGTGGGGTGGGGTCAGAAGAGATAGGACATGCAACCAGAATGCATAGCCACAAGCGCCTGAAGGCTGCAGGACAGTGTCTGTGCGTCTGATGATTGAGTGAAGATAAGGAAGAGTTATCCCGTTTACTGCCCAATAGGCCAGAACCAAGGTTTTAAATCTCATTTGAGCTGTTACTGTACACAGAGGACAGAGATGAAGGACGGGGGAGTATTGGGAACTTCCCACATCAGTCAAGCAACATAGTTCTGGATGAGCTTCAGGGGTCTCGTTACACTTGGAGGCTAGCACAGAGGGGAGTTTTAGCAGTCATGGTTCAGTGTAATAAATGCACCCAATGAATATTATAAATATTGTACCAATCCTTTCAGGCAGGGGGATGAGTTTTAAGAAGGACATTCTGCCATACATAGAGGCCCGATGTCACTGTGCGGTAGAGTGGGAAACCAAGGGACCAGTTCCCACATCCAGCAAGTGAGCTCTGCCTCTCCTTTACTGCCCCAACATTATAATCACAGGTAAATTGGGAGTTGTTCCACACCTGTTCCAGCCGCTCCTCCTGCTTCTCGGCACCCCTGCCCCGGCCCAGGCCCTTCGGTTCCCTCAGATCTGGTGTCTTTAGGACAGAGCGTTCGAACCTCCGCCTCGTCTGCAGCCGGTCCCCACGAGCCACGCCCGCGATGAGAGATTCTGCGACCGCAAGGCAGTACCGATCCCCTGGCTCTCCGGTGGCCAGCCCGGTTTCCCTGGACCGGCTCGTTCTGAGCAGGAGCGTCCGTGTCGGATCCAGGGGGTGGCAGGGATGTTTCCGCCCCCTTTCAGATTGAGGAGGGTCGGGAGTGAACGGAGCGGCCGCAGCAGTGACCGTGGCGACGGCCAGACCGTTCTTCCTCCGCTCTACCTCAGGCTGAATTCGGGCGGGCAGTTGCAGGACCGCACCTTTCTCTGCGGCAGAAGAACCCGTCCATTTGGGCTCCTTTGCTGTCACTGTCCCATTGGGTGTCTTTTGGGGCCGCCTGTTGGGGTTTAGGTGTCCTGAGCAGTAGGTGAGGATGTCGGCCCGGTGGGCCTCCTCCACCCTCAGGAGCAGGGCCCGGAGCTCACGCCGGCTGTCCGAGCGGCCCGTCAGCTCCCCGGCGGCACGCATAGCTACGAGGGTGACAAGAGATTTCCCTCTGATCCATTACTATATCACAAATCAACCCTACATTTCATTATTTATTTGCTTGACGGTTACCATTATCCACAGTGACTTACACAACCTTTTTTTACGCATACGATGATATTTATGCAGTTGCATATTTTACCGAGTTAATTCCGCTTCTTGCTGTAGTGGCCCACCTGAGGCGCAGGTTCAGTTCCTCAGTTCCTACATAAGCCCACACAAGTCCAGCATTGGCACAATGGTTGTTTTAACTACGGAATATGTTGCCACTGCATAAGGTTGACGCTGCAAATACATGCTGCAATCCAACGGATATTTGACAAACTGGAACATGCAAATGTATAATTTGTGTTATTTCATCACGCATATAAAATATTAAGAATAAATGGTTAAATATTTACATGGAAATACTTTCTAAACTACTTCAGAAGCACTACTGTTTTATTAATGAACAGCAGGCATTTAAAAACAATGTTAAAGTTACAGAAAACACATGTGCTTTTGCATCAATTAAAATGTGTGGATTAGAACACAAGGCTGACAGTTTACTCAAAAACAGCATTTTGAAATTCGCTGGATTCAAAATTTCAACTTATGATATAACTACAATTCACTGTAGTAGCCTACCTAAGAAAATTTTGACAGATTCAATCACACTCTAAAAGAGAAAAGAAAAAAAATATTTTGAGAAATTGTATTACTCACCGAAAACCAATCCAATGTTACTAACTGCTGTGGAGCCCTAGATCAACAAAACTTACCCTTTTCTCTTCAGTTGTCAAGGGTAACGCACAACAAAGGGCTTTTCCTGGTGCAAGCAGATATGTGTTCCTGCAAGGGCGCTCAGTGGGAAATTATTTTTTACGAAAAATATTTCTGAACGGATATATTTAAGAATGTAAATTCCAGGCGTGTTAGTGTGCAAACATTGAGTTAGTTTTCTAAAAAAAAGATTTCTAATAATAGCTGACCCGATCATTTATTTTCATGAAAGCCTAGTTAAATAAATAAACGTGTTATAGCAAACCTCACTCATATTCAAAACCATCAACAATACAAGACCATCGTTTTTGCATGCATTTCTACGCGTTTTAGACAGAAAAGCATAACGAAATGATGTCCTTTAAAACCAATTACGGCAACAAAAAAATTGAGTGTTTATTTCTGTAAGTAAATAATAAAATTTTCTGTGGAATTATTTGTATTTGTATGTTTATAGACTTCTACTTAAGGGTTTGATTATTGTTTTAATGGATCAATAACAATGCGGCTACAGTAGCCAATATACAGGTTTGTATGTGCAATTCAGTCCTCTACCACCTCTCAAGGGAACGGGAGTAATGTGATAACCTTTGCGGGAAATATTTCCAAAAAACTTATTTTGAGCGAGCTAAATAAAAGTGTGTTCCGGAGGGGTTTTTTGGGTGCAACGCCAATATACATTTTTTAATTTACAATAAATAAAATCATATATAGCCTAAAAAGTTATCTGTCCTTGAAAGGTTGGTTTTCGTAATGTGTTCTTCAGGGAATTGGATGCTAGGTGATCAAAAAACATGATGTCTCCTTCTGTATCAATGTGACAGGTGTTACAGTTATACCGCCTCTGACTTGCTGTAACGAAAAACGTGCTTTTTTCTGTTATATGCTTACAGGATGCCATTTAAAAAGAAAACGAGACGGTTGATACTCAGGGAGGTAATGGAGAGGGCTTCAGTTTCGGAGATTATAGGGACAGATGGTGTTGAAAACCATCATGCAGTGTACTTTTGGGGAGGGTATTTGCTTTGTAAAATCATACCTGGGTCTCACTGTAAGAAACAAACAAAAGCATCTTTCCTCATCAATTTGGACGTTACCACAGATCACTTCACGGTAAATTTCGATTTTTTCATGAATAAATCCACATGCTTCATAAACTGGGGGTGAGTCTGGTCTCACGTTATCATTGGAAATGTGTTTCCTGTTTCCTTGATGAACATTAGTATGTGCAGGAGGGGAAAAACATGCGTACGCACATTATAGGGCGTTTTAATTTACTGCTACGATTATTCCGCCAGTTTGTTACAATCAAAGATTTTTTTGAAGCAAATCTTCACGGTGCAAGGCTGAACATTTCTTGAGCAAATGAGAAAAATCCAAAAACTGTTACATTTATGGTGACTATCCCCAACTACATAAAATATTATTTTGTATACTTAAGTACATCAAGTTAATTTTAAAGTATATTTTAAGTAGTCCTTTATGAAACTACATTAGCCCGTTAAAGTATAAGCCAATAACTTAAAGTGTTTCCTGGAATAATATCTACTTTAAGTATGACATGAACTATCTAAGCTTTGCATCCTAAATTAATATCGGCCCTACTTTAAGTCTAGTTAAAGGTTTTAGGACAAAAAAAGTGCGACGTGTTTTCCTTGCAGAGGGAGTTTATCCAATTGTTGCTTCCAAACCCCACCAACTTCATAATTTGCAATTAGAACATTCGTCCACTAGAGGGTACCAGTCGCATATAAAAAGGGGGAAGAAATGCAATCAAGTTTTGAAGATTCGTTGGTCACATGCACTACTTGGTGGTGTCTCCTCTTCCATTGTCTTGTGTATATACATTTGGGGGACAAAAACGTGTTTTAAGTGTACATACACAGCACATGGCCATGTTATAATTCATATTGTTTGCCAGAATAGTAGTGATAGGTCTAAATGTGTATTTATGTGTATGTGCAAGCCTGCCAGCTTGTGCCATACAGCCACTTCAGATGATTCAGAATGCCGCTGCCCGACTCATCTACAACCTTCCCAAATTCTCCCATGTCACTCCTCTACTGCGATCACTCCACTGGCTACCTGTCGCGGCCAGGATCCGGTTCAAAACCCTGACCCTTGCCTACACTGCTGCCAACAGGACAGCCCCCATCTACTTGCAGGACATGATTCGCTTCTACGTGCCTGCTCGACCACTCCGCTCTGCGGAAGCAGGGCGCCTAGTAACCCCTCCCACCCGCCCAAAGGGATCACAGAGCTTCTCCACCCTAGCTCCCCAGTGGTGGAACGAACTTCCCGTCCCTCTCCGAACCTCCCCCTCACTACCCATCTTCCGCCGTGGCCTGAAGACTCATCTCTTCAGACTATACCTAGATTAACCACCACCATGCTGTATATTTCACTCTTTAATTAAAAAAAAAAAACAAAAAAAAACCCCCCCCCCCCCCCCCCCTTTTCATGTCACTTGTATTTGTCTTTGTCCTAATACTGTAGCTTATTCTTCTGCCTAGTTGGCTTTGCAGAGGTTAGGTTAGAATAGTGTTCACTGTGTGAACTGTGTTCTTAGCCAGAAATAGCTGTACAAATTAAGTATTATACCTTTCTGAACTTGTGTTCAGCAGTTGCCTACGACCATGATATGCACTTTTTTGTACGTCGCTTTGGATAAAAGCGTCTGCGAAATAAATGTAATGTAATGTAATGTGTATAAATGCCCTTATTGTCAAATTCATTATCAAGTCCATCTTATTCTTATTTTAGCCACCAGGGTAGTTTGTGAAATGTTATTTTTTGTCATTGCATCAGTAATTAATTATAATTCATAATTAATTAATTGCACAATATTTTCGAGAAAATGAAAAAAAAAATGAATTTTGTCTTTTAAATGTGTAAATAATATTTTAACTACTTATATTCATAGTGCTATTGTAGAAGAGAGCCCTGCTCTCAACTAGCCTTCCCTGATTAAATAAAGGTTAAATAAAACAAATAAATGTGATATTTAAAGCCTCCTTTGACATAAGCTCGCCTAACAATAGGCCCTTTTTTGAAGTAGAGGTTGCTGTTCGGCCCACTTTTTCCACATTTCAAAAATACAGAGGCAATTAGCATTTCTCTTACAGGAAACCTTCGATACAAATCGGAACAATGTCAACTCATTTGTCTTATTGTACTGTGGTAGGTCACTTATTTGCAAATGTGGTTCAATCAATGCACAACACACAAAGGATGAATTTTGAGAAATATTTAATAAAAGTAGTTGTGATGTTCTTACATTTACAGTTGAGACATCAGCTCATTAATCCTGGGCAGCAATACGCAACAAGTCTAGATGACCATTCTGTGTTTCTCATATCGTACACTTTGTACAAAACAAAAAGGCCAAAATGTATTATTTTTGTATAAAAAATATAAGTTAATTTAAATTCAATTCTAATTAAGAAAATAATACCAATAATAATAATAATAATCATTAATAATGATAATAAGTAGCTAGACGTAGTGCAGATGAGGGGTGCAAATGTGTGCCAAACAAGCAGGCTTTGCCAGTGGTTTGGGTCGGGATGGGGGGAGGAGGGGGGGGGGAGGGTGAGGCTGTGGGACACACAACGTTGAGCTGTTTACACCACAGAGTGAGTGGAGCTGGGGAGGGGCTTGTGTGGAAGTGGGGGGTGGCGGGTGGGGGGGAAACAGAGTCAGAAAGTGCAAGACTGCCATCCTAAATTAGCACCATAGTACAGTGTACAGCCAACTTTCTCCATGGCAGCTTAGAACACGGGTTCTCAAACCTTTTTTTGTTAGCATTGGGACCCAAATGAAATGTGTACCTTTCAGGGACCTGCCAAATACACATACTAGCACAGTCTCATGGACTGCAGACCCATCTCATATACTCCCGAGACCCATTTTGGGTCCCAACCCATAGTTTAAGAAACAGTGGCTTAGAACATGGAGACCAATATACACCTTTTCTGAGTGCTACTCAGTGAATACAGGGCAGACTATAGAGAGCTTCTGGAAGCAGTTTCTTTTTTTAAAAAAAGGTAACACAAGGCAGAGTAACTGATATCAGAAAGCACAACCCTTCAGGTTTCACCACCTCCCACAATGCAATTCATCAGGAAACATTTCAACAGAACAACATTCGTCACAATGAACCTTCACACCTTGGTCCCCAGCATACCTACACCAGACATGGTCGCTCGTACCGTTGTTGTCCTAGACTCTAGAGCTGTGCTGGGGGAGCAGAGAAAAACTTCTAGGAGCATGAATGGTTTTCATGGTGAAACGTACAGCTGGGTTTCCTAATTATACACCAGAAAGGATACCACACAGGGGAGTGAACATGGCCCCAAATTCCTAATTAGGTAATTAAAAAGTGGGACTAGCCCCACCTGCCAAATCAGTTCAGTAGTCCTATGAAAAATGTTTGTAAGGGAGCGAACAAACATCTATTCATGTCAGGTACATTATGTGGCAACTGCACGGACTTCATTTTAAGCAGGCAAATATTTTTCTTTTTTGGATTCTAAGTTAACCTCACAATAACAACACACATTGGTAAAGGCAGACTATTAAAAAGCCCTTATTTTTTTATTATTTCAATCGATCTAACATCTACCAAAGACAATGTTAGAATTGTATAAGTTCCTTTTTATGATGGCTAAGCTCCCATGAAACCATTTTCTAGATCCTGGCTCATATGACGGACGTGGGAGGGGCATGTGGACGGCCTATAATGGATGGAGCATGTACGCAGACACGTATCCAATCCGAGATACGAGTGACGAAGCTGACTCCTGAATTCAATCACAGAAATCCAGGTCAAGTAATGTGGTTTTTTTTTAACAGCGAACAGGCCAAACTGAATACAGTATCTGTGCCTCCAGTCACAAATAAACTCACTGCATTTCATGGCCCCAGTGCACAAGGCCGGTAGGGGGCCTGGAATGTTGCTACAACATTACAGCAGACTTTACCTGCACAGTAGACATCCTCCACAGTAATCTGTACGTATGTGTGTGTGTGTGTGTGTGTGTGAGAGAGAGTGTGTGTGTCTATCTGGGGGGCTCGAGGGACTCATATTTGGAAGGCGTGAACAAGTAAGAGAGTGATGGACACTGTATAACCTAGCCTAGCCTAGCCTAGCATTGGTCATCCACTAGCCACCAAACAAAGTCGGTGCCATTTTAATTATTTGGAATGAAAATCAAAAACTATCCTCCTCTGCCCTTGGCAATAAATGTGGCAGGGTTTGGCCCGAACCTGTCCAAACCTCAAATCTAATAGAGCATCAGCTTCATTTCACTGGGCAACATTAATACTACATAAAGGGGGGGAGGGGGGCTGGGGGGGGGGCATTTTTTTTGGAATCGCGGAACAAGCCAGATAGAGTAATAAAAACCCCAGGCGTTGATGTTTACATATTTAAAGCAAAAACGCATTCATGGATATTAATTGCTTATGTAAAATACATTGTGATCACTACCATTTTCATAAAGAAGTGACTTAGTTATGAGTTATGATCAGAAGTGAGCTGAAATGAAACCCACAAACTTGCTTTACAATCACCTACAGAATAACAGTCTATAGACCATCTGCCCCCATTATTTATTCACCTCTATGGTGCAGGGGGACCCACACTGGTCCTGGAGGGTCATGGGGTACATCTTTCAGCAACCAGTTCAGACACAAGAAACCAGATGAGGTAAGATGACTGCGTAACTGACTGCTTACCTGCGGACCCTACAGCTTTCCAGGCCCAGGGCTGGCCGCCCTCGCTCACTCAGTGCTGTAGGAACTGGGCACGCCCTCCTTCACCCTTCACCTGGGCCGTGGGTCATAAGTCTCCGAGTGCTGTATATACCTGTAACCAGGCGACCGAAAGCCGGCCAGCGGTGGCAGGCCTGGCGGAAGTGGGGGGGCGGGGGGGGGGGTGTGAGGTTGCAATTCCGGGGTGGATCACCATGACTCTCTCGCGGGACTCCGGGGGGAACCTAGTTATGAGACACTGCCCCACATCCCTCCCTGTGTCTGGCACAGGGGTTGCTGGGGAGTTTCTATATTATTATTTTGTTTTGTTTTTTTTTGCCATCTGTAGCTAAAATAGGCTGTATTTCATTCAAGTATATTACTGTTAAAGATTCTTCTTTTCCTCTCAGCAACACAAAAACCACAGCGGTGAGATGGCCTTAATGTGCATCTTGGCTAAAGCTAAACATTCTGTGCCTCTCCCCTAATAGCTTTGCACGTTACAAGTCGACCACAGTAGGAAAAAAAACAAAAAAACAAAACAAAAAAACAAAACAGAAAAAGTACCATTTCATAACGAGCCAAACCCTTTGAGTTTTCTTTACAGTCAGATTTCAAATGTTCTGCTGTGCAAAGGGCTCGGCTTTAAGGCCTCAGCAAAAAAATGACCGATAAATCGACCAAAAAACGATCAAATCAAAGCCCAAGAAAAAAAAAGTAAAAACAATTATAACGACATCAAACGACGACGACAATGACAGCAGAAAAATAAAACACGCTAAAACAACTCCACCCTGCCGGGGGCGAGCCCAGGCAGTCTGGGCCTCTCAGGTGATTGGCTCTCTGGCCCGCAGGCCTCCACGCACAGTCGTGAGTCACGGTGAAACTGTCCACGTCCACAACCCTCCATCGCTCGCTCCATTGAGGTAACTGTATGGTTTTTAAAAATGTCCTCTAAGTGAAAAAAAATCACCTTCCCTGCTCGTGCCACCCGCCACTTCCTGCCACCACAGGAAGTGGGACATTCAAACAGGAAATCCACAGTCTCGATCTGGGCTTGGGTCGCGGGCTGGCCGGCTGCGGCAGCTGCGGCCCCAGCACCAGTCAGTTATCCACCCTCACGGGGCCTGTGTCTTCGGGCTCGGCTGGCTCGGGGGTGGGGGGCGGAGCCCACGTCGTCTCTCCTTTCACGATCCCCTCCCATTGGTTCAGGTTTTCCCTACAGGAAAAAAGAAAAAAATATACAGTATGCTGTTTGCGGCATGCACAAAGCTTGTATGTTGTTTTTTGGCATTAATATTAAAAGTTCTCAGTGGTACTGTCTCACAATACAACAGCAAAGTTATTTTGGCAAAATCATTATGCAGTGTTGGCGAATGCGCATAAGAAATTGTTCCTGTGAATTTCCAATTTGTTTCGGATATATAAGGCTTTGGTCTGAATTATTGTAATGTGTTTCATAATCTTTCTCTATAGTTCAGAAGAGTTCAACCCTGTGCTTTCCTTTTTGCTCTCTCCCTCCCTACAAAGGCCTCAACAACCTTCAGGTTCTGCAGCCGTGCCAACCGTTTCCATGGCATTTAGCGCAACCATGCACAGTAGTGATTGGAAGCACCAGAGGGGCTAAAAGCTTGACTGATCTCGCTCCTAATAATTAGAACTTTTTTACTGAGACAACGCGAAACGACAACCGATAAACATGCGCACTGCACTGATACCACACATACTTCACTCACTAAGATGAGGGAGAGCGAGGACGTGTGGAGAAAGTGTTTCACTGAAGTGTCGTGATTTTCAAGCTAAGTCACTGGATGAAAGTTAAAGCCCCCATCCCCCAATTTTAGTTTTTGTAAGACTGTGACAACGAGGGCCACACAGATGGCACTTGTCAAACGCGAGGAATTTATTTAATTCTTATTATTTTTCTGTATGTGTATGTGTTTGTGTGTGTGTGTGAGAGAAAGAGAGAGAATGTGTGTGTGTGCATGTGTGCGTGTCTCCCTCCTGAATATCGCCTCTGTTCTGAGAGAAGGAACCAGGGCTCATTTAGTTCTCTCTCCTCGCTGTTAGCAGGTTCATGCAGCTTTCGTGGCCACGCATGTGTGTGTGTGTGTGTGTGTACGTGTGTGTGTGTGTGCAAGTGTGTGTGCGTGTGTGTGTGCAAGTGTGTGTGTGTGTGTGTGTGTACGTGTGTATACGTGTGCAAGTGTGTGTGCGTGTGTGTGCGTGTGTGGTGTGTGTGTGTGAGTGATCTCACAGCTCTCTGGGGCTCCACCGTGTCTGGGATTCCTGCCCGTGAATTCCATTGTGGAACCTTGGTGCTGACGCAGGGCCCAGCGTTCTGTATCGCATTCCCCGCGGATCAAGGTCACAGAGGCTTTAATGGCATGCTGTCCAGCAGGCCTGAAGGGTCTTTTTCACTTTTTTTTGGTGCAGGGGGTGGCGTGGCTGTGGGTGCATGCACTCTCACCTACCGGGCACACGTGGCACTGGGGAATACCCTCTTTCTAATGTGGGGCTATTGTCTGAGCTATGGGAATTTTGGTGGGTAGAGAAGACGAATTAGGGCAGAGTCGAACAGCATGCCTCTGAATGTGGTCAATATAATGTGTCACGCGAAAAGAATAAAGAGGATGCCAGAGCAGCCATGTTTTATTTTTAAAAAGGCATTATGGCCACAGCAAAGATTCGGTGCAACAAGGGTCTGTATAAATATGTGCTGGAGTGCTGGCTTTTATATGTGAACATCTGCATTACGTACTCAAGTACATTTTTTGAAATTTAATGCATATTTTAGTGAGCATGTGTTTGTGTGTTATACTTCTCCTGCCCTGACCTCTTTGCAACAACTTTAAAAATGTATTTTTTGGTTGCTGTTGCTCCTTGAGAAATGCTTTGTGCACTGCGATTGAAAAGTTCAGAACAAATAAAGTTCATTATGACTTAAATTATAATCTAGCGTGCCCCAGTTCATTTTTTGCACAAATACTATTTCTGAATTACCGTTGTTATGGTTTTTTTATTGACTGAAATACTGTAGTATTGTAGCTTGGAACTGCTGCATTGTTAAGCACATTAAATTTGATAATACTGTAAGTCACTATATTTATTTATTTAAAACAACCCAGTCATAAAGACATCTAATTGGCCCTGTCAAAATCCACCGAAGACTAAACATGTTGCTACTCTGTAAAGCGTCTTTGTGACAGTTTTCTGTAAAAAGTGCTATACAAATAAAATGGAATTGAATTGAATGACGCCAGGTTTGGATGTCCAGGTGGAAGTGGAGAGATCCCTGCAGTGCGAATGCGTTTCGAGGCCACAGGGGGGCAATGTGACTGACCTGCAGGCTTTCAGGAGGGGGGCGGAGGGGGGAAAGAGCTCAGACAGAGTGGTGTAGCAGGGTATCGCCACGGCGTTGTAGAACCCCACCTGTGTGGGGAGGAGGGAAACCGAAAAAAAAAAAAACAGAGAAAAAAAGGTGGAGGCAGAGGTGAGAGATTCGTTATCTTCACATCAAACAAGTACAGCATAATTAAATTCGACAGAGACATTTCCACCCCTCTCACCTGGCCCTGGGGAACCTCGTCTTTCTTGTCCCGGTCCATCATAGGAATTGGCTGTATGCCTATTTTCTTCATCTCGTCTCCCTGGAGACAGACAGATGCCAACACCTCACATCCCCTCACATTAAATTACAGTACATCATCTAGTTATGCAGACAGGCATTTCATGACTGACATTTATTGCCGAGTCACATCCTATGTGCTCTGTAAGACATTCATACTGCTGAGTGTAGATTAACCCTGTGAAATTTCATGAGCATCCATGAATATTTGTACTGAAAACTGCCATTTTGTCTTTCACTAGTTATATCACAGTAAGTACATGCACCAAGCAGTACATGCAAGTTTTTTTAATTACGATGTATTATTTGCAGGACCCAAAGAAAAAAATTAAAGTTTCAATTATGATAACATTTCAATTTCCAGAAACGGCCCAAATGAAATTAAATGCCCTCAGTACCTCGGCCCAGAACTCAGCATAGATGTCATTGGCCGTGACTTTTGTAACCGACCACAGCTTGGTGACGGAACAGAGGTCACAAGCAGTCATCATCAGACCAATCACACGGTCCCTGGGGAAGAAGCAAAAAAATCAGGCGGGTGTAAGTTGGCCAGCGATCCTGGGGTTACCGGCAGTCATTCCTACCAGACAACGGACCAGACGCTGTCATCGCTGACAGATACGGTACGCTTCTCCCCCAATAAACACTAGCCCTCCTGTATTATGGTTTGTCCTATAGGGGGTGCAAAACAGCCACTGCTGTGTGCTTCGTGGTGTGTATTCACATCAGCTGCGGTGTACCTTAAATGGGTGCAGATAGCGCAGTGAAGTCCCTAGATGCACAAATAAAAATTCCAAATTGGGGAGGAGAAAAATGGGGGGGGGGGAGGGATTGTAAAAAGCAAGTAAGTGAAACCGAGGACTACAGTATGTGCACCACAGTTGTAAAAACAGCAACACCTAAAAACACTTCAGCTTAATCATGCCTCTCCCATTCCAGTGTGTGGTCCATGTCAACATGTCTTTTTTGACATTCAGTCAATAGTAATTTTGTTCATTATTGACCTTTTCACCTTTACCTTTAAAGGGCGTTTTTTCTGTTGGGTACCTCTGTGTTATTCAGGGTATCTCTCTCTTGGTGTCCAGTCGGCCCGTATCTGTTTGAGAGTCTTGTCAAACCCCTCACGTGACTCGAATTGTGCGAGGCATCGCTCTCCCGCCTGGTCTCTCACCTGTGTGCGTGATTGTTGAAGTCCAGCGCCCCCGTGGTCTGCAGCTCCACCAGCTGCTTGCGGTTGCCGAAGTACAGGGCCAGGTCGGTGGCGATGATCGCCTTACGGATGATCTCCAGCACCTGCTCATACTCACCGGAGGTCAGGTTGGAGAAAATATTGTGCCCTTCCAGCTATGGAAAACAAAGAGATCAATAAAAAAGCAAGAGCTCTTCTTATGAGGGCGTTCAGTGGAGCTGGACTAAGACTGAAGGGTCCCTTCAGAACTGCTCCACAACTTCCAGGGCACGTCTGACGGTTCCAGAACATCCGAGTGTTCTGAGGTCAGCCCAGCTGAATGGGGAAAAGGTGCACAAGTCTATTCACACCCTACAGCAGGGATACTCAAATCTGGCCCTCACGATCAGTAGTACTGCTTGTTTCCTGTTCTGCCTGATAGTCCATAGCTCAAAAATGTCTCTGATTGGCCAGAGATTACCCTCACCTGGTGCATCAGATTGAAATCAGTCCCTAATTAGAAAGGAGGAATTAAAACTAGCAGTACTATTGGCCCTGAGTGCCATATTTGAGTATCCCTGCTCTACAGAGATTAAAAAGTTTGGGACAACCTGCTGCAGGGGGATTGCGTGGACCTTGTGATTGGCCAGGGGGTATTTTGGTGGGACAATACTGTCACATTTGGGACCTCTACCTGCAGGATGGACACAGTCTGGGAGAAGTGGTGTTGCTCCATGGTGGACGTTGAGTACAGGGCAGCCAGTGGGTGGTCGAACTTCTGCAAGTAGCTGTTGCTGTAGCCCCTATGGTCCAGGTCATGGCACAGACAAGCCACCAGCAGGCCCTTCTTCTGCATGTGGGAGAGAGAAAAAGACCCACAATGCACCAGTGAGTCAGTGCAGACAAGGTCCCAACAGTCTTCTGCAAATTTTCATGATATTAAAAATTACAATTTCACATTTTCAGAGTGGAAGTCCATTTTGCTGGTCACTATGTGAATCGGTTTTGGTTTGGACTCTCTCCATCTGTTGTTTATGTAAGTTTTGCTCCCTGCTGACGTAAACTCTGTAAACATCTCACCAATCCCCAATTTCAAAAAGATGACTGCATCCAGTAATACTCTGGACGTATCAGCTTACTCTGTGAGCGAACAAGATCCGCGTGTGAATCAACAGAGGACGGTTCGGGCACGTTCCATATTTTTCCTACTTCAAAGCGATCGCCAAATTTACAACACAGAAGCACAGATACACATCTCAGTTGATTGACTGGTTAGCTGATTGACCGATTGGCTAGTCAGGAGCCCCAGACTGACCTCCAGATCGGTGAACATCCCAGGGGTCTTCTGCAGGATGGCATACATGCAGTGCACCACCGTCACCGCGTGCTTCCAATTGTGGTACGGAACTCGCCGGTAGTTCTTTCGCACCGACATGGTGAAACGGCACAGCTTCTCCAGCTCAAAACTGTGGATGTTAAGAGGCATGAGAAGGGGAGGTGAAGTTGTCAAAGACAGGAATACACAGAATGCATCCGTTCACTGTCAGACACAGTCCCAAAATGGCCGCCAGCCATCCTTCCTCTAAAATTCTTTCTCGGAACATCATTTTTGATTTCTCTAGTGACGTCAGTTTTTCTAACTGCAGCCTCTTGAAGAAGTGTTTGGAAAAGTTTTGAAGGGTTACAAAGAGCTCCTTGCCCTCATGCTCTACATGGTGCTAAAAACTTGCGGGAGTTGGTATGGGCAAAGAGTTGGGTTGAAAGGAACAACGTCATCAAGGTCGAGCAGAAACAAATGTTTCCTGGCTTCACAGATCACCGTGGAAACGTCCCTACCTGTTTTTCCCACAGGCGCTGTGGACCATGTACACAAAGACAGCCGGCCAGAGCTCCTCGAATGGACTTATGTCAAAATGGAACCTGGACAACAGACAAATGACAGTTTAAAAAAATAAAAGAGAAAAGAGAAAAATGGGGTTGGCTGAGGGTTAGCTGAGGGAACCTGTTTTTCTCCTGCTTCGTGAAATCTTTCCCCCCTTTTCAGATACAATTCTTTGATAGGTCTGGAGGGTGTCAACGTCAGTTTGATAGTTCACAGATTCTCTAATGGGACCAAGACCAGAAACAGAACCAGAACCAGAACCAGAATCAAATGTTTCACAGAGTCTACAGCAGAACCAGTCAAAAGGGAGACAGTTTATAGCATCTAAAGGGGGAAACGGTACAGAGATTACTTAAGGTAACATATTGCCTAAAGGGGAATGTGCACCAGCAGGTGTGTGTATGTATGTGCACATGTACACCTGAGCGGGCAGCTGCAGGCGAAACTCACATCTCTATCTCCTTGTACATGGGTGCAGGCAGGGACAGCTGGGTGAGGGTCTTCCACTCCTCTGAGGTGCAGATGCTGTGGTAGGAAAGCTTCTCCATGGTCACTCTGTAGATGCACTCCGAATGTCTGATCCGGTGGTACATCTGTGCAGGTCCACGGGTGGCGACACAGAGACAGAGGCAATTTTAAATCTTAGAGAAGTCTGATCTGAAGTCCCGTACGTGTCAAATCTGCTGTCCAGGGTATTGAGCTCAAAAACTACATTTCAGCATTGCAGGCTCAGTTATGCGAAATACTTTCATTAGGAGTGCTGCATTCTGGGATACCCACAGATCTGGGTCGGCCAGGTCTGTTAGTATGCAACCCCAGCGGTAATGCACAGGTGGACTGAATACCCTCTCCCTGGCAATTTGAGCCAGATGCCACTCCAGGTCACACACTCACAGGGACATTATCCTCACCCCCCCCACCCCCACCCCCACCCCCCCATCCCCATCAATAAATCACAACTCCACCAAAGTGACTTACCTAGGCATGAGGCGTGAATTATGTCTAAATATAAATCCTATCGGCGGGATGGCGGTGGTACTCGTGGTCTTAAAATATTAACACGCCTCATCAATTTTAAAAACGCCACCGTGACGCGATTGTTACGCACATGTTTCGCACTAAGGGTGAGTCAGACTCTATTGGGGGGGGGGGGGGGGGTAAGTCTCAAACTAATGCACTGCAGTGGCTCCATCAAAGACCGTTGTAATAATTTCTCTACTTAACACCTGCATGTAAACACATAAAAAATCAAAAAAAAAACGACTGTGAGCAAGGACAGAGCCACTTCAGTTGGCTCAGGTCAACACAGAGGAAGAGCAAAAACAGCTGTTATATCAGTTAAATTTGTGGAACACCTAAATTATGGCTGGCGCCATAATTTCTGGTTAACATCTCGCATTGAAAATTTAAATTAATCACCAAACTTTGCCAAGCAGATGTGCCATTAGAAATTAAAACTGAGATCAGTCTTTGGCTTTCGGACAAATCAAAAATTCTTCCAGCTGACTCCTTTGGGCGCGTCAGTTATACAAGACTTATAACTGTAAGGACTGATCAATAAGTGCCATTAATTTTAAATGCTACGGAGTACACTGTGTGCAGCAGTATTAAGAACAAAACTGTAAAATATTCCTCACACCTGTGCTGCCATGAACATTTTGAACTAAAATAAAAATTTTAATAGTCAATTTTATCTTTTTTCCTTCTCATATCTCACATCAAACTCCAGAGTATATCGAGGTATAAGCTGATCCTGGTCAAATCTGTCAACTCTCCGAGATTTTAAAGTCAATTTTAAGATCCAATATGACAATGCCTGGGGGGAAACAAAACTGAGTTTGCACTTCCTGTAGATGAATTAACTCAGACGTACAGGATACTCACGTTTGCACAGTGCAAGGCCAGTGCACAAAAGACAGCAAACATTTTGAAGTTGTTTTCGTCCGTTTTAGTGAAGGCACTTCCGCTGAGTTTGTTCACCATCTGTACGACACCTATTACGGTCCCCCGGCTCACGATAGGCATGCATAGAATGTTCCGGGTGGTGTAGCCAGTGTACAGGTCCACATCTCTGGGCAGAACAGAGAAAAACAAAACTGCAACATCAACTCATTTATCAACCGAGCAAGTGCTTTTATAGCCCCATGGTCATATTATAACATTCATGTATGATGATGACAATTTTCACTGACAATGACCAGTTAAGCGTCACACATTAAGATGTTATATGAATGGTAAATCGCTTCAACTAAAATATTATTTCTATCTCATGTTGTAGAAATTTACTTTTCAATTGATGTTAGAACGTTAAAATAAACTATCTTCATTAAATCCAAAATTCCACAGCCTCGCCTTAATTTGGAATCGGTGGGCGCAGACATAACTCTGTCCTCTAACCAATCACCTCACATAATTACACTGGCCCATAAATAAAGTCAAAATCATATCTCATATCACATCGACAGACAAAAATGGGACATCTGTGTAGCCATCAAAAAGTGGGGAGGTAGTGGGCTTCATTCTACTGAGTTCTACTTCATTCTAAAGCCTGAAATCCTAGAGCCAAATAAATGTAATCTGAACCTCTCCTAGTCAAAAACTGGACAAAAACCATGCAACCATCCAGTAAACACCAAGCAAAAACAAAAATAGCCAGAAAATAAACAAATTCAAGATTGAAGTCAAGTGTTCAAACCACATGTGAGGCAAACCATACTGGATCAGTTTGTCTGCAACACGCAGCAACGTAGCGTGTGGACTAGAGAGTGAATGAAGAGAAGTGCGGGACGGTTTTTTATTTTACCTGTTGAAGCGAGGGTCTGCATAGGCATCTGGAATATTCAGAACCTCCCCCGTTCTGGCCACCTGCCCCGCTATTCCTTTATCTATAGAAAACCTGAAAAAAATGGGAAATTTGGGATTAAAAAATGGGAAATTTGGGATTAAAAAATGGGAAATTTGGGGACATTTATTAGTGGACACAGCTTTCATGTACCAATTATATTGTTTGGCTAAAGACAGCAAAGCCTGAATGGATAATATGCATCCACAACTGAAAATATTCCACATCCCTAGCTGGTGGCTCTACCAGCCAGCGGTTCAGTTGGCCATAATTGTGACAGCTGTGCTCGGCTGTCCTATCAGACCATATCCCACTTTTTTCTCAGTCCGAGGGATTTTAGGGGAGGGCGGGAGCGCGGGGTGACTGGCATGCTTTGCAGAGCGGCACATTACAGGGGAACGAGGCCTGTGACAGTGCGCGGATTCTACGCCGCAGAGGGCTTTAACACCTCCTCCCTGTGCCAGGGCTCTCTGCTGAACGCTGGGCAGCACAGTGAGGAACAGTCTACACTGCAGGTCCGGCGCAAAGCTGTGAAGCGGTTACCGAATAACCAGCTGCCACCGGCGAACAAACCACAGCGGCAGACAAGAAAGGAGAACGTGATGTGGAACCAAACCGGTGAAACCAGAATCAAATTAAACAGGCAATTAAAAAACATCAGATTTTTTTGGTGTGGGTGGAAGGGGGGGGCATCTTTTACAGGGACAGAGCACGGCCTCTTACCCATCCCAAAATTGGCAGTCAAGTAAAAAGAAATTTGACCAGCTGCCCCTCGCTCACCTGATTTCTTTGGTCTTCCTAAAGACGGGTTTTCCTTCATTTTCCTCCCCGATGTCGAACAGGTCCGAGTACAGCTCTTTGTTATTGTGATCCACCTGGAAGAGCGCACATCTGTCTGCGTTCACCAGGTTTTTTGCATATATCTGCAACACAAGATGGAGAGCCAGGGGTGAAACCCAAAGAACCGTAGGGACGCTGACCTTGACAACCCAGCGGAATGGCAGCGTGTTACCGGGCAACCTCCGTCAAACTATTCGGCGACACCGCACAAATTAATTCCTAAGTGTTTATGAAAAGTCACACCTGCCAATGACACCTGCCAAGCGGCCAGACAGGGAAGATCAGGCGGAAAAACTCTAATCATCAGCAAACACCAAAGTAGTAAGCTTGCCAGATGCCTTTGTAGGCTTGCCAAATGCCTAAATTGTAAATTATACCTTGAAAACTGTAAATTGCAATCTAAAAAAAAACAACAACAGATTGAGGTATAGAGCAAGCAGGTGAAGACAGTGTAATAATTATGGAGTGTTATAACTGAGACTTCTCATTACATGCTTATACTACAGAGGTTTATTTGTAAGGGTGACGTTAGATTTATTGACCACCAGCTGCGGACCCCCTCAGGGCAACACAAGTTCAAATTGTACTGATCTTTTTTTTTTTTTTTTTTTTGGAGTGCTGAACATTGTTGTCACTTATGTGTTGGATTGGGGTTTCACAGGGAAGGGAAACTAGGCTGACAACTAGATTCAGAGCTTGGTCAGCGACGTCACTACTTTATAGTGAATGAACAAAAATGGCTGCTTAAATAAAGGGCACACGGTGAACCAGGACACAGTGTCTCCCTGAAAGCCACAGAGCAAACAGCAAATACGTGTTAAAGATCAACATAAAACCTATCCCCACAGTGATTAATTACCCAACGCTCACTACAGCCTAATTAAGCTGAGACTGTACCTGCCAGTGTACCTGCCGCTGGATGGGGACTCTGAGGTGTTAGCTGTTCAGCTGCTCAACGCGAGACAAAGAGCACTCTCGCTTGCTACCAAACCCAGCAGCTGGCTGTCACCAGAGCTGAAGATGGCGTCTGGATCACATGACCTGATGTTCTGCCATGGCTAATGTTGACTAATGTGAGCTCAAGAGACATCACACCCGGCTGCCAACCAGTAAGCCCAGTGCATTCCATTATAGAATTACTGCATATAAAACCCCTGTGTCATATCACAGCATTATATATATATATATATATATATATATATATATATATATGGACAGGTGACAAATAAAAGGAAAAGCCAACATAAAGTTTTGGGCCACCACAACCCACCAGAACAACTTCAATGCACCTTGGCATAGATTCTAAAAGTCTCTGGAACTCTACAGGAGGGATGGAATACCATTCTTCCAAAAGATATTCCCTCATTTTGTGTTTTGATTGTGGTGGTGGAGAGCACTGCCTAACATGTCCTTCCAAAATCTCCCATAGGCGTTCAACTTGGTTGAGATCTGGTGACTGCGAAGGCCATAGCATTTGATTCACATCATTTTCATACTCATCAAACCATTGAATGTCCTCTCATACCCTACGGATGGGGGCATTATAATCCTGGAAGAGGCCGCTCCCATTAGGATAGACATGTTTCATCATAGGATAAATAAACAAGAAGGACATTTCACTGCCAATCAGAAAAAGGTTCAGAAGACCTAAGAGTGTGGGCATAGCAGGCAAATCTGCAGTCCTCCCAGTCAATAAATACATCAAATATATCTGACATAAACAGCTAAGCCCAAATACACTTACCATAATATGTTCAAGTAGTGAATCTATTGCCACGATGTTATCGAAGTAGGTTCTGTCGAAAACAAATGAGAGAGGAAGAGAAGCCACAGCTGTGTCAGACATTTAAAAAGCACTCTTTCTTGCTTTACTGCAGTCGTATGAAATTAAGGAAGAATTATAGCTATTGGTGTGACAACAGAAAGAAAGCACCAGGGCCTCTTCCATTACAGTCATAAACCACTGTGAATGCATTTCAACTGCTGGCTGCGAATAACCAAATAAAACAAAACAAAAAACTTCATATAATCACAAGTTATTTACTGTGACACACGGTAGATAGAAAAAAACTGACCCAGCCTTAAGATATAGCATTAAAATACAATAACAATCCTGCCTCATTGCATTAATGGTTTTAATATCCCTGCCTAACAGTCAATGCCTTACGTCGTAAATGTCTACATGCAAACTTATGTAGACATTTACAAAGTAAGGCACTGACAGTTAGAAATTGCAACTTTTTGCCGTCACTTAAGGACACAGTACAATTACAGTAGAGTACAATTCCCCCATCAGGGGATTTATACCTACGAAATAAATTAATATTTATTTATACCACTAGAAATAAATCTTGTGCTCTCAACACCACCACCACTCCTATGTACTGCCTGAGCGTCTCACTGTCACAACCCACCCCCACATCCCATGTGACAGGAAGTAATTCTTACTTTGAAACATCCAACAGGAAGTCATTGAGTTCAGTCTGTTTGGCCAGGCCCCTGCATACCTGGGGAGACAAAGAACAAGTTTAAGGGAAAAATGGAAAGATAGAGAGGGAAAGAGAATGAAAGAGAGAGAGATAGACAGATAGACACAAACAATGGTGTCGCTGTTCTGAAATCTTCCCAGTTGTAATCAGGAATATGAATCTGGAAGAACCCTATTAAGGTAATAATATCTGAAATATGCAGCTGTAGTGAGACTGAACCAATGTGATCACTAGTAAATTGGAAAACAACATATGTTCTAAAGCAGAGGGAATTAATATTGCATATTAATTTTATACAGAGGTATGCAGAAACATTTAACATAATTAAATGACTATAAGAATATTTTTGTTTGGTGGGACACAGACACGTAGTTAATGAAAAAGACAAAAAAATCTACAAACAAGCATAATCCTTGGCATGAAATTCATAATCCATCATTGGTGTGTCCAACAGAGTGACTGGAGCTAAGCAAGCTGAGCTTGGAGGATTCAACAGGAACAGTCATGTTTTGGAGCCTGACCTCTGAACTCTGAATAAAACTGGGCTTGCAACCATGACGTTGTCGGTTCGATTCCCAGGTGGGACACCATGAGCGAAACTTGGAGCAAGGTACATAACCTGAATTGCTTCAGATAATATCTAGCTTTATGAACGTAATGTATGTTAAAAGAATGTAAACTGTGGTAGCAGGTCTACCAAATGCCTATATTGTTATATTATAAACAGTTCAGTCAATACATAAGGCACCTGGCACGTGCTCAGAACTTAAAGGTCAAGAGGTCATATTTGACCTATTGTACATTAAACGCCAGTGTGACCAGGTACGTGGACCCAGGGCCCCGTGAGTCCCAGGTAGTCTTGGAAGACGTCACTCTGGTCCCTCCGCCAGATGGACCGGCACCCAGCGTGGTCTTCGGCGCGTGGAGACGCCAAGATGCCGTGTCATTAACCAGTAGCAACTGTTCATTCACAAACAAGGCTGCCGCGCAGTAATTGGTCCTCAGGAGACAGAGGTGTTTAACACACAGTGCCGCTGATTAGAGAGAAAGCTGACTAACAGCACAGTCCCAGTACGCCGTGGATTTCAGACTCGGGAGCAACTCACAAACACATGTACTGTACCAGGCGACTCCTGCAGAACAACATGTCAACCCTGACTCAATAACATGCGTACTGAGCCGAGCAACTCGCAAAAAACACGTGTGCTAGGCGCAAGCATGCCCGACATAGCACTGTAACTCGTACTTAGAAATAATCAGCACAGAACAGCTTGTGAGCTCATACAAGAAAACAAGTCTGCTATGCCAAGGAGCCTTCTAGTTTGCCTATAACCATGTACATAATCCATTGTGCCTCCTATAACACAGTCCAAAATATTATTAATAAATAAAAGACTGCATTACTTGCTCACTAAAAACATTTGGCTGTTCCATTTCCGTTCATATGAGACAGATAAACAATGTCTACAGCAGAAATGATAACAAAAGGTATGTGAAACGTAACTGTTGCACGCCACACATGCTATGCATCTTACTGCTAGCATTAGCAACATGTCCACTCTGGAGAACCTTGTGTAGAACTGCTGGAAAGTTCATCAAAACTCCCAACATGGATGCAAAGCAAAGATAAACAGACCAGCTTTTAGCCTTCAAAAGAAGCAAAATTTTTCTTGTATTCAGTCTGAACAACATACCTGCACTTGATGAATGGCCACAGAGGCCCATGCTAAATTTGCCGTCGCAACCTGGGGAATCAGAAACACATGGACACATGCTAAGTGGTTACGTTTAAGTTAATCTCCCTAATAAGTCCCTGTAGCTCCCATGTACCTGGTCCCCTGACCACCTCCTCCCCCTAAACCCTCACACACCCCACCCCACCCCACCCTACCTCTCCCCGTCACCGCCTGCTGTTCCCTCCCTCCCTCCCTCCCTCCGTGCCTCACCTCCTGGTGGCTGAGGTTGAAGGGCTCCCGGCCCCACTGGCGGTGGAGCTCCAGGATGGCGATGAGATCTCCGATGGCGGTGAGGATGGGTAAACACAGAACAGAATGAACGCGGCTCCCTGAGTCCTGCCCTGTGCCGCGGGGGAAGCGCTCGTCCTGCGGAGAGGACACGGGACAGCACACGGAATCACGCGGGAGCCCTGTCCTACAGCACCTGCAACTCATACCTATACAGCTTGACCAGCAAAGTAGTGCCGCTGTCCACAGGAAGCCTTTACATCCATCTGCTACTCATTTACCATTGTGA
Organism: Anguilla pacifica; assembly: GCA_039654925.1. Classification (NCBI taxonomy): domain Eukaryota; kingdom Metazoa; phylum Chordata; class Actinopteri; order Anguilliformes; family Anguillidae; genus Anguilla; species Anguilla pacifica. The sequence continues at coordinate 10,477,526 of CM077301.1, read as the reverse complement.
CTGCATGAACATATTGTCCGACTGTGTTCATAAATGTAACTTTGAAAATAAGGAACTGTCATTTGTTGTTGCGTGTTGCCTGCAAATGCCTGACCCTTTTAGAAAATCCAAAACTGAATTCACAAGAACCTTTCTGAAGAAACACAGACATAGTGCTAGTAGCATCAATTCTGATCTCACAATGTCAGTGACAACCTGTGGCTCAGCTGTAGTCCTCATCAACTACCCACAATGCATCAGACAACACATATGAAAGTGCCAAATGAAGATACAATAAGAGTAAAAATACTGGACAGCATTTATTGAGATTCATTGAAAATAATTCTTGAGATTCCAAAAGTTAGTGTACCCTGAACACTGCAGCTCACCTCTGTTGATCTCCTTATCATGCAAAAACAGATTTATAGACCACTGATCAAAGGAGTTTGCAATAGCAGCATGAGTCATTGCCTATTTTACCTCAAGACTTCAAGAGTGGAAATGGCTTCCAAATCTATTCCGAAACGTATCCGCTACTATAGCAACGTCAACCGATTGCCACCATCTTAGCTAACAGTGTACCAACTTGAAGCCATGAAACAGCATTGAGTATAAAATTTTAGCTAGTTAGCCAGATGTTTCCTTTACTATGTGACACATTAAATTAGATACATACAATGAGCTCCATAATGTTTGGGACAAAGACACATTACATTTTTCTTGATTTGGCTCTGTGCTCCACAATTTCAGATTTGTAATCTAATATTCATATATGGTTGAAGTGCTATAATTTAAGGGTATTTTTTTATATACTTTGGTTTCACCGTGTATAAATTACATCACTTTTTAAACATAGCCCCTTCATTTCAGGGCATAATGGTGCCCTTTGTCCCAAACATTATGGAGCTCGCTATATATAATTAGATAATTAGCTATATATACACACATGTACGCACGCGCGCACACACCGCAGGGCAAACAATTAAAATGGCAGTCTCTGTTCTTGCTGAGAAGGTAAGATATGTCCTAGATGCGAAAGAATTAAAGTAGGTCAGAGGAATAATCCTCTCAGTCTTTCAGTGATGAACAGAGGTGTAAGAAACGAACCAGGAGTGATTAGGACTCTGTGGGGCCAGCAGAACTCGGTGTAGGCCATGACGACGTAGAAGGCAAAGATGGCGGCTTTGTTAGGTGGGAAGAATGTTACCTGGTTGCAGCCATAAGCATTGGTTTGGCTGGGACGTACAGTTGGCTATGGCACAGTGGGAGGCAATGACGGGAGTGTAGGCTTTGACACGGTGGAGGAAAACGGACATGGTCACGGTCCTCACCCCCAGGATGTCCTCCACCAGCAGTGTTTTGCGCGTCTTGGCGACGTGGGCGGCGATAGTGGTACCAAACGCGATGGGGCCAGAGGGGATGAGGCCTGGAAGCCCCTCCTTTGCTCCAGTCGGGGTGAACAAACATAAACTCTGGAAAACACCCAAAAACAGTACATGTTCTCTCCTCTCCAAAAACTGTTTTCACTACAACCACGATCTGATAAAATAAAAGAAATGCTGTGTGTGTGTGTGTGTGTGTGCATGTGTGTGTGTGTGTGTGTATGCGTTGTAAGTGTAAAAACTACAGTTAACACAAAATAGCCGTTTCAGTTTATTTGACCACTCTGCTTTGAGACACCAATAAAGACAATGAAAACTATTAAGCTTCTATGCCCTGACCGTGCAAGGCAGCTGTAACAACAACAAAAAGAGTGTTTATAATTTCCCCTTCAGATGCCGTGGTACCACAGACATCACAGCAGAGGCAAGTAGGGGAGACAAGCGGGAGGAGGGGAAACGGAGGAAAGCAAAACTGGATTTGAAAGCAAACTGGATCTGCTTCCCTTGATCTACTTGCTGCTGCAGTGGAAGGGCAACAATATCTATCATCAAAGTCTCTAACTCTAACAAACTGAATTAATCCACACTGCAGATCATAAAATCACTTATAGACTAAGATTTCAGTGAGGCCTATTCAACCTTTGTTCACCTCAACAGAGCCAGGATAGCTCTGTTCTGCAACAGACTGAAATTCCACCATCAGCCCAAATTAAAGTGTGTAAGTTAAGTTGCTTGTCACAATGAAGGACAGCGTTGTAGGGTGTTGTGATTGTCTCCAGTCCAGAACTGAGACTATTTTTTTTCAAATGGTACTTACATTGTTGCATTCTCCAAGAAAATAAAGTGCAAATCCATCGGCTTTCGTGGCTGTAAAACAAAAAAGAGAGAGGCAATTGCACAATGCAAGTCAGCCCAGTACGCCCACTTCCAAGCGCAAATGGCATTCAGCCTTAGAAGAGGATCCAAGTTTGACCGGCCATAATAGAACCTGTGTTTGCAGTTCCCCGACACGATGTGCAATAACATGTCTCTGTTGGAAGCTTAACGAATGTTCAACTGTCAGATGTCCCCCTGGCTACGGAGGGGTTACAGCTGCCAAAGGTTAAAGGTCAAAAGCTCAAAGGTTAAACTTGTATGTTAACACTTCCTCTGACACACTTGATGCGGTCAGAGCAGCGGTGTGGCGGAGCGGTCGGAGCAGCAGTGCAGAACAATGGACAGAGCAGCAGTATACGGTAGGAAATCATAATCCTGAACTGGGCCGTCATCAGTTCAATAAAGCTTTAAAATCAGGACGTGGACGGGACAGCACTGGGCTCCAGCCAGCTGAGGCCTACCAGTTTTGATGATGTTGCACAACTCGTAGAGCAGGAGCTTGTTGTCCCCTCCAGTGTCCAGACGCTGCTCCATGTAGCTGTTGAGCTCGTACACCACGCCCTGCATATTGCTGTCCTGGTACTGCTGGACACAAGAGAGAAACACACCATGCAAGTCGCCGAACTCGTGGCCGTCACACAACCCCACGCGGTTACCAGGAGATGGACCCCTTCCTGCTCCGGCATTGCCATGGTGATGCATTTCCCAACCCAATTAAGGCGTAGGAAAAAAAAAAAGCATTCATATGAAAAACAGTACATGCCATGTCTCAACAGGACCCAAATCAAATCCACACAAGCAGAAGCCAAGTTTTCAGCTGAAACACCAGAATGCCAATTGACTGCACTGTTGACATGTAGCCAGTGTGGCAAACAAACATAAGCTGTGGGCACACAGCCTTGGCTTCTTTCCTTCTACTATTGGTCCTTTCTGAAGTCTTTCTCTGGCATTCTGGGAAATGGTCCATGCGTTGGTTTATTCAACTCCGACCTACTCCCTTCACCCCTTGCTCCTGCCAAATTATACACCAGGGCCCAACCGGCACACTGACACCCACAGAGAGGCCATAACCACTCTGCAACTCTCACTACAACTGCCAGAAATCTGCGCAAGAATATTATTACATAACACTGGGCCCTGTGAGCAGAGAGAGAGAGAGAGAGAGTGAGAGGGGGAGGGAGAGAGGGAGGGAGAGAGAGAGCAGACCCAGAAATGGACTGTGTCTGTGTCTCTCCCTCATTCTCTTTCTTTCTCTCTTTGTCTTTCTCTTTCTCTCTCTCCCTCCTGTTCTTTTTCTCCTGGAAGGGGTCAGTAAGGGACGGTGGGCAAGAGGCATATTAGGACGACCTCCGGGGAGGCGATCCATCCACATCCTGTTTTTCCAGACGTATGAATGACGCACTGAGGGGCCCCCCTGGTACACACCCCCTAGCCCCTCCCCTCTTCCCCATAATCCTTTGCGCCGCACTCTGCTTGCAAGGTCTGCAGCACACAAAAACCCAACCGCACACTGCTATTTCAGCACAGAGTAACCTTACCACTGCCTACCTTATGCAGGCTAGTGTTCCTTCTGTTACTATGTAAAGCTTTGTGACAGTTCTCTGAAAAATGTGCCATAAAGAAAATTGATTTGATTTGATCCAACAGGGCATCGTGAGCTCTGACGACATATGAAAGGCAGTACACCAAATCTCCGGGACTATACCCCCCCACATCCCATTTCATATTCAGCTAACATTGATGAAGCAGTCCACATGAATTCAGTCTTGCATCAGACAAGACTTGTCCTTTACACTCGCATGCGCATACACACACACACACACACACACACACACACACAAGATGTTATACTTACCCTGCTGACTTCTTTTGAGGAGGAATCATCTGTGAAGAAAGAAAGCAGACCTTTGATTAGTGGGAAACTAGAAGGACTAAGTTGAGAGATAAAAAATAGTAAAAAAAAAAAAAAAAATACATAAAAAAGTCTAAAAACTGTATATGAAACATTTGTTGGCCAGGCTAGCTTCATCACCTGACAGAATATCTGACAGTGGGTAATACTGTCACTCACTCACTCACTTGCTCACACACACACACACACACACACACACACACACACACACCACCACCACCACCACCAACAACAACAACAAAAATAAAAACACAACACAACTTGTTCAGATAATTGGCCAGTGGCTTCCCAATCAATTACACAAGCTTTCATCAGAGACCCAATTAGTGTGCATAATAATAATGAAAAAAAAAACAACAACAGTCCACAGTAAAGGCATCTCCACAAATTGTTTAAATAGATTAACAGATTAATTACTGCATTCATAATGCCAGTTTAGGGATTTCAAGTGCTGGGGTAGGTGGAGTGCGGTTTTTTCAAACTGAAAGATGGTGGGTGTTGTTTCTAAGCTCTTCCGCGTCATCTACGCACAGCTGTGGCCTTCAGTCTACATGTCTGCCAAATAAAAGCGATAGATCCAGCCAATGGGAGCAGAGGAAGACCTAATAAAGTGCACATCCCCCCTTGATGTCCTTAACATATTCCTGTTTGGGATGTGAGGGAGATATTTTTCTCCATTAGGAGAGCCATCAGTTCATCAGGGACAGAGGGAGAGAGTGGAACAAATGCATTTGAATTGCTTTGTGAATTTTCCAGTATATGCACAAAAGTTAAAAATAAAAAAAAATAAAAAAATGTCTTAGGCATTATAGCTACACACTAATTTGTCTTTGTGTCAGAAGACAAAATTCTTTAATATGATCATTTAAAAAATTAATTAAAAAAGCAGACCAGAAACAATAAGATAATCTAACATAAAACTATATTACATAATTATAAATTACCTGTTACAAGATTCACACAGTCTTGTCTAAAAAAATTCCTGTGCACTGTCTAATCACATATTTTCGACGAGGAACAAACGATAAATCAAACAACTATGACCTACAGTACAGTATTCTGCATTCTGTGTTCATTTCTGAGTCTATTCTGATAACTTTAGCTTTAATTCTACAGGATGTTTAATCAATTTTACAAATATCCCAGAAAACAAAAAGGCACAACCTTTCATTACTGTATCGACAATTACCACAGAGCAAAGAGTGAGCACAAATACAAAATGTGCTACACCATACAGTGTCCCCTGACCTTGCTTCAGCGGAACACCTAATCCAATATTCATTTTATTCAACGGTGCAGAAAAATCTCAAATCCACAGCTTGATGGACCGAACTGTTAAAACAGCCTGATAAGACAACATGCTAAATGACAGGAGAAAAATAAGCACTTTTATAACGTAGGGAAGCAGTGTACTACTATCTGTTCAACGTTTTCACACGTTATTTCAGTGTTGGTGGTAAAACTACAGATTTGCAGCTCCAGGAGCTATTTTAGCATGTACCCAAGTCCCATGCAGACGCAGGATGACGTATACACAGAGGCACGGAGCAGAACGTCCTGGAGCTGAAATGTAGGGCTGTGTGTGTGTGTGTGTGTGAGAGAGAGAGAGAGAGAGAGAGAGAGAGAGAGAGAGGGAGAGACAGAGAGAGAGTATTTGTCTAAAAGTGTGCGTCTGTGTCCGTTTGCACAAGTGTGTCCACACATATCTTCGTACGTGTACTTGTATGCATGTGAATTTTTAAAAATGTGTGTGAATCTCATTGCGTGCATGTTAAGGGGAAAACCTAATGTTATAACATACCTGCGTGTGTGTGTGCGGTGTCTGTGTCTGTCTGTGAGTCTGGGTGCGTGTGTCTGTATCTGTCTGTGTGTGTGTGTGTGTTTGTGTGTGTGTCCGTGTGTATGTGTGTGTGTGGTGTCTGTGTCCGTGTGTATGTGTGTGTGTGGTGTCTGTGTGTGTGTGTTTGTGGTGTCTGTGTCTGTCTGTGAGACTGGGTGAGTGCGTGTGTGTGTGCATGTGTGTGTGTGAGTGTGTGTGTGCGTGTGTGTGTGTATCTGTCTGTCTGTGTGTGTGTGTGTGTGTGTGTGTGTGAGTGTGCATTTGTGTGTACGTGTGTGTGTGTGAGTGTGTGTGTGTATCTGTCTGTCTGTGTGTGTGTGTGTGTGTGTGAGTATGTGTGTGAGTGTGCATGTGTGTGTACGTGTGTGTGAGTGTGCATGTGTGTGTGCGTGTGTGTGCGAGTGCGTGTGTGTGTGTGAGTGTGTGTGTGCGTGTGTGTATCTGTCTGTCTGTGTGTGTGTGAGTGTGTGTGTACGTGTGTGTGTGTGAGTGTGTATCTGTCTGTCTGTGTGTGTGTGTGAGTGTGTGTGAGTGTGTGTGAGTATGTGAGCGTGTGAGTGTGTGTGAGTATGTGAGCGTGTGTGTGTGTGTGTGTGAGTGTGAGTGTGTGTGAGTGTGTGTGTGTGAGTGTGAGTGTGTGTGTGTGAGTGTGTGTGTGTGTGTGTGAGTGTGAGTGTGTGTGTGTGAGTGTGAGTGTGTGTGTGTGTGTGTGTGTGTGTGAGTGTGTGTGAGCGTGTGTGTGTGTGTGTGAGTGTGTGTGAGCGTGTGTGTGTGTGTGTGTGAGTGTGTGTGAGTGTGTGTGTGTGTGAGTGTGTGTGAGTGTGTGTGTGTGTGTGTGTGAGTGTGTGTGTGTGTGTGAGTATGTGTGAGTGTGTGTGTGTGTGTGTGTGAGTGTGAGTGTGTGTGTGTGTGTGTGTGTGTGTGAGTGTGTGTGTGTGTGTGTGTGTGAGTGTGAGTGTGTGTGTGAGTGTGTGCGTGTGTGTGTGTGTGTGAGAGTGTGTGTGAGTGTGTGTTAGCTGCATTCTGCACTCAGTCTGTCAGGCTTGCGTGTGTCCCCAGGCTCTGGTCCAGAGGTCCCTCCCATTGACACCGCGGGGTCAGCTGGAGTCTGTGTGCTGGAAGGACTCTCAGGTTACATGACGGCGTCCCATATTGTGCCAGAATGGCGCTAAGCTTGCAGTAAATACTGTACGAGAAGATAAACGTGTTCCTGGAGAACACGCTGCCAACTGAAAAAACTCACACGCACGTGCAACACTCGTGTGATGACGCAGCAGCATGACCCAGGCTTGACAAACACTCCCAAGAACCACAGCTGGGTTTGGTTGTAATAAAACACCACTAAAAAGTCAGGCAGAAAACCAACACAATATCGGCGGTGCCAAAAACACAATATGTGTTTTCAGAAGAGGAGTAAGTGTGCACACTACATGGCCAAAAGTATGTGGACACCTGACAACCAACACCTCATCCAAAATTATGAGCATTAATATGGAGTTGGTCTACCCTTTGCTGCTATAGCAACCCCCACTCTTCTGGGAGGGCTTTATACTAGAGGTTGGAGAATTGCAGCATGGATTTGCTTCCATTCAGCCGGAAGAGTATTAGTATTAGGCCGGGCACTGATTGGGCGGTTAGGCCTGGCTCGCAGTTGGCTTTCCAACTGATCCCAAAGGTGCCGGGTGGGGCTAAATTCAGGGCTCTGTGCAGGCCAGTCAAGTTCTTCCCCGCAGTTGACAAAACCATTTCTACATGGACCTCGCTGTGTGCCCAGGGGCATTGTCATGCTGAAACAGGAAAGGGCCTTCCCTAAACTGTTGGGGAAGCACATAATCGTCAAGAATGTGACTGTATGCTGTAGAATTGAGATCTGCCTTCACTGGAACTAAGGGGACTAGCCAAACCCACAAAAAACAGCCCCAGAACAAGAGGAGTCCAGATACTTTTGGTCATATAGTGTATGCACTATTATGTAGAGTGAACAGTAAGCCTAATGAAGGGATAAAGGTACAGCGTTAAGAACGTAACATACAGTTCATAAATGCATACTATATATCCAAACATAAGCCTCTCTATATACAGTACAATACTGAGTACAGTAACAAAATAAGCCCCTATGTACTTTCAGTCTTATAACTTATCCAGAGGTGTTAGTTTCGATGACGTGAACAGGAAATGAAGCCTTGCTACACTGATCAGGCATTCAGGGTTGAAGGAAGCATTCCCAGCACCCCAGCTACTCGGGTTTCCCTCCCTGGCCACAGATGCTGAACGGGGAACTACACTCTAAAATCACATTTTGAAAGCAAATTTCTCTGTTCAACATTCAGCATTGTTTAAAAAACAAAACAAACAAAAAAAAAACACAAGCCTGCTAAAATATACCAACTTGTAGATGGCAGTCTTCCGACCTGCTAAAATGTTCCTGCGTTTTAGGTCTCCAGGGCAACCATAGCCACTCTCAGTGCAGTAGTTAACAAGGGCTGTTTGGGATGCAGGATGTGACAAGTAAGACATGAGAACCACAACTAAGCAAATTGAGTGTTTTCAAATCTTTGAACGGTGGAGGGATCAAAAAAGAACACAGAATTAGGGTTTCCTTTAACTTAAACCTTTGAAATTCTGACGATTCAAAAAGCATTATTTGAACAGCTCAGTCAAACTTGGAGGTGCCTTTACATATTTCCACCATAATGGATGAACCAGGACACATGCATGTGCTCACACAAATGCACATACTGTATATGGGTGTGGCCTTGCTCTCACACACAGGAGTGCATACCTCCATGAGTCCATGAACTGCACAGAGCGGCTCATCAGTCTACAAAACCCCTCCATCAGCACAGCCTCCCGCGGCTTGAATCACAGGATACTCCACTCCACAGCTAATCCATACGGTGACTCAGTGTTTCGGTATGTGGTCCCCCAAACGGTCGGCCATGCATTACATTACATTACATTACATTACAGGCATTTAGCAGACGCTCTCATCCAGAGCGACTTACACAACTTTTACATAGCATTTTACATTGTCTCCATTTATACAGCTGGATATATACTGAAGCAATGCAGGTTAAGTACCTTGCTCAAGGATACAACGGCAGTGTCCTTACCCGGGAATCGAACCTACGACCTTTTGCTTACAAGCCCAGTTCCTTACCCACTGTGCTACACTCCGTCCTACGTCCATGCACTTATTTTTTTGTGATCAACCTGCGGTGACTCAACGGTCGGCCCCCAGTCGGTTTGTGGTCAGTCCGTACTGCAGCCCAGAGGTCTGTCAATGGTCAGTCTGTACTGCGGGCCAGAGGTCGGTCAATGGTCAGTCCGTACTACGGGCCAGAGGTCGGTCAATGGTCAGTCCGTACTGCGGCCCAGAGATCTATCAATGGTGAGTCTGTACTGTGGCCCAGAGGTCTGTCAATGGTCAGTCCGTACTGTGGGCCAGAGGTCGGTCAATGGTCAGTCCGTACTGTGGCCCAGAGGTCCGTCAATGGTCAGTCCGTACTGTGGCCCAGAGGTCTGTCAATGGTCAGTCTGCTCACAGCAAGTGGCCGGTGGGGGGTGACCTGGCAGTCAGTCTGCAATCAGTAGGTGAACAGTCAGAGGTGACTCAATGATCTGTCTGTGGTCGTTTAGGTGTGACTCAGCAGTCTGTGCACACTGAGAATGCTGACTGCCAGACATTTGAAATGCCAGTACTATCATTCCTGCTGCTAAGAGACCAGCCCCTACCCCACCCAAACCACCCCCACCCCACTCCCCCTTCACCCCAAGCCTTCTCTCTCCCCATCATGTGGCTAAGGAGACTGGGGGGCCCATGTGATGGGGACGTCCCACTGTCTGTAGCCCCTGCAGGTTGAGCAGCTGCGGGGGGGCGGGGGGGGGGGGGTGGGGGGGGGTGGGGGGGTTTGCTTCTCTTCCACACAAGCACAGCATTGTCTCTCTGTGGCTGTCCTCCAAGCCGGCTAATAAATATCATCAGCTGCTTCCAGCAAGCCCCACATCAGAGCAGCACAGGGGCAGCACACAACCCCACCCTGCCTCCCTCCCTCCCACCCTCCACCAGCCCACCCATTCTCCACGATAAGTCTACTCCACACCAGCCTCTTCGCATCCTTAACCACTACTTCTGTACTACTAACCCTCAGTATACCCTTAGTTTGCTGCACCCTTATCCACTTGAAGTTAATCCAACCCACCCGTATTCCGGGCAGGTCTCTCCGCTCTACCCAGAGGTCACGGACATCATGACAGGACTGAATCTCTGATTTAGGAGAAGCAAAAATGGCCACCATCCGAAGCTAAAACAACTGTGGCCAGAGTGTTGGGATGCCGCGTTAAGCGTGAAACTGCTGCATCGCCTCAATTCGCATTACAGCTGCGGTGCGAATCAGGCACGAATAAAGCCATTTTACAAAGACCGATCAGACTTCTTCCTTCACTTTTTTTAAAGCTCCAAATCCGCATTAAAGTGGAACAAGTGGAACATTATTCTAATAATTTTCCACTTTGACGTTCATTCCAAGACAGCCATCTAGAAGAATGTATTCTGTTTGATGAGTAGAGGATGTAAAAATAAAAAAAAGAGATTTTCTCCCTCGCTGATACTGTACAGTATATGTTGTGCACGGTGGCAGGATTCGATATAATTAGTAGTTGTGGCCACTAGGGGGCCAGGCAGTCATTCCTCCTCTCATGTTTGTTTTAATGATAATTTCAGCCACCCTTCACTCTGGCAGACAGTAGCATCTTCCTCTGTCCCTCGCTAAGGCATATCACATCCTTATTCCTGAACGAAACCCTAAAAGCCAGGAAACATGACTTTTTCCAAACAAAAAAAGGTCGGAAAAGTCAGTGTACTTTTCCGCTGGGCTTTGACAGGCTAGGCTTTAAACTTTATCTCCATCAATTCTTGTTGCCAGGTGCCTGATGTAATCCTCAAATGCAAATTCCAGGCTCAGCATTTTTATCTCCTTTTCTCAATGAAAAACATGTGAAGTCTGACGAAGGAGAGAAATGAAGTTAATGAAGGAGCATGCCGGGCATGGGGGGGAGGGGGGGGGGCGGTGGTTGTCAGCACTTTCAGATTGAGAGAAATTGACCACAGATGTAGTGCGGTCCAGCTTGACCCAGTCTGGTTACCCCCCCCCTGTAGGAGCGTATGGTCCACGTTGGGCTGTGGCCCCTGCGTGTATCCAGGGGAACACAGTGACCTGGTTTTTCCCTCCTGAACTGGCTGGGATTACAGCGCCTCCGGCAGCCTCCACGCAAGAGGAAAACCACACAGCGTCTCGCCTTCAAGGAGAACCCACAGAAACCTGAGCACGTCAAACAGCAGGCCTTACACACAGAGGCACATTCACCCCGAGTACAAGCTGCAGTCAAATATTACCTTACATTAGGACATTTAGCAGACACTATTATCCATAGCAACTGACACAATTACATTTTTACATACAATCAATTTACTATATATACATGCATACACATGCACATCCAAACTGAGGTAATTCAGGTTAAATACCTTTGCTCAGGCAACAACCCCCCTGGGAATCAAACCCACACTATTGACTTGCCCTGCCCTGTTCCCTAACTATTATGCCACACACAGCTTAAAGCACACTGCTTTCACCCGGCCTGTGCTGAGGAGAAAAATGAACAGGGACGCAGGTAATGTTCATCTGAGCTCTATTTTCTTTTCTTTTTTCCCATTTTCCTTTTCTTTTTTGTTTTGTCTGGTGATATTTCAGATTATTCATCTGAATGACAGTGTCGTGCTTTAACTATCCCAGAATTCATCATCAGAACAACAAAATTCCAGACTAAAACAAAATGTTATACTGTATATGAAACGTATAATAGTACAAGTGCAATGGCATGTTTTGAATTTTTAGGGTCACCACCTAAAAAAGATGCTTCAGCCCAAAAACAAACCCCATATTCTTAAGACCAGGAAAATCAGCTCATCATGTCAATATGGTTTGCACAAAAACATTTGGTCAGATTATTAGAATTTTTTTTACCATCAAGTTACGCACTTGTTTTTTTCTTTCTTTGAGGAAGGGCAATAAATTCATTTTATTATTATTTTTTTTTTTATGCCACAGACCGGGCTGCTGCTCTCGTGGGTTTTCGAAGGCTGTGGAGAGACAAACTGCCTCTGTGACCGGGCCCTGAATCACCGCAGGAGGGACAGGGGACTGTACAGCCACATCCACACCCTCAACCCACACTCACAGCGCAGGCGAGCTCCTGGCAGGGCCGTAAGGGAGGGATTGATGGGGCGGGCCTGGGACGCCTCTGATTCCCCACAGACTTGCAGCTCTGTGAAGTAAACAGAGCCTGCAGAGCAAAGGCGAGGGCTTTGGGGCGGAGGGGGAGGGGCTGGGGAGTGGATCTGACGTCAGTGGGGCCCGGGGGGGGGCCCTCGTTAGAGAGCTGGTGAATGTGCGTGCACGTGCGTGTGCATGCATGCGGAGATGCTGGTACACCAGTCTCTCATCCCACTCCTGTCTGCTGCAACAGAGCAGACACCTGACAGGAGTCTGGAGGAAGACAACAGGGAACACAAATATGTGCACACAAATACGTGCACACAAATACATGCACACAAATATGTGCACACAAATACATGCAGACAATTACGTGCACACAAACACCATTATTCCTCCGATCACAAGCACAACCAAGCACACACTCAGAGGGTCTATCAGAAAGCAAATCACAAGCAAGCCACAGCAATGCAATGCCTGAAAATACATGCATGCCATGCATAATGTGGCATGGAATAGTATATGTATAAATAATAGTATAAACCGTATAAATGTACATATAACAGTATATTGTACATATAAATGTACATATAGCATCATATAACAGTATATTAGACACTTGCACAACACACAACACAAAGGTCATAATTAAGGTTAAATGTTTAAAGTGATAATATTTCATGAAGGCGTTATTAATGGAGGAGAAAAGTTTCTCTGAATACAGATCCATTTGGATTAATGGAGGAGTCCAAATGTGAAAATAAATGACTGATGCAAGCTTGCATTGGGGGGAAATGAGTCACAAGAGCAAAAATGAGGCCAAGACCGTTTTCAAATGACTTTAAATTTTCTAGACATATGTTCTACATATGTCTTAAGAAACAAGAGATTTTGCTTATGCCAATAATATCAAACTCCTTTTGTGCAGAAAAATAAGACTTAAAACACGACATCTTCATGGTCAAGGAGTGCGCATGGTTTCCTTCAAACTGACCCAAGTGTAATCTCCTGTGTGTTATTTCCGAGTGGAAGGGTATGAAAGGAAACAGGATCTTCAGTCCCTTTAACGTACGAATAAATCCTGTTAAAATAAATATCCCCACAAAGTGCAAGCTTTGTTATTTAATTTCTCTGCATGAGTGCCCTGCCAATTTTTGCATTTTATACAGTGAAGCCGGGTTGTACTCCAACTGCCATCCTGTTAAGCCATGCGACACTGCTTTGGAAACATAATAAAAATGCATAGAATGGCTTTGTTTGGCTAGAAATATAATGCCTTCACCATTACTTACAGTTTCACTGTAAAATGCTTCTCTACAGCTTGATAATGCATCTTTCTTTTTTGCTTTCATAGTACAGTGCCTTGCAGGTCTAATAGATTATTCTACTCGCTCTCCCTTCCCTTCTTTACAGAGTCCCTTTAAATGGAATCAGTAACTATGAAGCTCCACACCACCAGTTCCTGTCCAGGAGCTGTAAAACCATGTTGTGTGTGTGTGTGGGTGTGTGTCCAAACGTACGTGTGGGTGTGCATGCGTGTGTGTGTGTGAGTGTGTGTATGTTTATGTGCGTGTGTGTACGTGTGTGCATGCTTGCATGTGTGTCCGTGCATGTGCATGAGTGTGTGTGTGTGTTTATGTTTGTATGTGTTTGTGTGCATGCGTGTGAGTGTGCATGTGTGTCCTTGTGTGCATATAAACATATGTTTGAGTGCAAGTGTGTCTATGACGCAGCATAGACTAAACTGTACAGGCTCTCCAGTTCCAGGACACACACCATTTCACAATTTCCTTCATGTTTTTACAAGAACAAACAGGAAGTGTGGCCATCCCAGAGAACACTTAGGTGAATTAACCGAAATCAAGAGGTTGCCCATTCTTCTATTTCCAAAAATAAAAACATTTATCTAAATGCATTATTACTTTTTTATTTCAGACAGAACCTATTTAGTATTGATAGCAGAAAATGAAAACCAACCAATTAAAAAATAAACAATTGTGTTCCCTGTGCTAAATACATTTGGAACAGGTTTTAGAAAAGAGTTCTGTGGTGAACACCATGATTTTAGGCCTGTAAAATTACATTTTTTGATTTTTATTTAAATAATTAAACAACTCTTGAATCAGTTATTTAGAATATGTTTACTCATTCGACTTGACACAGATTAGCCATCAGAAGTCTGAAAGGGCAGATTATGCATAATTCTGAACTAAAACTTTGAGAGAAAACCAAAATGGCAGATGGTGTTTGGTGGTATAGATTAATTATTGGTCCCATCAATGTGAAATTTTGTAAATCTTGTTACATCTCTGTTACCATTATTAGGGGCACAAGCTCCAAATACATTTTTTGTTTTTCAATAATATTGTTTGTCAAATTGAAAAAAAAAAAAGAAAAGAAAAATCAACTAGGAAATGGCAGGGTTTATTTTAGTAGCATTTTTTATAATGTAATGAGTTAGGAGCTTGCTTTAGAACCACAAGGATGCCGGGTCAAACTTCAAACTCAAGTAACTGCGGTAAACCTTTAATAAAGATTTTTTGAAATCAGATTACTCCAAAACGTAATATTTCCACGGTAACGCACAGGACCAGAGAGCTGCATTGAGCACAGCTACAGGGACGGGGGGACAGCACAGCACACACACACACACACACACACACACACACACACACACACACACACACACACACAGTGCTACGCAGGCTGACGTGGGCCCTGTGACGTGGGACGGGCGGCGGGGGGTGTGGAAAAGGAAAGGCTCGTCGCAGCGGATAGGGCACGAGCGTGATGCTGAGGAGCGGCGATACACCGCGCGTCATGTGATCAGAGACCAAGCAGGACTGAGAGGGCGGGGGGGGGGGGGGGGGGGGGGGTCCAGGGGAGGGTTTGGTTTCCAGGAGAAAAAAAAAGGGGATTGTGGCCAGAGCACACACACTTTATTCCAGAGTCTGGATGTCTTAGACGGCCCCTTGTTTATGGTTCTGGTGCCGCAAACAACGAAAGCCGTCAGAACCCACTTCATTTTTTCATCCTCAGTCAGACACATCAAAGCACAACTCAGCCAGTGTTCACAAGCTCAACAGAACGATCCCCTTTTTTATTTATAAAAAATAAACTAACATTCCCACAAAATCCAAACCAATAGCGATCTTATTCCTCTCAACAGCTGTGCAAGCTTCTGTAGCAGCTACTCAACAAAAACCCGCACCCATGGCCCTGACTGGACCATCGAGACCAACTGAGGACAGAGAGCACTACTTTTTCCACAGTGGAACCAGGCTGGTATGAGCTGGAGTCAAAGGTGATGATCCTGTGGTACAACAGGATTACATTAACAAGGCAATTAAAAGTGCACTGCGTGACGTAACATTGAAAGCTAGAATCTAACCTGACAGAGACAAAGGCCTCAACTGTAATGCAAGAAAGAGGCCTTGATTTGCAGCAACATTTCAATGAGCAATTTCAGAATTTTTTTACCACTCTGTTTGTAGTTGCTAAAGTATTGTGCAACGTAGTAAAAAAAAAAAAAAAAAAAGTTCATTAAAAATTTTTTATCAGTTTGATTCAATTCCTTGCTTAAAGTGAAACACAAACCGAAGGTGAAATGTTGTATCAGGCTCCAGCTGAAATGTGCTTTGAGAAACGCCCGGGTCAAGGAAAGATTTGGAAAAGAGGAGGAAATTTCATCTCACATGTATTTACCCAGCAGGCCTGAGCCCTTTGGGCTGCAGGGGGGAAAATGCACACCAATGACTGATTGATAGAGACATATCCAGGGCATAAGAACCATGAAAAAAATTCAAATAATAAAAAAAAAACTATTAAAGGCCAAGAATACTAACAGCTGCTCATCTCAAAAAGATTGGGCCGATGAATACTGCATAAATGAATAAATAAGAAATGGCACGACACTATGTGTGGGACCACGTTGCCTACATTCTCTTCAGGGACCAGATGGCCAAAAAAAAAAAGAAAAAAAGAAAAGAAGTCAAATAGGGATAGTAGGGGGAAGAAAGTGCAGAGCTGAACGATGGAGGAGAGGAAGAAACTGGGAGATGGGAAACGAGGGAAAGAGATCACCGCAGAGCATGCACGCTGATCCCGAGGTCGCCCTGGGAACACGTGTGGGGAGACATCGCCGTTCTGAGAGGAAGTCAAGCCCTGGAGAGATACGACGCTGTAGCAAAGGGGGAGGGGGCCTGCTGTCCTGATTACGTACTGTACAATCCCAGACTGACCAGCACTCAGCAAAGGGCCTGTCGCCGTGCCGACACAGTCACCAAAACCCGAATATAACTAAATGTGTGACTGTCCCCCTCCATTCGTATATGACAGACCTGCATGCTTATATTCAAATTTCACCATTATTGGACAAACATTTTATCATATGTATGCTACATTACTATGCATATTGTAATACAGTGTATCTTTTACATTACAAATAATGTAATGTCAAAATACGAAAGCAAAAGAATACTATATTTATCATATCATACATTATTTAAATATTTCAACTTCTATGATTTGAATTTAATTTCTAAGGAGATTATTTCTGTCCTTTATATTTATTTATTTGACCATGGCCTTACTAATGTGCTAAACTCTCATCAGGCCCCATTACTGGTTAATAATTTGTCAAGCAATATTTAATAAGAGCATAATAAAATATGAAACCCTTGTAAGAAATGAGTGTTGTATTTTATGCATCAGGAGACATTACTCCATAAATGCAGGGAACACAAACATTTCCATGACAATACAAATACTTATATGTATTATATGCATATGTATAATGTAATATGAAAACCTAAACTGAAATGTAAACATAGCTACATTAAAATGCAACTCGGACTTTGGCCATTACCCATCAATTAGCTGGGGCAGCCATGGCAGCCATGCAGGAAGTAAAGGAACAAAATAGTGCCCAGACGTTTGCAAGCATCTTACAGGAAGTGACACGGCCCATGTGAATCAGGTACAAGAGCACTAATAATTCCCTCCCTTAGGGTGTCTAATATTTAACGGAGGGCTGAGGGGTACGCCTCTCTGCTCTAAACACACCCATTGATGTGGCGGTGCAACGCGGTTGCCATGGTGACTGCATCAGCAGCAAACATGGGAGTGCCTGTCTCCTTCAAAAAAAGTGGGGGCACAGGGCAGGGATACACCCCTCCCGCCCCCACCCCCCCCCCCCCCCCCCATATCGCCCCACACCCCAGCCATTCCCTGCTGACCTGCACGTGGGTGGGGGGCAAAGAACAGGGACAGTTTGTTTCCTATTGGCTGTTTCCCTGCCCTGGGCTGCTGGATAGGACTTAGCAATGCTTCCTTATGCAATAATTAGCCTTGTCGGCATTCCAAAGGCAATTTCTGATGCTTTAACACACGTGGACAAATTTTAGGAAGGCGCCCTTTACAACTGGGAAAAAGACCCCCCCCACCCCCCACCCCATGCCCACCAAATCACTACCAACTCAAACTATATTAAAAAAACAAAAACAGTTCTGCTACTTCATGACAACTCTTAGTGAAGCTTTCTGCATTATATATGTAAATATTCAAGGTAGGCCTTATCCATTGCGTGTTGTATACAACAATGTATAATGAGGCTTACATGGTTTTATTTTCATTAAGAAACCAAAATGACATTGATACAAAACTGTAGATGTATAACTTAAAACAGATGTTACAGTAACTTGTGTCAGTGTCTATTCTTTTAGTCATAAAATATCATAATTATAATATCATAATTTTATAAATAACCCCCACATGTTTTTAATCAAGTTCTTCATCCTGTTTCTCACATAAACCACTTTAGTTACTGACTACAGTGAAAATGCTTCCACTGAGGTAATGGTATAAAAAATGTGATGGTAAATCACTGGGCAGAAGAAAGGCTTGTGTGTGTGTACGCCTGTGCTGGGTTTGTCAGTAACACTGAGTCAAGGACCCTGACAGACATACATACTAATGCATCAGCACCCAATACGCCATGCTAGTTTTGGAACAAGTTCAGAAATCTATTTACGGGTAATCATTTCTTGATGACAAGGGTTTTACTGTTTTACGTTCACACATTAATGCATCTAAACATAAACAAATGAAGACGGGTCGAGCTGCTAAACGGTTTCAACAGTGTGTGTGTGTGTGTGTGTGTGTGTGTGTAAATTCCGATAAATGTTCAACCTAAAGCGCACATACACAAACACACACACACACACACACACATACGTGAAAATGCGGAGAGCGTGAGAGTTAAGAGAGGTGTGGTCGTCCGAAAACGATGACAAGCCCCATTAGACAAAATAGTAAACAAAGAAAAAAAAAAATCTGTATAGCCGGAATTCCGTGCTGAGCACCATTCAGAATTCCCAGACTGAGGCGGGAAGAGGGCACTGAGAGGCCGGCGCTCCCAGCCAACCAGCCGTCTTTATTTTCCTTTCTCCCCTGCTGCCGCAGCCCGGTTTGAAGACTGCAGGCCCCGTGAACCAGCTCCGACCCAGCCAGCACAACGCACTGCAGCCCGCTGCGCTCGAGCAGAACAAGCCCCCGCCGCCGCTCCCCCACCTCCCCCCCGCCCCCCCACCTCACCCCCCCGCTCACCCCCCCTCACCCCCATCGCTGGCCCGAGCCAGTCCCCGGGGGCCAGTTCTGACGTCAGAGGCTTGGACTTGGCGGGCAGCCAGCGGTGTGAGCCCGTTCTGGATTCCGGTGGAGGGGGGGGGGGGGGCGCTCTCCCGGTGGGTCTGTCAGCCAGGCAGCATCCTGACGCGCGGCTCGGAACCGGCCGGCCCACTCAAATGGGTTTAACGACCCGTGGAGACCCACAAGCCCCCGCTGCATGCCCCCGCCACCTTCCCTCCTGTTTATTCTGTGAGGTGCACAGGGACAGACATGCACGCACATACACACAGACGCATGCACACACAGCCATGCTCATATGCACTTGCTCTCACACTCACACATACACACATAGTCCTACGCATATGTACACAGATACACACACACAGTCCTACTCATATGCCCACACACGTGCACACACACACACACACAGTCCTACCCATATGCATACAAACATATACAAACACACGCAGTCATACTCATATGCACACAGTCACACACACCCTCATTCACACACACACACACACACACACACATACATTCACACACTGACATGCACGCATGCATACAGACACACACACACACACACACACACAAACAAACACTCATACTCAACATACAGTGTAACAGTATATGTATAACGCTATGGACAGGGATTATAAACACATGACCTGGCACTTTTCCACCAGTGAGCTACCTGGGGAGAGTGTGATTATTTCCAGTGGAAAAAGCCAGCTTGTTGATTGTAAAAGAGAGAGATTGTAAACAGTGCCTTGTGGGTAGGGACCGTCGTGTCTCGGCTGATTGGGTCATTCAACCAATTTTGGCTTTCTTCTGAAAGTAATTTTCTGCACCTCCTGCAAGCAGAGACCTCCAAAAAACCAGTGGAGATTCACCTACTGGACTCTTCTTGACCTTCTGGAATTATTTCTGTAGTATAAAATTCTAATTGTCCTTGTCTCCCCATCCCAAACATCAAAACACAATGAAGGACAATCAACATAAAATGTCAATGTTTGACACTGAGTCATATATAGGAGTTCTGCAACTATCAATTGGGACAATCACTGGCTATTTATGTACCAAGGGAGCATGGTTTACATAACGAGGCATTGGCAATAGCATGTTCATATGATTGACAGTTATTTTTTAAATTTCAAATTTCAGTCATTGGTTTCCACAGTCCACGGATCTTAGCATTACCAGCTCAGAAGCTAAGGTTTCATTACTTGTTTTACTATCTATCAAGATTAGCAAATTGATAAAAAATAATACATAATAATGCTTGCTATTCCAACAGAATAAGCGAATGATTTTTTTTGTTATTACTGGCAGTTGAGACTTTCGCATTTTTTCCTTTTCCTGCATAAAAGTTGGTTTGAACTGACTGCCGCTGAACTTCCTGCATTGACCTTCAGCTGTTAGCGGTCCCAGTGCACCAGATGATCACTCCCTGTAGACCACAAGCCGCTGTGCAACAGCGAAGCAATTTCGGGTCAAGCTGGAAATCTCAAAACCTAGAAGATCTCTGGGCAAATTAAGGAGCACCTCCCGTCCTACAGGGTGGGGGGGAGACTGATTTTAACAGGTTGCAGCAGCAAATGGTGGAACAGCTTGAAGGCAACACCAGCAGGGTTTTCACACAGCACAAGCCCTCCTGTTCAAACAGCCACTGCGGCTCTCCCCTAATGTGTACGGAGGCAGGCTGTGGTGTCGACAGACAGTCTGAAAACCACTACAGCAACGAACCCACCCGGGCACAGACGCGCACGACACAGACTGGACCCACGCTACGGGTTTCCGGAACGTTCCCCCATGGCTCTTACCACTGATCCTGCTGCTGTTCTTCCTCTGTAGCCATTTGCTGATCGTCTCTGCACTCACGCTCTCCGACACAAACTCCTCCAGCATCTGAGGGTGCAGAGAAAGGTACGCCTTGACCTTCTCGTCCGTGAGACCTGAAGCGAGGGAGAATAAAAAAAGATCTTTACTGTTTAGCAAAAAAAAGTAAAAGTAAATTGTGATTGTATGTTTGTCCCAAATAACTCTCCAGCAACCACACTGTAAACTAGATGGATTACAGATGTATTGTACAGGAATCTTGATTGAATCTGACAAGATTGCAGCTACGTCTGTTCCCAACACTTACTTCACACGCTTTTATGCCACTGAGAACCACCTTGATTAGCACCGCAAAATGTACATGACAACTCAGCTCTTACAGTCTGGGATAGTAAGTTTTCTATACCCCAAGGTCAGACCCCTTAACTGTTCACAGAGTGAAAATTTGCAGTTGGAGAACAGGTTTCACCAGTGTGGGACACAATGTGGGGAGGGAGTGAGGGCCTTGTTGTGTCATGCCCACAGGGAACCCCCCCCACCCCCGCCCCCCTCCATCCCCCCGCTTCCTGGAGTAAACTAAGTGTTTACTGTACCACAATGTCTCCTAGTAGAAAGGCCCAGGCCATTCTAAGGAAGGGAAAAGGGAAGCTTGATTGCACTTAATAGACAATTAGGTCCTGGAGAGCCGCCTAAATGCAGTCCTTTATTGTCCTTTGTTGTTGAGCAAACAGTCATTTGTGAAGCCGTCGCCGACGTAAAGTATGTATTTAATGCGTCCAGGGTTGGCGGATCACCTCCTCCCGCCGTGGGGCCTGAACCGGCCCGGCACTCATTTCGGACGCTCTGATGCGCCATCGACAGCCTCGGAGGCGGATCACTTAGGGGTCAACGTTTAAAATAAACAACTAAAGAAAAAAAACACACCGGAGGGAACATCACTTTGGGTCATGCACTGAAGGAGTCACGTGACCGCCTACAGCTTTAGACACTTTACCTACGGTTGATCTTTGAACCTATAAGTAAGTTCCGTTCAGAGTATAATATTAACTTGAGAACGTTTGTAAATAAGTATCAAGGGACAGCCAAGACTGGTCACTGAATACAGCATCAGACCAGAGTAACGGGTCAAGGGCCCAGTGTCCTATACTCTACATCTAACCACACAAAAGACACAGCTTTCTAATTACCGTGAACTGACCAGGTCACAAAACGCAGGAGACGTACAGTGATGTTAGCTGGTAGATGCATATGCACATATTTACGAATTCACAGGAAATTTTTATTTGTTCCAAAAAAGATGTGCAATTTCTGAAATAGAAACCTTATTGCACACAAGGCAAGGCAGCAGCTGGTTCAGACTGAGCGCGTGCAGAACAGGAGCACAGCTGCGTCACACCTGTGGAACCCGCACGGTTCAGAGTGGGTCTGGGCCTGGAAGCGCACTGGATCCCCGGGAAGAAGCAGAGAGGCAGGGAGCTACGGACCGCTCAGAGCGCAAAAGAAAAAAAGAAAAGAAAAAAAAACATGATGCATGAAAACAGAGTCTGCTCTTTGAATGCTTAAAAGAAAACAGATGGCTCGACAGCCATTTCAGCTGACGATGTCGGATCGGGGCATTCCGCGATCCAAGTATATCCTATCAGGCACCGCGGGGGAGTGGCTGATCCAACCCTCATGTTGCTCCCTGTGCTGGTTTCCATAGGGTCCATGTGGAGGGGGATAAATAATGCAATAATAATAATAATAAATAGATAACAATAGTGCAATAGTATGGTACATGCATGTATGAGAATAACACATGCATAGAGTGCCTTAGACAACACAACAGCTATTTACATCAAAGAGGCCCAGCTCACTTCATCCACCACCAACGTTCAGAACTTTGCCCAGAACGTTTACTGCACTTTCTCCGAGTTTCACAAGAACCCACAGAGCTGCTGCCAATATCTGTTAGCAAAGTGCATGAGTAAGGGCCAGAGGGGTGGAGGGGGTGTCTCCATATACAAATATATACATATTACTCATTAGCGTTCATTCAGTTGTGTTGTATTACAAATATATTATCGTTGAATTATGTACAGTCTGTACTGTGCATTCTGTAGAAATACACTAGAATGTAATTTTTACATGCGTTTCAAGTAAAACCAGTTATATGTCACTTCATCATTTAAAATGAGAAATTGTTCTCAGCTGACCTCACTCATGAAATGATGACATTAAATAAATAAAAAAAAGACTTGAACAGAGGAGCCGAGGGAGTCAGGGAGGTATAAACAAAAAAGTGAGAGAGATTCAACAGAAAGGAGAGAGGCTAGGACTACCACTGAGCGATTGTGTACGTAATCCAGACAGGTGCTAACAATGCAGAGGGACATTTAGTGCTTAGACTGCCTTTCCCACGACATCACCCTGGACTATGTTCTATCCTATGTGTGTGTGTGTGTGTGTGTGTGTGTGTGTGTATAAAGGTTCATGCGGGCACACCATTCCTACTAAGGACACACTGGCTCTAACAGCCATGCGTGGTGCATGATGGCAGTTTACATCATTGCATGGGGGAAAGTTACCGTATTTACTTAAGATCAAACCGTCATTACTGGTACTTGAAGAGTAACTTCAACCAGCATATCTGTAGCAGACATTTACCGTGGAAACAAACTGCCCATGGCTCGAGGCCTACGACCAGCTTGAATCTACGACCGTCCGGGTCCAGCGCCCGGTAACGCCACTGTGACGATCGGGTATTATGCAAATTCCCGCTGTTGTCGTGACGATGCATATCTGGAGCACCTCCGTCTCCCTGCCGCCCACACACCTCCCTCTGGAACACGCTGGCCCCAGTGCTGAAACAGCATCTGTCTCGCATCGCACACCCGTAACGCCATTAATGCAAAACAACTGGGCGCCCGCGCGGCGCAGCATCTACAGCACCGGACTGCGGACCTGCGGACCTGCGGACTGTGGCTCAGAGTCACAGGATGGAACGAACCCCGTTTTACTCCAGGAATCCTGGTACCTCCACGTCAAGAGCTCTAGTAAAGCTCCAGCACAGCCATCGGGTTAAAGAGCAGGCTGCACGTGTGCAGGTACAACTTCAAACAGCCCAAATCAGGCTGGATTAGAGCAGCTGCTCAGTGAAATGTGTGTAAATAAAACGTAAGTGGGAACTGACAGCTGAAAGCACCACTTACTGCAGACTCCTTTTGATCCCAACTTGACATACACAGACACGGACACGCACGGACACGCGTGCGCGTACGCTAGCAGCTCACTGTACGGGATCTGCTCACTGACTCAGTTTTTGCACAACATGCACTGGTAGGCGGCAGTGTCACTGGGTCATTCCGTGTGAATTTCCACATACAATTCCCAGATGTATCAGATGTTCCCACAGAGAAATTTCTTCAGAAAGACGATATTTGACGCACGTTTGTGATTTGGATTACAAAATTTTTTTCAAAAAACACGTGGACAAAGTGCACCTTTTGGGGCATATCTGACCCTATAGCTGCCTCTTTTAAGACTCTGCTATTTTTCAACTGCATCCCCAAAATCTTTCGCAGCATTATTCTATAAAATATGAACACATTTATGAGTGAAAATGCATGAACACTGAGCTGTAATTACAAAAAGTCTAAAGAGCCCAGACAGGACAGGGAACACAGCAGCTCTGAAGCAGAGAGAAAAGCCAGCTTGGGTCTTTTGGCAGGATTTCACTTTCCTCTCCCAAATACAAAGCAGACACACACTGCAAATGATCCCCAGAAACACATAATGTGTGAAGCCTTTAACCCTGACGCCCCCCCCAACCCCCCCCCCGCCCCCTCCCCCACCCTCAACCCGCGCCTCTGCCCTGCCTCCCTGTTCATCCAAGCGAGCTGATCATAAACTACGACATAGAGGTGTTCTCCACCCCAACACTCGCCCCTCCAAAACCCCCTCTCCAGAGGACTTCATTGATTTGCCTCAAACAAATAATAATATTAGCACAATATTACAGAGCTAGATCACATATTCACATACAAAATCATCAAAGTTACAAAATCATCACATGAGGGAGGCAGGCGCCCAGTCACACCTTGCCCCCCTCCCCCCCACAGCCCCCCCAGCCCCCCCCCAGCCCCCCCCCCCCCCAACCCCCTGGCAGATAGCAGCCCTAGCCACACAGCAATGCTCCAATTCTCAACAGATAAAATGGAATGGACCAGCTACATTCTACTCTACGTATAATAGGTTTAATATTGCTGAAAAAGTGTAAACACCATCTGGGGAAAAAGTTCTAATAATTATTTAAATACTCCTATACCTGAAATCACAGGGTAAATACTCATCTTCTGAGTAATCCTGTGTAATGATCTTCAAGGCAATACTGGATATTAGGTAGTAAACTAGTTTAACAAAGATAAAATATTTCCTTCTTGGAAACAACGAAGTAGATTCCAACAAATGGAAATTGTACAAAAGTTTGGCTGCAGAGACTAGCGCCTTAAATTTGGCACAGATTTCCTGGAAAGCACATTAAAGAACCTGTCCAGTCAGGTTTGCTGAAACGAAAAACAAACAAAACACAATGGAGCCGGCAATTACTAAACAAATCGCTGGACTCAGACGCCATTTATCACACACTGCTGTCTGAACAGGACGAAAAGCAAACTGTTCTCAGAACAAGCCCTCTCTGTGCCTCGGCCAAAGGTCAGGAGGGTAAGCAAGTTGACTGGTGAGGCAGTTCTTCTTCTTCTTCTTCTTCTTCTTCTTCTTCTTCTGCCGATCCTCCTGTTCTCTTCTAAGGAAAAGAGGGGCCTGGGTGCACCGGACTTAGATTAGGCCGCCGCCATTATTTAGGGCTGAGCTCCGTACAAAACAACCTGGAGCTGAAGCACACGGATCCCTCCCGGCCCATGTGAGGTAGCGAGTGCACACGCATAAACACGCACGCCCACACGTGCATAAATATGCACGCCCGCATATACGTAAAGGTGCATGCAAGCATGCGCATAAACATGCACATCCGCATGCACAAAAACACACATGACCGCATGCATATAAACATGCACACAAGCACGTGCATAAACATGCATGCCCGCATGCATATATGCATGCATACAAATGCACAAATACGCACACAAGCAAGCACATAAACAAGCACACAAGCATGCACACAAGCACACACACCAGTCCCTGCCCCGCATAAATTCACCTCTAGCATACAGCACCGCTTCCACAAAATAAAAAGTTGGTCAATAATGGGATTTATGAGGGGACAAAAAAGTGGTATTTATTTGGGATCATCATATCTTGAAAACATTTGTTCTTTTAACTTCGAACAAACCCTGAACAAAGTGAAGTGGGAGATTTTATGTGACAAGAACCATAATACACCAAAATGGTTTTTGATGGATTTAAATAAATAAATAAATAAATAAATAAATAAATAAATAAATAAATGAATAAATAAATAAATAAATAAATAAATAAATAAATAAATAAATAAATAAAGTTGCATTCAATTATAGCCTATGATGTATTCCAATTTGTCCCCACTTCCATCATTAACACATTCTCATTCCCAACTCATCACATACTGACGCTTGGTCAGAACCCCTGGAGTCACTAGAAGACGCACAAAGAGCCCTTTGGCGTCATTTCAGGACGCCCTAGGTATCCCCACAGACATTTAAAAAAAACCTCGGTGCCACCAAGGGTGAATGGTACAGGGGAAGGGCATATCTTTTTAGTTAGCGAATCACAAAACAAATAAACAATGTTTAATTTTATGAAATCATTACGTTTACATTAGATTGGCATGATATACTGTTCCCATTTACTCTTGGCGTCACCAAGGGTGAACGGTACAGGGGAAGGGCATATCTTTTTAGTTAGCGAATCACGAAACAAATAAACAATGTTTAATTTTATGAAATCATTACATTTACATTAGATTGTAACTTGATCTGGCACGATATCCTGTTCCCATTTACCCTTGGCATGGAAAACGTTCACCCTTAGTGTCAACATGAAGACCTTGAGCGCGTCTGTTGAAGTCTATGGAGATACGGTGGACGTCCAGAAATGACGGCAACGGACTCCTCTTGTGCCGCACGGTGACGCTGAGGGGTTCTGACCGAGCGTCAACACACGATGAGTTTGGGAGTGAGACCGGGCTCTCATCGCACGATTGTCCCCCGGGTACGCCCATCTTGTAGTGAGTTTTGACTTTGGCCATATTGCCTGGGGAGTTTGGAAAAAGTTCAGCGCACCATTACTCACAGAGGAATGGCCCACGCTTTATTGAAGTCTGATCATGGACACGCGGTGGGGGGAAAAGGAAAATCAGTCATCACGAAATAATGTGCGCAGGCAAACTTTGGTCCAGGAGACCACAGTTATGCAAGCGATGCATTAAGCAAATCAACTGTCCTATTTTCTACGTAGCAGCAGCGATGTGTCACTGCCCAGGGGATTTTAAGCCATGATCTTGAAGACACATAACCAAGGGCCTGATATTGATGGTTTCCTGGGGCAACCAGAAATTTGGGGTCTGGGAAAGCGACTTCAAAATTCCTGTGTGCACATAATATTTACACTGGTTATTAGGACATGCTTTTGTTCCTTTAACTGTCTGTCATCCATACAGCCATCTTTGTGAATCACAACAAGTGGTCCACCAGCCTGGGGAAAAAAAACAAAAACCAAAACAAGTAACATGAGATGTCTCTGGGACAGGGAGGATGCTACTGAACTTCTGTGTAGGGGTCTTCAGCAACATTCACTGGATTTCACCACAAAGAACCAAAAAGACACCCGTTCGCGTGCTGGAACACAAGTATCGGTTTGGCCCATAATGCATCATTCCCAAGGGGCGATGGTGATGACATGAGGGGGTTGGGGGGGGGGGGGGGTTTGTATTTTTTTAATCAGGTACAGACGTTCTGCTCGTCACAAAAGCGTCATGCAAGCAACTGAATCATTTTTCTTCTCTTCTCAGCAGCTCAGCTGGTGGACTAGAGAGAAGAAAAACAGCCACTTACTGCATCAGTTTGATAGGACCATGTGTTAATGCGCACTCTCATGCACTAATGGAGGATGATGCAACAATGCGATAGGCCAACAAATATCACTGGTTACTCCGTGTTGTGTAAGAATGAAGAAAAAAAGTAACATTCACTGTGAGGGCGTGGACTACAATCATCAAGCTCTCTATACTTCAAGATCCATGACCACCTATTCAAAATGCACAGCATATATGACATCACACAGTACTGCCTGTGGAAAAGCCTCGGTAGTTTAACTGAGTCCTGAAATAAGGTCTTACTAACTAAACACTACAATGTAGCCTCAGGCCTCCAGCCACTGTGGGAGAGTGAATGTGTATTTCTAATGTGAAGGTAATGTTTTCATGTACGGCTACAGAACTGTATGCCCTTGAGTTGGGAGGTGGGTAAAGGTTAACAGGAAAACAGAAGTTTGTCGCCATTTCTGTGTCCATTTTCTCTGTCTCACCTTCCTTGTGCTTGGTGGGAGCAGTCAGCAGAGCAAGATGTGCAAAGTGCATGAAAAAAAACATGGGCACAAAAGAACAGAGGAGACCCAAAAATCACAGGCCGCTTAATCCAGTATCACCATATCAGATGACCAACGGCGAGATTCACCGTTGTATTCCGAGGGGGAGTTCCAGAAGTCTCAACGGAACTTTAATGAGGTCTCAATTCTCTGCCTGTGTCGCGTCTGTCCTTATTTCTACAATAATGCTACTCGCTTCTGTCCCTTTTTTTCTTTTAGAGCTGCTAAGCATGGTCATGCATTCCCTTGGTTGTCCTTAGATGATGTCACACTTCTTTTTTTCTTTTTAAAAAAAAAAAGAAATATACTTTCGTGGTTTGACGATGGTCGTGCAGGGCGGGGGGCTCTCCTCCCAGCTCCCGGGATGTGACTCAGTTCCCTGATATGACCCTGAACCGCTTCAAGATCTGAAGAAATACCACATAGCAAAACAAAAATACCCATGGCATTTTACTGCATCTATAAATGTAAAACTCGCATGAAGCAGCCGAAACAGGAAATACTGAGACTTTACAATACAAGTATTGCTGTCAGCTTAGGTTTATTTATCTATTTATTGTAAAATTTTACTCATGTACATTTGATTTTCTTTTTATTTCTGTTTTGTTCTGCACTTGCTGCACTGTAAAGCTGCTACCAAAAAGTACTGTGGGCACTTCAGAAAACCTACACTATTTACACTGTCCTAACTGAAAAAATACGCAATGTATCCAACATTTAATGAAACAGAATTATAAACATAAATATGTGAATTAGAGGAAGATTTATTTTAAAAAATTATAGTAATTAAGTAGAAGCACTAAACCTCACAGTCACATGCAAAGTACATGTAGTACTTTCAGAAAACTGCCCTTTGGAATAAAACAATATTGATGAATGGTTATGGTCACAGAAACACTTGTTTGTGGTGAGAACTTCTCCCCTATTAACCACTACTGCTGATATTACCCAGAGTGCAGAAGCCCCGATGCTTTCCAGCAGCAAAAGGTTACCTTAGGTCATGACAACTAGCTGTGATTATTTAAAACATTTTCATTCCTGAAAGTTGTCAACTGCACACAAGCTAGAACATAATTAGATTCAAATTGCTTTATTGGCAGGAAATACATAGGTACATATTGCCAAAGCATCATAATTATTTCAGTGGGGAAGGCATAATCCAGACAGGAGGAAGGGGGAACCGGGCCAGGAAGACAGCCCCCAGATTTGCTGCCCTTTACAGCCATTGCTTTCCACGGAAGATTCAAACTTTGCGAACTGAGCACGGAGAAACCCGCGGCGGCGTTTGAGCAAGCAGCCTCTGGCGTCGCTCCCAAATTCTAGGAATTAAATGAATATTCCCTGTGATGATCGCTTCAGCGATTTATAGCCTCATTTTATGAAGCACTGATGGCAGCGTGTGACTGAAGTCCTCCCTGTTGCACTGAGCACCTTTCAATTTCCACAATTAAATCCCAAAAACAAGCCACGCAAAGAGCAGGAATTCCCTCTAATGCAATCTTGATATCTTCTGTGCCATTTCTGATTCATAGCATACACTTAACACTGTCCTACAACAGCCATGGTGTTTAATCCTAAATCAGAACAACATTCTCAACATTCCTTATTCCAAAAGATTCACTAAGTAAGTTTGTTATACCAAGAGAGCGCATAGTGAAAAAAGAATGCGTTTTTATCTAGTAAGTTAAACACATGGCTCATAAATCGCACGGGCCCGCCATGTCTAAACAGAAAAGGTCAGTGTTAAAAAATGAAGGTGAAGGGCATGCTGGGATTGCACAGAGGAAAAAAAAGGCGAATGGACAAATTACCTTTGTTCACAATCCGCAGGACCGTATTATGCTTACTCGGACACAAGGAAGAAAAAAAAAACAGATGTGGCGCAGATCAACGCGATGGAAGATGATCCTCATTAATTCTCCATGACCAGCGCTGCCGTGTGGCCAATAAGAAGCGAGAAATGACCCTGACTTCCAGCACACGTCCGTCTTTGACCACAGAGGTCACACTACATCCCTGCACACGGACAGAAAATGAACTTTCAATTACGCGAAGCAATGAATTCAGGAAGAAAGAGTCCAAGTTGGGTCATTCTATACAACGGCCCCAATGTGTACTAGTTGAAAAAGGCGAAATACCAAAGTGTACAGGTACAATGCAAAAAGAAAGTAAGAAGGACTTTGCAGGCATGATTCCCATGCTAGTTCCTTCTATTGCACTCCAGAGCAAAGCGCTAAACCTGATTGCAAGTAACAGCAAGCAACCAGCTGTAAACATGGACAACACGTACAAATGTGAAATACCTAATCTACCCTGGATAAACAATGTCCAATAATTACAATGAACTAAGATAACTAGAGAAGTAAGGCTTGTCCAGGAATCAAATTAACATTGCCACTAAAAAAAAAAAGTACCAGTTTAAGAAAGAATACACGTTGTATTTATTTTTTCATGTTTCACAAGACACATCTTTCTAAGGTTCTGCACTCGGTTAGAATTTGTTCTGCTTTCATGCCAAAGTGCTGACAGAGCAAATGAGCAGGAAGTCAGTAATTCTTCGTCTGATGTGTCGGGAACTCTCAGCAACACAAATCAAGAACAACTGGCTCGCCGCTGCACGCAGAGCGCCGCGCCAAATCTTCCTGGCTAATCGCGCCGCTATCTGGGGTCACGTACCTGTGTCAGTCAGGGGGTCTGCCCTTCCCGTCCGTGGAGTAAATCCACATCACGTGACCTTTCCTGATCCAATTTGGGAGACAGGTCCTGGTAATTCGAGAAGGGATGTGTTCTAGCGAGTGGAGGTAATGTTATTTCTACGGGGACAGATGACTCAGGAGAGAGTGAGGAAGAAAGCTGGCATGGGGGGGAAAAAATGGCGGCTTAAGTAAATTACCGCTAAAAAAAATCCAAGATAAAAGTGATATTCTTGGATTATTCCTACAATGACTGCAGAGCACCAGGGGATTTAAACTGAATGAAAATGAGAATGAAAAACTGTTGTGATAAAGGAATAAATATTTGCTTTATTTCCATTCTACAGTCTTTTTTTTCCATGTCATGCTGTTAACAAGCAAATAAATGCGCAAGTTAAATTTTAGGTGAAGTATGATTTATGCAGCATTTAATTAGGGGCTTAGTGATTAGTGAATAACCTGATAACCATGAAAATATTAGAAAATGGTTAACCAAATGTTTTTATAAAATCATCACCTAAAACTTTCATTG
Organism: Anguilla pacifica; assembly: GCA_039654925.1. Lineage (NCBI taxonomy): Eukaryota > Metazoa > Chordata > Actinopteri > Anguilliformes > Anguillidae > Anguilla > Anguilla pacifica. Next base: position 10,446,011 of record CM077301.1, on the reverse strand, counting down.
ACATGAAATTTTTGCTTTTAACACACAAATATGAATTCAAAAATGAAAAAAATGTTGCATGCATTGGAGTTAAAACAGGAATGAAAGACGTGCTGGAGGCTAAAGATAAGCCTGCTGCCCCAGGCGAGCGCTGCTCTGGCATTCAAACCGGAATGTGAAGCAGTCAGAGGCCTACAGCCTGCGACCTGACCAGAGACCAGAGAACAGAGACCAGACAGGCGGAGATCGACCGGAGAGTAGAGAATTAAACGAGAGAGAATCGAGACCAGACAATGGAGAGACCGGAGAGTAGAGAATTAAACGAGAGAGAATCGAGACCAGACAATGGAGAGACCGGAGAATTGAGGATAGAGAATTAAACGAGAGAGAATAGAGACCAGACAATGGAGAGACCAGATAAAAGTGAATTAAATGAGACAGACTAGAGACCAGACAATGGAGAGACGGGAGAATAGAAAATTAAATGAGAGAATAGAGACCAGACAATGGAGAGACAGGAGAATAAATAATTAATTGAGAGAGGATGGAGACCAGACAAAGGAGAGACCGGAGAATAAAAGGCCGGGGAAACAAGGGAACGCGTATCGAGAAGCGAGCCAGAAAAGAAAAGGAGAGGACAGCGATCAGAACAAAGAGGTGCTGAAACTCAAAGGCCCTTTTATTTGGAAAAATAAAATAAAATAAAATAAAATAAAATAAAATAGCACGCTCCCCCTGGCGCAGCGTCAAGGGCAGGCTGCCAAGGTACTACTTTTCACTCGCCTGACACGGGGGGGGGGTGGGGGTGCGGGGAGCGGAGGGGGGAGCGCGTGCGTCACCAGGTCCGTCTGGGACTCTCTAGCCGTGGAGCGGCACAGAGCATGTGTTTCTTATCTTATCTGCAGCGGGGCTGGAGCCCTCTCTGCCGAACGTCGCACGCGGGGAAGGGGAGCGCCGAGAGGGAGGCGGTGGGAGTCGCGGCTGACACGCCTCACCCCTGCGCACATTTTTTTTAGGGCGGGGAGCCGAGGGGAGAGCCGGGGGAGAGCCGGGGAGGGACCGGCGCCGTACCGCGCAGCACCGCGCTGTGAAAAATCGCGACTCAGGCAGCGCAGATTCCCCCAATACGTGTAATCAGTGGGACCCACCATGCTAGGATTAGTCCCAAAACGTCAGGGCAATAAATTCGTTTTAACTGCCCTCCATCCCTCCCTGTTTTTGTACTCTGCTCCAAAACCCAACATTGCTGAGCATGTGTGTGTGTGTGTGTGTGCATGCCAGGGTACTTGTGTGCATGCATGAGTGTGCTTGTGAATGTGTGTGTGTGTGTGTGTGTATACAGTACATGTATGTGCCCTATGGTGGCCTGTGCAGGCTGTTTCTGAAAAACAGAACAGCACTTTGTTTCACTTCTCTCTGCCTGGGACACGACAGCCCTTCTTACATAAGGAACACCCTGCTGGCACTGTGACATTCCAATCACCCTTTTTTAAAAGATGAAAACAAAACTAATAAAGCACTGTGGTGTCTGTTTGATCTCTCAGAGCCATACACACATTCACGCACACACACACACACACACACACACACACCAGAACCCATGTGCACAAGCACAAACACATGTGTGACCACACACACACATATTTATATGGAAACATCATTGGCATTTTTTCCTCAGACCATTAGGGGTAAAAAGCGTGCACTATGACCCACTGATGACAAACTGAGATAAGGCACATGTCCCACACCATCGGGGCACAGAGTATCCTCTCTGCTCGGCCAGACTTCATTTTCTCTGCAGTATTCAGACCTACATAACGCGCTTTAAGCCATTTTTTATTGCCTGAACCTCTCCCAATCTCTCCCCTCACCCCACAACATACCCACCCCTTCTCCCCCCTCACCAAGCCGTCAGCATCCCAGACCTGGCCCTCTCACTGACTGATGTTCCCTCTGACATCTGGAGAAATTTCAAATCCACAGCCCGCTGAGGAGTCATGGGGGGGTCCTGTGATGAGAAGCACAGACACCCCCCCCCCCAATTGCGTGTGTGCACCTTTCTTTCCCTTTCCAGAAAGCTTTCAGAAAATGCCCTCCCGTAGGGCATCGTTACACACCAGAGGACAGCATTTAACTCAAAACTCTCAAATGCACTCAGTGCACTCACCCAACTTCACAAAAGGCCACTGTGATGGCATTTTTTTACACCGCAGCAATTACACCCCTGATAATATTCTCTCATTTTGTTTTGGTCCCTATTTCGTACTCCACCAAAAAAAAAAACCTTGATCAAAATATAACCGCACTGTAGTAGATGATCTGGTTTCAATTCAGTTTCTGCACTCTGACGATTTCCGCGGCTGATGAAGACTGAAGGTTAACCGTTTCCTTCGCAGATACACTGTTCAGATCAGCGTTGTCTTTTTCTCCTGCCTTTTCATGAATCATTTTTTCCCCGCAGAAGTGCAGTAAAATACAAACTGCCAAGCTTTAAAACTATGCTCTCCCTATCTTAGCGTGAGTGCTGTGATTCTGGGCATCGCACCCACAGAAAAACCTGCTCGGCGGCATTGCCCACTACCCCAGACACCGCGGCAGTTCCTGCCCGCATCACCCGCTCCAACCACAGGAGCCTCATGGGAAGAGTGCAAGACACTGACCTGCGGTGACCCTTGACCTACAGGAAGCAGCAGAGAATTTGACTCCTGAGCGTGCAGGCCGGTGCTGGCCTCAAACGTGCGCACGCTCGGCGACGCTACAGGTAGGCAGCCCGGCTCAGCCTCAAAAAAAAAAAAAAAACCTCAAAAAAAAAAGACCCCAGCTGTGCAAACGATCAACAGCACAAGCTGCATGTGAAAGAGGAGGCCAGCACCTAGAGGCAGGTATAGACGAAGGCAAATACTGAAGCCAAATAAATAATCTACCCGCTGTGCTTTTCAAAGGTCTTTATCCAACACGGGGGGGGGGGGGGATGTTACTGTACATTATGCTCAGGATAAAAATTCGATTCAGAGCAGTCGGGCAGGTTTACAATGTAAATATCGCTGGGATGTTGCCACGCTCTGAAATCCACAGTTCAG
>CM077301.1:10315452-10437952 GCA_039654925.1 Anguilla pacifica | reverse complement strand
CTGTAGTGTTTGTTAGGGTGAAGTTTCTTATCAATATTCTGTCTCTTTAATAAAGGGGCTCAATGTAGTGAATATTCATATTGCAGTGAATTCAAGGGGAATGCTTGCCTTCTGCACGTACAAGCCACAGATGATCTCTCAAACAAGCACCACCATGCAGCTAGCCTTTTATTTTTTATTATTGTTCATAAATCATGATCCTGTCATAGGTCACAATTCATTCTACTGTCTGTCAAAATACTGCACACACTGCACTACAAAACACCTGCCCACACACACACACACACACATATACACTATTCCCTTTTCCAACACATACACATTTCATTACTCCCCCCTCAGAGCACTCACACATACACACACATGCACGCACACGTGTGCATGCGTGCGCGCGCACACACACACACACACACACAAGTATGCACACATGATCAGAGTTGCAGCTGCAAAAGGCAACATTAAGGCAAAGCTCACTCAGTCTAAATTTGTCCCCAACATGATAATTTTCTTTCTTTTTTAAAAAAAAAAAAAAACACATTAAAAACAAGAAAATAAAGGCCAGGTAAAGATGAGAGTTCCTGTGTGTGGGTTCAGCAGCTCAAACGATGCAATGTGATGCAATGCACATACAGAACAACAGCAGCACACAAACGCAACCAGACTGTGGTTACGAGCGGTGTGTCATTGCTTCTGAATTACTGAAAAACGTGAGCCAGAGACAGGAAGGCGGACAAAGAGTCTGGAAAAAGGGCCCTGGTCAATGCAACCCAGCAGTGCATCCCACTGCAGAAAATAAAACACAAGGAGCATCGAACCTTAACTAAGCCATTCCTATGAGTGAAAAATTCTGAAAAAGACTGAAACATGTTGAGATTCTGCACATAACTTCAACAGGCTTGTCTGACAGACTGAGGCACACAGCACCATTCAATACATCGGAAGATGGTAATCATATTTCGCCAGGGCATTTAAAGACACACGATGACCCATGTAAATCAGAATATTCTTTGCAAGACACATTTTTCAGTTATAGCATGTTACAGGGAATCATAATCATCTCATCCTTGGCTCAAGTTAAGACTGCTGGAAATATTACTCTGCCCTTGCCATTTATTTATAGGACCACATAAATTGCGCGGGTAACATATTGCTTACAGAATTTTAGCTTTAAGGTGGAATCTACGATAGTCACAAAATAATCATCACTTATCAGAGATGAGGAAACACAAGAGAGATCTAGATGGATTTTTAATAGTATCCCATGTAAATATTGTAAATTTGACAAGCTCCATTATACTTAGAACCAATTTATTTTTACACATCATTTAAATACGATGCTCATGCTTGTAACAACATTTTTGCATACCTCTGCTGTGCGTTTTGATAAGATAATGCATTTAACTTTAATTTTTAATAAATGCATTTTCATAATAAGTCTAACTGGTTTTACTGCAGTCAGTGAAGTTGAAACTGTTCAAAAGTTAAAAAGGGGCTATACAATAATCCTGTTGGACAATTTGAAAGCCGTAAGGTGCACCAACAATTAACTACCAATGGAACCAAGGCAGACCGTGATCTCTGGATGTATAAAAATTGGTAAATAACAAATGCAATGTTTTAAATGAGCACTTTGAGACTTTGAGGATTTAGTGTGATGTACTGTGATGTACTACACCGGTGCTGTTTCACCACCTGCACCCCCACCCCCCACTTAGAACAGATGTTGGAGGTCTCGTGGACCTACGCCAAACTCCTATCTGTGCCCATCACAAAATAAAAACCCAGGCAAAGGGGATGAGGCTGCACTTGGGATGTGCTGTAGTTGCAACCCAGCAGGCAGACATTACCCAACTCACCCTGTTGCCCATTTACTCAACTGGGGCTATTAAGTAGTTAGACTGCGATAGCAAGCAATGAACCAACCCAATCAGGCCCTCAATACTTTTCCAACTCTGCGTCCTTTGTAGATGCAGTCAAATGTTCCACTTGCACCCATTCAGAGATTGATATAGATAGCTCATTTGAAAATCTCACCACCTGAAAATATTAAAATATTTGCCACATCACCAGAGAAAAATTTTTTTTTTGTTCCAGGAAAAGACCCCCACACACTTTCAATACCTTTTTTGCAGAATAATCTTTTGTGGGACAATGTTTCCCAAATTGCGAGTATGTGGACAGGTGATCACTCATACACTCAACAATAAAACAATGTTTGATTACGAGTAATTTACATTTATTCACGTCGGAAAAGGACTTCATTAAAATACGAGGGGTTAAGAAAAACAGTGCACTGTGCAGAAACCCATGCTCCTGTCAATGCAACTAATCCTCGGCGACAATAATTCTGAGACGCGGGACGCATAAAGCTTTGCGCGGCGGCCAGGCGCATTGCAGAACTTGGGGAGTTGTGTGTTTTGATGCCAACCACCATGCTTCTTGCACAGCCTGTCTGTGGGACCCCCAGTGCCTGCGGACATCTGCGTTAACTTACAACATTTTCTCCCGCACGGATGCACGATATGCGCCTTTCCACACATAACACCATTGTGCACTACCAGACCCATTCAAATAACTGCACTCGTTAATTATACAGTTTTGGTTCGGAAGTTCGGCACAACACGCTTACCTCGATGCACTGTTGCAAGAAATGAATTCCGGCCCAAAACCCCACCCTTACGATACCCCTATTGCTGAAATACATAAATGATAGCCTCACACTTGAAAATAAGTTTGATGCTGAGGGAGCACAGGATCATGTAAATATTTATGATAAACCACGCTTGTGATTCTTGCGATTCCAAAATATTGAGACAGAGTTGTTACTCCGAATATTGACAAACGACGATAACCACTGACTCGAACAATCACGTGTAGGCTATGTGATTTCAATTAAATAAACATAACAAAAGAATAAAAAAGTTTGCCAACACCCAAACATAAATTTACATACGAGCCAAGCAATACACAAAATTTCTTCACAGTAAAATACACTCAACTCCAGGTATCCAAAACATTGCATAAAGTACCTACTTGTGCCAAGGAAACAGTCCGTAAGCCTTCTGAAACAGCTTGTTGAAGGCGGACCATCTTCCATGTCTGGCTCCAAGCGCGGAGAGGGAGAAGCAACAGAGAAAAGCGCGCCTCTGTGGTAATTCCGACTATAAGCAGTCCCGCTGTTAAGGAAATGATTCAACCAGAACGCGTGCGGATGAGGTCTGTTCAGTCCGTGAAAGTCGGGAGGAGAGCCGTGAAAGGAGCGTGCTGAGTACGATGTCCAAAGCTGTCCGCCCCTACTTGCCTCGCTATTGCTAAACACCGATCCACCACCTCCCCGTCGTGGCAGCCCAGTAAGTTTGCGCGTTGAAGAGGAGGATGTCGGAGGGGATAGCGAGGAGTACAGAGAAGAAGGGAGACGGGGAATTGCGGAGTGCGCGGCGATGCTGTTGCCTCTTCCCCGACTGCTGTTCCTCGGTGTCGCTGCGAAAAAGGCGGAACTACATGCCCAGCCGCTTTCCGGAGACAAACTGCTGTAAACGTGAATGCTGTCTGCGGATCTGTGCGTTTTCCCAGTAGTTAAGGGGGTTAGGGGGCGTGATGAGAGTAATTTCTCAGGGTTGGACATCCTCCGTATTTATAGCATTGAGGCAGGACGTTTGAGACTCACCGAAAGGAATAATGAGAAGAGTACAAAAGAGGGAGGATCGAATCGCAGCTACAGTCCCTCGAGTTTTAACTACACACAAACACAAGGAACAGGTTTACCAGATTTACGCGCAATTGTAAAACACATTGACCTCTTCATTTAAGTTCATTAGTCGTGTTGTTGTTTTACAGAAAAAAAACGTGCAACCTAAGTCACTGCGGCGGGTTTCGCCAGCACTCAGACACGAACGCTAGACAGAAACCGCCCACTGCTCAGCGGCACTGTCGCCAAGCACATTCTTGCAAATATCTGAATGGAAAAAAGACACATTTCAAGGAACTAAACAACCATTTTAACGTTCGTGTAATACACAGATCGCTGGTCAATTTATCCCTTATTCCCAAAGGACATCCTTCTAGATCTAAAAAACGACTCATAAAGAAGGAATCCGCTTCTGCAAAAGCGGCAGACAGTTTGATGCATTTTCGACGTCAGCACGCGCCGGTGTGTGTGTGTGTGTGTGTGTGTGAGAGAGAGAGAGAGAGAGAGAGAGAGAGAGAGAGAGAGAGAGAGAGAGAGAGTGCCAAAGAAAAGGTGATTGCTTAAAGGTACAGTGTATCTCTGCGCAGATTTCAGCAAAATGGGGTATACTACAAAGAAATATAATACGTTGATTCACAAAAAGGAACGAAGTCATTAAATATTAGTAATGACAAAGACGAGCAATGGCAAATAATAGATTTAAAAATAAGCATTTTCATGCGTTATTATATGCGATTAGGACAGTTCTGACGCTCCAAAGAGCGCACAAAACAGTTCAAATTTTCTGTTACGTAACGCTTTCGTTAGCATACATATTCAATTATTACGAAAGCGCATTGCATATTGAACCAATACGACACACATTTTTATTCAGAGAATATTACTGCAATTACATAAGCTTGCTTTAGCAAGTCTGATTCAAAATATGTGCTTCAAAAGGCACGTGCGTAAATGTTCAGTCTAGTAACAGTGCATTACAGATGTTGCCAATCAAGCCAAAATCTGGATTAAAAGTGCCATTTGGTATGTATCATTTCCCTAAATGAGACCATGCAGGGAATTATTTTCAAGAGCCTACGTTATTTAGAAATTCGGTACTACAAAATGTGGTCTGCATGGTTCATAATTCAGGTATATTTGCAAAGCAACTGTAATAACTCCCACGCACTCATACGGAATAAACAATCCGCTTCACTATACATGTCCACTAATTCATACAGTTAGTTAATTTTACCATTCACCATATGGTCCACGTAATCATCCATGTCCCCACGAATATATATCGTCCTTTACAGTGCCGCAAAGGAAACCTGTCCGAATGAATAAAACGTTAAAAAGTAAGTTATGGTAGTTTTTTATTTTGTAAAGCAAGCCTAGACAGGACGCCTCTGACACCAACTCAGTCTTATTTTCTTCTGCTTTACTTCAGACTAGGTAACGTCATTGGTTAGGGTCTTATGTTGAAATTGTGTTGTCCTCAAATCGATTTCATTCCTTTAATTTTATCATATCATTTATTTTCACCCTACTCTACATTTATCTTAAATACATCATTAAACAGGCGCTAAAACATTTAAGGCGCCCTGCAAAAAACAACGTGTCTAATAAACAATAAAATATCAATCAAAATCCTTTCGTTCTTTTGACATTTCTTAGAAGCATTCCTTCGATTCGAAGCCAACTTTTTTGTTACTTGCAATTCAAATCCAGCCCAGGAAATATCGGATCTGAAATACGACTGTTTGTATTTGACTTAAATATATAAGGTTTAAAATGTCAGGCGATCAGTTAAATATAGTAGCCTACTCGTTTTAATGAGTAACAATCGTACAGTTTGTTGTGTCTGCTTGAATGTTTGTCATGTAAGTCGCATGCAGTTGTGCAATGTTAAATGAAATACAACAGCTAATTTAACATATAGCCTATTCAGTTGTAAACGCCAACGAAGCACTTCAGGAAAACTCTTTACAGAACCCACTTAAACGGGCCATGTTCCTATTTAAAGATGATTTTGTATGACTGCAGCGGTTTTCAGTTAGGACCTTTCTAATTATCCAGGAAAATGCTGGTTTCTTTTCTTGTTATTTTTATTTATTTTATTTTTTACCGCAAGATTTATTCAAAGGATTTCCTGTCTCATTTTGACGTTTCATTGACGTCTTTCGGGCCTCACACGGTTTCCAAACCCAAGAAGTATTTCATCCTTGATCTGTTCACTACGCTCTGCCGGTTCACGGAGACCGGAGTTACTTCTGCGGCCGTGGAATGGCAGGAGTTTCACTGACTTCGGAAACTCAGTTCACTTCTCACACTGCGTAAATAAATGTTAAAATACATCGATTGTGCTAGTTCAACAAAGATCAGGCAGTTGAAGTAACAATGTAACAGATGAAAGTTCACCATTATAGTTTTAAAGCAGTTCCAAGTATGTCAGATGAACAGCACTGTAATGCACCGTGTTTTAATGAAATGAAGAGACATGCTCTAACACACTGTAATTAGGAGTTCAATGCAAATAACTTTGTTGAAAACGATTATTGTCTGAGCAGAAAACAATGATGCGCTTTTGCAGTTCAAACTTTTTTTTATTTTTTTTTATTTGTAAGGAGAAAATGTTATCTAATCCGTAAAAAAATAATCATTTAAGTAAGTCAATTATTATTAGCCTTCATATTTGCATGTGAATTAACCCCATAAAATCCAAGCTTGAAACGAATTATGTATTATTTAATATGTCAGTAATATGTTAAAGGATATTATCCTCATGTTCGCTTGAGGCAATGCATGCGAGTCCTCTAAAACAGTGAAAGTAGGGTGCTTGGTAGGGGGTTTGTTGGGAGGAGGGTGTAGCTTGACCGCTGGTAAAATTATTAAAATGACAGTCTATTCATTATCGTTTGAAACTGAAACGTATAAATAACTGTGCGTATAATTACATAGTTTTTTAAAATATAGATTGCAAATAGATTAAAGACCTGGATAAATGTTTGAATATATACATAATCATAGGATTGCTATTACTGTTGAGAATTTCAACGAGTTACAACTCTGTTTTAATGTATGACGTTGAATACAAGAATGTGGTGCCCGACCAAAATAAGTAAATTAATTGGTTGTTTAATAATTAATTAAAACGAATGGCCATACCTTAGTAGCCATACCATCATCAAGGCATTTGGTCGGTTGTGTATGTCGAGGGGGAAAACTGTACTGGAACAGTAGGCAAGAATGACAAACCACGGACAACATTGAAATATTTAAGTAAATATGTATATACATTTGTTTTATCAGTTAAATAGTAGAACTCATCTAAATATATGAATCAAGTGTTCAGTTCTGTAAACGCGTTGTCACCACATTTACAGAGTAAACATTACTTTATAAAATGTAATAAGGTATTAAGGTATTATCCTATAGCAGTTTCGGCGAGCCCGTTTGAATGCATTTTTGTCAGGATCTCTCTTTTGTCGAGTGAAGCCTTTTTCCAGTACAGTATCACGCTTTAGGGACGTCCAATACGTGATGAAACGTAGCTTACTCACATCACAAGTTAAAACGAGGTAGTAAGTGGCGGTCTTTAAAATAAATATACATCAGATGAATTACTGTAAATGACGACATTTACTGATGTTAGCAATAAAAAAGCACGTTTGCTGTTTGATCCTGATACGTTTGTATGAATAGATAGCTTTCGCTTTGTGCTGATGTCACATCAACGTTATGGGAACGTTCTGTGTCAGTTTGTACTTGTGTGACTACAGTAGAAGGCCTACAGTAGTTAGAAGTCTTTTTTTGTGAAATTTCCAGACGGGCTTTCATGAACGGACAACAAGTCAATCATCAATTATGTCCCTAGAAAGGATATTTTCTACTTTTGTATCTGCACCATTGTCGGACAGGAACATTACAGCTGTTATATAATAATCACTGGAGGTTTTTTCCACATTACATAAGATTATTTGCTTTAAATACCCAGGGTGACTTATGCTGTTTATATATTGCAGATTTACATAGCTACTTTTCCAGGGACATTACATTCCTTCCTAAGACAACAACAGTATTACACATGGGATTCAAACCAAAACCCTCTATACCTTAATCGCTACTAAAAATAGATGACCACTGCACAACCCTGCTGCTATGACCGGTTTCACACTGCTGTTCCACCCTGACCTCTGTCCCACACTGACACCCTGAAAATTGATATACACTGACACCTTGACTACTGCTATACATTGACACCCTGAAAATTGATATACACTGATACCTTGACTACTGCTATACATTGATACCCTGAAAACTGATATACACTGATACCCTGACTACTGGTATACACTGATACCCTGACTAGTACTATACACTGATATCCTGACTGCTGCTATACTCTGATACTCTAAAAACTGTTACCCACCGACACGTTGACTACTGCTATACACTGACACCCTGACTACTGCTATACACTGATACCCTAAAAACTGCTATACATCAACACCCTGACTACTCTTATACACTGATACTCTGACTACTGTTATATACTGATACCTTGACTGCTGCTATACACTGATACCCTGACTACCGCTATACACTGATACCCTGACTACTCCTATACACCGATACCCTGACTACTGGTATACACTAATACCCTGACTACTGGTATACACTGACACATTGACTACTGCTATACACTGATACCCTGACTACTACAATATACTGATATCCTGACTACTGCTATACACTGATACCCTGACTACTACAATACACTGATATCCTGACTACTGCTATACACTGACCATTTGAAATAAATAATTACCTGCTTAAATGTGTCATGTGCTCACAAGGCTGCACTGAGACAGTAGGAGCATGATGCATCCTGGGGTTATTGCAAGCTTTAATCTCAAACCGAGTGCAGTCTTGCATTCCGATCATTACTGTATGACAGCACGAGAGAGTGGATTTAACTGATGTTGTTCTCTCAGACACACACCCATAATCCCACACATCTGCTTGCCCACACTCACACACATAAGCACATATTTACGCTCAAATAAAGACAAACACAACCACACACGTACATGCACATGCACACACGCACACGCAGTTTAGTCCTGTAACGGGACGACGATGCTGACAGCCTCCTCATGAAGCCACTTGTTGAGAAATCCTGAAACAGTGATCCCACGGCACTACTCTAATAATCTCAATATTCAAGTAGTGCCAAGATCATACAACTTGAATAATCTTGGTTTTTGTATTCTAAACCAGGGTAGAAACAGAGACAGATGTAGAGACGTATGCACACACACACACACACACGCACACACACACGCACACACACACACACACGCACACACACACACACACACACGCACACGCACACGCACGCACACAGAGTTAACGTGGCCCGGTTCCTCCTTCCTTGGCTCTCGTGGGCCATCTTTGGAGCTCCTGTCCTTCTGTCCTGCCGCATGCGGGCACTGGTCTGTCTGCTTCTTGGGGGTTTCGCACAGAAAACACGAGCACACAGATGTGATGTGCCCTTCATTGATTCCATCACGGAAAGGGCGTCACAGGCACGCAGCAGCTGTAGCTAAGGTCGTGCAACACATCAAAGTTAAAATTATCGATTCTTTTGAGCCATGGTGTGGCAAGGGTCAAAAGTCTAGCAATAGTCCTCATTGCAATGACATGCCCCATGGTCTAGAATCAAATAGTAACCGTTCCAGTGATCAGTCTAACTGGGAAACCTTTTTGGCGATGCACAATTGGTCATATCGTTGCCCAACGAGTAAGAACTTTGAAAGTTGAAAGCATTTCCCCCACTTCATCATGCAACAGTGACTCCTCTGGCCAGTCAAGGACCTGCAGTCTGCGAGTGTGAACTGTACATGACAGTTTAGTACTCCAATACAACGACTGAGCTGCTCAGCTTTAAAGTGAAACAAGAAATTGGCTGGCAACACACATCCAATATGGCAGCCTTTCAGATCTTTGAGACATTGGGAACAACAGCTGTTGCAGATGTCTTAACTGTTAGACCTCTGCTATATAGTAGTGATTTTACTTTGTTTTTGTTTTTTCAAACTAAATTCAATTTAATGCTATAGTGCCACCAGGAGCCTGATCTGAACTATGCTGTCAATCCAACAGACCAATTCCAAATAAGATTACAGCCAAGTTTCCAATTATGAACAACCTCTTGGTAATATGTTTAGTAGTACTCATTTAGTTCTTAAAGATTCATTAATGACCTTATTTATAATGATATGCAAAGGAGCTAATCTGCAATTAAGTTATTGGCTATGATGTCCTATACATCACCTGAACAACAAAATGGCAGTTGTAGAGAGCTTAGAAAAAAAAGCTATACTCTGGATTTCATTTCCCACATTTTAAATTTTTCCTTTTTTTTGGCTGGTGTAACTGAGCCTGCCAATATGACCAGAAGGCGGGGTTTGCACTTTTTGAGAGTTGGTTCCAATACACCAGGTCTGATAATACCATAACCACCCCCACCCCACACACACACAATACTGTACAACGCTTCTATGGTAGGGATAGGATAGAAAAATTAAAATATAGCAGCTACCAACTGTGCACATGAACAATGATAGACAGTGTCCATAAAGGTGTAATTTAGTGTATCCAATTAACAACCTTTAGCCAACAAATAAATGTTCATACCCAAAATTGAAGATGATTGAATTTACTGGTTATATTCATTATTACCAAACATTTATATAGAGAAATTCTCTAAATAATATACACTGAACATATTTTTCTTCTTGATTTGGCTATGTGGTCCACAATTTCGGATTTGTAATCAAACAATGCACAAATGGTTCAAGTGCAAATTCTCAGCTTTTATTAAAAGGTATTTTTTATATTCCTTAGTGCAGGTATAAGACAACTTTCAGAATATAGCCTTGATTCTAGGCTTTTGATTGCCTTGGGAGTTAGTGGCATCTGAAAACATGAGGACCAGAGTTGTCAATTAAAGTGAAGGAAGCCATTATGAGACATAAGCCAAATCTTAGGCTTACCAAAATGAACTGTTTGGATCATCATTGAGATGAATATTATTAAGAAGAAAGAGAGCACTGGTGAGCTCAGTAACCACAATGGGCCTGGCAGGCCAAGGAAGACTTCTACAGTTGATGACCGAAGTATTCTCACCACAATGAAAAAAAAAACCCAAATACCTGTCCAACAGGTCGGAAACACTCTTCAGGAAACAGGCGCGGATGTGTCAGTGACTACTGTCCAAAGAAGACTTCATGAACAGAACTACAGAGGCTAAACTGCAAAATGTAAATCACTAGTTAACCACAAAAACAGGATGGCCCAGGATACAGTTTGCTCATGAATATCTTCCAAAGAGCCTGCAAAATTTTGTAAACAGGTCTTGTGGATTAATGAGACCAAAATTAACTCGTATCAGAGTGATGGCAAGTCGGGAGGCCAAAAAGAACTGCCCAAGATCCAAAGCAACACCCACCCAAACCCACCTGCCTCCAAACCCACCTGATGAACAGAACTTCATCCTACAACAAGACAATGATCCCCAACATTCTGCAAAAGCAACAAAGGAGTTTTTCAAAGCCAAAAATGAGAACATTCTTGACTAGCCAAGTCATCCATCTGATCTAAATCCTTCATATACTGAAGAGAAAACTTAAGGCAACTAGCACCTGGAACAAGCAGGAGCTGAAGATGGCTGTAGTACAGGCCTGGCAGAGCATCACCAGAGAAGATACTCAGCATCTGGTGATGCCTATGGGTCACAGAATTCAAACAGTCATTACATGCAAAGGATATGCAACAAAGTACTACACATGACAACTTTTATTTACATTAATACGAATATGTCCCAAACATTATTGTGCCTTGAAATGGGGGCTATGTATAAAAAGTGTTATAAGTTCTACACCGTGAAACCAAAATACATAAAAATACCCTTAATAAAAGCTGAGAATGTGCTTTTTAACCACATTGTTTGATTACAAATCTAAAACTGTGGAGATGACTGCTAAATCAAGAAGAAGAAAAAAATATCTTTGTCCCAAACATTATGGAGCCCACTGTATAAGGTTTCGTTTTTTACAATTTCTATGATCCTTTTTTAGGCATTGTGCCAATTAATAAATGTCTACATGTAGAATTACAGTGTACTAGAAAATAGAATTTTTTTTTTCTATTATTCATCAGGTGAATCAGCAGCATTACCACGTGTCTATCCGCATGTCTAACATATTTAAAAGACGTTCCCATTTAAATATTTTTTATTAAACATTTAACCATAATATTATAAAATAATATTCTTACAGCATATAGTTGCATTTCACGCATAAGGTTCTGGGCATTATAACTATGTTCTACTATGAAATAGAAATGAAAACAAATGAGCATTCAGGTGCATTTTAATGACTTCTAACCCCAACTATTTTGTTCATAAAACATGAGAAATTATATTTATTTTCATTAGGCTGACCGCCTTGAAACAGAAATGAAAAGGAGCCAAATTTATTTTAATTATTTAAAATATTTATTTATTTTTTTTTAAATGTATTCAACCATTGTTTATTTGCTGAATAGACATACTCATCTAAGCCAACACAGAAAGCTTACATCACTTTCATTACTAATATATATCTATATACATTAAAGATCTGCACAATGTGTAAATATATCTGATATCTGATCTGTGCCTGATCTTTTAGACCCTGTCATGTCCAACAGCCTCAAAAATAAACAAATTACATGGAAAAGACAAATAGAAATAATTTTAAAATAATTTTAAGATATCAAATATCAAACACAGAGAGACTCTGGAAGAAAAAGAAACAATGATTTTTAAAACAGTTATTGAAAAAAACTCCCATCTTTGTTTGCATGAATGATCAAAAAGCAATTTGGTCAAAACATTATGCCTATACATTAAACATTATTAACCTTCATCAACATCATTACTGATAATATTAATTTGCTAAAAAGACTCCCTTGTCCAGCCTATATTTGGTATATTGCCAGTTCATTCAGTTTAAATGTGTTCTGAAACCATTGAAGTTTCTTTCTTTGAGGGACTAATAGAAATTTCACATTCCAGATATAGACTGGATGTGAAGTCCGGTTACAAGACACTGTGAGGTGAACCTCCCTCTTACCAATAGATTCTATTCTAGAGACTTTTCCATATGATAGATCCGTGGACCATAGTGTATACACATACTGCACAGGGGAACACCACATTTAGAAACAAACCACAGAAACGGTTAAAGAGATGGTCATTTTAATAATAAACATAAGGCTTCAAATGTTCAAACATTTTCCACTGGCAAGATAATTCTTTCCCTAACTCATATGTGTAAGAATGTGTGAGTAAACACTCACTCAGCTATTATTTGTCAAACAACAATGATTTAATTTCCACGTTGAAAACAAAAAAACAATCGCATACACTGGAGAAACAAACAGATCAAAGGCATACCACCTCAGACTGGGTCCTCCAGAATTGAGGTCATAGAGGGTTAAATTGCTTAAAAAATAAAGTGTAAACTAAACATTACAATATTTTCCATGTTTTTGTTTTATTTTAAGGTCTTTTTAAAGAATGAATATCCACACACCGTGACGTGTGGATATTCAGACTAAAATCACTGGGTTTTCTCAATAGGAGTAAACATCTTTCACCCCTTCCACCAAACTCAATCTGGTTCAGAAGACCATCCTCCTACCAAGCTATGAAGACATCATCTACAGATTGGCATCCAAAAGTGTCCTTGAAAAGACATAATGTACCATTCTGCCATCAGATTCACCATTAACACCCCCCAACACACATCTGCACTCTGTACTCCTCTGTCAACTGCCCACCTTTACACACCGGATGCACTACATTCTGTACGGGTCTGTCCTCATCAACAAACCCCTCCTTGTCCTGACTCCCCCATACCTGTCTGTTCTATTGACAAACATGTGCCCCAGATTACAAAACTAGATCTGGCAGACACATTCAAGAGCCGGTCTGCTTCTCGGTGTACAGAAGTGCAAGCTGGAACGGACTGCAGAAGATCCTAAAATGGACACTCTGGCCTCAACAATTCCTGCTTTTACCATCAAGATCATGGATATATTCAAAGCGCCTGTTCCATATGGTGTCAGTTGTTTTAAAAGTCTCTGATGTTTTAATTCCCTTGTCTTTCTGTGTACTTGTCTTATCTGAGTTGGCTGTGTCTTTGGCCCCTAGCCAGGCTGTGATTGTAAATGAGAATGCGTTCTCAGTTAGCTTGACTAGTTTTAAATGAGTAAAAAAAATAAAAATTTTTTTAAAAATGACTAAATTAATCTTGTGTCACAGAAAAGAACAGACAGAAATCAAATGGAAAAATCATACCCGTCCCAAACAGATGAACAATGCAATACAGTTAAATAAAATAGGCCATTGCTCTTGACATGTCATTCAATTGTTATGCATACCAAATAAAACCGATGTGAAATTCCATTGCATTTCTGCTTTAAACATGTAATCAAATAGAAATGTCATCTTTTTTTTATGTGTGAATATTTTTTCTAATATTTTTCCCATTGTTGACTGAACACAGAACAAGTCCAGCATACATTTGGCTTTAGCCCAGAGCACACTCCAGACCCTCTCATGTGACCCCCCCTCAAAAGCAAGGAAAGTGACAGTGTGGTGACATCAAGCATAACCCGAAACATCGGGAATGTGTGTCAGGGACTCTGAGCAAACAGTCCACTGTAACCCTCCATTTTGTGGCTGTCGTTGATTCCTTTAAAAGCCTGAGGTACATAGCAAGCACAGCCTGAGATCAAACACTCACATACGCACACACAAGACAGTTTGTGTCTCAACAGTTCTGAAGAGTGCTTTAAGAACTGTTCATTGCTTATTATTACGACAATTCTAATTATATCTATTCGCTAAACAATCGAGGCATACATGCCTACATTTATTTTACTTTTTAATCATCCAAGTATGTGATTAGTAGCAGTTTTTTATTCTTTTGACACACTTTTGTAGGTTGCACTGACACCCACACTCGTTCAGTTTATGACATTAATTCAGGCTACACGGCTATCTGACCGGTACAAGAGCAGCGCCTCACATGGGATTCAAACCTACAACCACCTGGTTTGAGATCTGGGTAAAAAGTGACAGGCAGACACCCTGTTCCACAACTCACACTAACTGATGTAACAGTCCATCAGCCGTAAACCGGCTAGACAAAAAACAAAAATTAACCTAACAATCACAGCTCAATTTGTATCTGTATCTTATGATATGCATATGTAAGCCAAAAACTGTATTTTGAGAAACAAAGATAATAAACAAATTTGGATACATAGATCCCATCTTCATTTTGCTCTATGGGAAACAGGTGAACATCCTTGTATAATACTGTATAGTATTTATGCTGTTCTCTTGCACATGACAATATCTTCTGGTACCGCAATCCACAGCGCTGTGAAAAAGTTGAAAAGTCCTGATTTTCTCTATTGTTAAATATTTGTCACACTGAATAGTTTCAGATCTTTAGACAAAATGTAATATTAGACAAAGGGAAACTGAGTAAACAAAAAACACATTTTTAAATTATTAAATTTATTTAATGCTAAAAAGTTATCAAACACCCGTATCACCCATGTGAAAAATGAATTGCCCCCTTAGTTACTCAATCAACCAATTAACCAAATTTAATTGATATTTAGATTCAGCTGACCGAACACAGCCAGGCTTGATTGCAGCCTACCCTGTTGAATCTAAACCTCAGTCATACTAAACCTTATCGTCAGAGTGAAGTAGTCAGCACAAAGTTTCTACAAGCACACTGTGCCACAATCAAAGGAAATTCCAGACGAGATGAGAAAAATATTTGTTGAAATATATCAGTCTGGAAAATGTTACAAATCTATATCTAAAGCTCTGGGACTCCACCAGCCAACATGAGAGCCATTATCTCCGAATGGAGAATCCTTGGAACAGAGGTGAACCCTCCCAGGCATGGCCAGCCTGCCCAAATTTCTCCAAGGGCATAGCAACAACTCATCCAGAAAGTCACAAAACATACAAAGAACTGCAGGCTACTCTAGCCTCAACAAAGATAGTGTTCCTGACTCCACAATAATAAAGATACAGTGAAGAAATGTGATTCATGGGAGGGTAGCAAGGCAGAAACCACTACTAAGCTAGAGAAACATCAATGCTCGTCTCACATACGCAGAAAAGCGCCTGGATGATCCCCCAAGCCTTTCAGGATAATGTTCTATGGACAGATGAGTCAAATGTGGAACTTTTTGGAGGATACAGGTCCCACTATGTCTACGGTAAAGCAAATACAGAATTTCACAATAAGAACATCATACTGTACCAACAAACAAACATGGTGGTGGGAGTGTGATGGTGTGGGGATTATTTACTACCTTGGGACCTAGACAGCTTATTGAAGGAACCATGAATTCTGCCCTATACCAGAAGATTCTGAAGGAGAATCTGTCTGTGAGCTGAAGCTGATGCACAATTGGGTTATGCACAATGTGCAGCAAGACAATGATCCAGAAAACAAAAGCAAGTCCACATCTGAATTACTGAAAAGAAAGAAAATTAAAGTTTTGGAGTGGCCTAGTCAAAGTCCTGACACAAACCCTAGAGATGTTGTGGCACAATCTGAAATGAGCAGTTCTTGCTTGAAAACCTACCAATTTGTCTGAATTAAAGCAGTTCTGCAAAGAAGAGTGGGCTAAAATTCCTCCTCTGCGATGGAAAAGACAAATATCAAATTAGAGGAAGCATTTGGTTGTCATTATTGCTTCTAAAGGTGGTGCAACCAGTTATTACGTTTAAGGGGGCAATTACTTTTTCACATGGGTGATATGGGTGTTTGATAACTTTTTTTATTAAATAAATCAAATAATAATTTAAAAAATGTGTTTTGTGCTTACTCAGTTTCCCTTTTGTCTAATATTACATTTTGCCTATAAATCTGAAACCATTCAGTGTGATAAATATGCAGTAATAGAGGACATCAGGAAGGGGGAAAATACTTTTTCACTGCGCTGTACATTAAAATAAAAATGTCTCCTGCTGGAAAGCTTCAGACTCTTCAGCCGCAGCAAATACAAACCCCCCAGCCCCCCATCCCCCCATCCCCCCATCCCCTCAACCCCTGACTTCAAAGTACAAGAGAAAACTGCAAACAGAATAGTTCGATTCCTTTCCTCCTCTCCTTACTATCAGATCGGTTAAAGTACACACGCAGGTCTGCCTTCAAGTCTAATGTTAATAAATACTACAACTTATATAATGTGGCAGCAGCTGTGTTTAAGTGACTTAAATGCCAGTTTAAATAAAGCAACTTAAATGCAGAATTACATACTTTACAAACTGTAAGGCCTTTAATATCTTGATTATTGACCTGATGAATCATGAAAAAAAATATTTTGGCCAGTTGTACGAATTTTATTATTTTCTTTCAAAATTACTGCCAATGGGGGGGATGCCAAGTACAGATACATCCTAATAAGCATCTCTCTGGTTTCCTTATGTCCTTCTTCTGTCTCTTCTATCTTTCTACCTCTCCCTCCATTTCTCTCCTGATCTTCCTTCTCCCTGTCCCTCTTCCTTTCTCTTTCTCTCTTTCCCTTTCCCTGTTCCTTTTCCTCCACAGTGAGATCAAAAGGGTGATAGAGGGAGACTGCGTTTCACTGTTGCCGTACGAAACCACAGCGCACGGTTGGACTGGATTACGGTGATGGTGTTGGGAACAACTACACAGGATCGTTTTGACACATTATCAGGGGTCAAGACAACCCTTCACCCAACACTATTTCCTGAAAATCTGCAAACTGTACAGAAAGCTTTTTGGCCACTTTACATGCTGCTAAGCTTATACCCGAACACGGCTCAGAGAGCTAGGTTACTATAGGTCACGTTGTATTTTAATTTTCAATTCAGACAGCTCTGTTGCTCTATGTAGTTTATAAACAGTTTGTGCTTGCAGCTTGCCTTGTAGCTAATGCTGAAGTTTATACCCTTGATTCTGATGTGTTTGTTTCTGTATTTACCTTTTTTATATTCTGTATTCATTATTTTATAATATCTTTTTTCACATTAGATATTATTATTATTATTATGTTTTGAATTTTGTGTGTAGCTGAGCACCTGTGTTAATAATTGAAAATATAGTGAGTAAGGAATAGAATATTACCTGTAAGAGCACATAACCAACAAAATCTAAAGCAGAGGGTTTCACTGCAAATACGAAAACATTTATCAATAAGAACATGAAACCAAAGATTAAAAAAAATATATATATATATACATATATATAAATGGAAAGAATTTTGAGTGGAATTCTAACCACACAAGCATGCATGAATGCACGCAGAAACACACTCTCTCTCTCTCTCTCTCTCTCTCTCTGCATGTCTTTCTCACACACGCACACGCACACACACACACACACACACGCATATACACACAATACATGCACAAACACTTTCCCTTTCTCTCTCACACACATACACACAAGTACATACACTCAGACACACAACCAAAGACATAAACACACAGCCATACACTGCAAAACACAAACACACACACACACAAACACAACCACTCCCTCTCGGTTTCTCTCTCACACGCACATAGAAATGCACATACAGGCACACAAGCATAAAAATCCAGATGCATGCACACACAAAGGGACACACAAACACACACACGCACACACACGCACGCACGCACGCACACACACGTACGCACGCACGCACGCACGCACACACACACACACACACATACACACACAGAACCATTCGCCCCCCATTGTAAGCCAGTACTAATGCAACCCACAGTGATTTTCCCTGCTCTGCCCCTCTATAGGCTTGGTTGCAGCATTGACGTCAGAAGCTCTCAGATAAAAAGACAAAGACCCTGGAGCTCTGTGCAACTTGTGCAGTGGGAACAGGGAACAGAACCTCCTCACATCTCCACTACACACTGTTTCTGTAATGGAGAAGCAAATAAAAAAAAACCTTTTCTATTACACATTTTAACAAAATGAAGAATACTCCCAAGCCAATTGGGGAGGGGGGGAGGGGGGGGCATGCAAACTACATACAGTGAATAAGGTCAATAAAGTGCACAGCATCATACAAAAAACATTTCAGGAGGCACCATTTTCCCTTTACAACCATGAAACAAAGAATAATTAAAATCCATTATTTTCACATCTGGAAGAAAAAAAACACCGATGACAAAACATAGCTGCTTTTTTGATGAGCAACAGGGCAGACATTTTGAGCCCGCAAAACGTGGCAGCGTGCATCAGATGTGGATGCGGGGAAGAGAGGCGAGGCTGTGCGGCCATCTTACCAGCGCTCAGGGGACCCTGCCCGCATGGCAAGATCGCTGTGATGAAATGCAGTGCAGTACCTGAGCGCAGGTAGATCTGTGCCATCTCTGTCCCCCCCAGTTCACTCCCTAACACAAGGCATCGTTAGGCTCCACGTATCTCTATGCTAAGCAATTTCACCATTTTTTTAAAAATAAATAAAAAAGCTGCCCTTTTATTACATGTACAAGAAAGGTCATTCAATATATATTTCTTATTATTTTTTAACACTCACTGAACAGTTAACCTGCGCCAGTGAGATGACTGCTTAAAAAATGTACAAGGACAATACTGGTGAACTGAAACTATTTTTCTGGGTGTCTGTTTCAATGGATAATTTTTCTTCCTATGCACAGGGAAGTGTGCACTGTAGATCTGTTTGGGCTGAGACTATCCTGGCGGTTAGACCTGGTGTCCACTATATCCCCACAGGTGGCCCTGTATATATACCTGTACTGCTCGCCCTTTAGGGCTGCCAATGACTAGCACTAAATGCTAAACTTCACGCAGACTGGCCCAAGAAACTGTGAGGAAAAGGAAGTGTTTTTCTCTGGACACTACTCTCCAGCGTAATGTAATCAACTCTACGCTGTTATGAAAGGGAGGGTCTTTTCCCTTCTGATTGCAAATTTCCCGATGCCTTGTGTGTTGCCCCAGTGTTACACTTAGGAAATACTGTCATTATCAGTCCTGTCAGTAAAGAATTACTGAATTTAACTGAATTGAACTGAGGAAGGAATGAGAGGAGACACAAAGGGGGAAGACAGGGAAGGAGAAAGTGGGGGTTAGGGTTAGGAAAAGAAGAAAGAGAGAGTGGAAAGGGAATATATAGGTGAAAATAGGGGAAACAGGAAAGGAAATATAACAGAAGGAAAGAGAAAAAGAGAAAAGAAAGGAAGGTAGTAAAACAGAAGGAGAGAGGGTGAGAGAGAGAGAGAGAGAGAGAGAGAGAGAGAGAAAGGGACTGGCTATGTCCATGCAGCAGAGAAGGGAGCAGCAGAGACACATGAATCAAAAAACCATCTAAGCGGTTGGAAAAAAAAAGGATGAAAAAAAGACGGGGGGGGAGAGGGGGGGTGATCTGCGTCAGAGCTCCAGCCAATGCAGTCAGAGAAGGGGCGGGGCCTCAGCTGCAGACTCTGCTCCTGCCACTGCTTGGGCCTCATCTCGAGTACGTCAGAGAGCTGGCACATATTACGCCTTCCTCAAACCTTTCAGATGCGTCTCTGCCTCCCCCCATCTCTCTCTCTCTCTCTCTCTGTTTCTTTCTCTCCCTCTCTCTCACTCTCTCTCTCTTTCCCTCTGTTTCTTTCTCTCCCTCTCTCACTCTCTCTCTCCCTCTGTTTCTTTCTCTCCCTCTCTCTCTCTCTCTCTCTGTTTCTGTTTCTTTCTCTCCTGCCTCTACAGCCCGCACACCCCCCCCTCCACACACACACACCTCAGCTGACGCAACCAATCGACAAGCCCCTCTGATCAATGACCTTAGTAAAGCTAATGAAAATAAGACAGGGCTTTGCAGCAGATTGAGTTTATTATGAGGGTCGACTCTAAACCTGCCTGGGAACTGGACAAATTGGGGGAGGGGCGGTTGGGGGTTAAATAGAAAGGTGGGGTGCGGGGGGGGGCTTCTTTTTTTCAGTGGGCTTTGTACATAAAAAACAGCAGCCACAGAAATATGACAATCTGGTGCATGAAAGTGAGAAAGAAAGGGATAGATTGATTTTACAGATTTTTCTTATTTGCATGCGTGCGTGCATATAAAATAAAATTTCACTGATTTTCATTAACGCAGATGTTTTTAACAGCAATAACACGAGAACTCCGCAGCTAGATGCCAGTCAGTGTTCATCCAACGGGGGCATAATGCAGAACTGTTGCGACAATGCAACTGATCACAGAAAACATGAACTGTCAGAGACCATCATGCAGGACATCGTTATGCTGCTCATAACCACAGTGTGGTTCATGTCCATTTTTATTTCTTTTTGACAGACACTGCCCCCTTCTTTAAAGCCATCTAATTACCCTTAAGTCTCATTTCCAATAAATCTAAAGAGAGGCTCACATGTAAGGCACTATCTGATAGGATCATTTTAAGTAAAATACATTTTAAAGTGAAAATTAGCAGGAAACCGTTTCAGTTTGAGGTCGGAGAAGAAGCACGGCACAGTGTTCGGTCATCCGCATCCAGTACCCCATCCACTCACTCTGTTGCACTCTCTCTCTCTGTCTGTCTCTCTGCTCCCTCTCTCACACACATGCATGCAGCACAGACGCACACACACATGCACACACACACACATACAGCAAAACAGTACACACACAGCACCCACATTCATACACAGCACAGACACACACACACACACACACAGCAAAACAGCACACACACAGCACACACACGCACACACACACACATACAGCAAAACAGCACACACACGCACACACACACACATACAGCAAAACAGCACACACACGCACACACACACACATACAGCAAAACAGCACACACACGCACACACACACACACATACAGCAAAACGGTACACACACAGCACCCACATTCATACGCAACACAGACACAGACACACACACACACAAACAGCAAAACAGTACACACAGCGCACACATGCATACACACACATATGCAGCACAGACACGCACACACACACACACACACGCACAAACAGCAAAACAGAACACACAGCACACACATGCATACACCCACACACACACACACACACACACACTGCACACACATGCATACATACACACACACACACACACACACTCTCACTCTCACAAGCCACTGTTCATGTAGACTAACACTTACACTCTCCTTCTTCTCCCCACACACATTCACACACGCCCTTCCCTTCCATCTCTCTCACGTTCACACACTCACATCCCTCTCCTCCCCACACACATTCACACACGCCCTTCCCTTCCATCTCTCTCACGTTCACACACTCACATCCCTCTCCTCCCCACACACATTCACACACGCCCTTCCCTTCCATCTCTCTCACGTTCACACACTCACATCCCTCTCCTCCCCACACACATTCACACACGCCCTTCCCTTCCGTCTCTCTCACGTTCACACACTCACATCTCTCTCTATATTTCAGCGGCAGACAGAGACACAGCCTGTGCCCATTTGCCGAGGCAGGTCAGGACAGATGTGTGGAACCGAGCAGGACGCATCACTGTGGCTGCAGTCGCCACCAGTTCAGCCAGACACCACTCATAAAACATGATCAGGGACTTAAAAATGAACCAAACAGGGAGACACCAGCGTGTGGAGCTCTTTCCCATATACTTTCCACACATCCAAAATCCAAATAAAACTAGAAATGTGCCACTTATTCACCTGTGCAGGATTTGCACATTTACATCGCACCTTCCTTCCTATCTACACACCTTCATGCAGCATATTTTTTAATAATCTCCTCAAAGTAAGCGCTTTGCATTTTCTCAGTAATACTGAAATAATTTTTTTTTTGCAATATTATGAGATCCAGGCAGATCTGTAATTCCTGCTGTCTGCAGTAAGCTGTCTCGGAGGTGTGCTGACGCTAAGTGTAAAATTTTACGATGCCTATGATGTCACAGTCAGCAGGGAGGGCAGTGACCTGGCAACAGCCAATCGTAATTCATCTTTTACGATGTCACGGCCTGTCGACGGACCGCGTCCATCAGGTGACGTGGGGTTTGTGACCTCACTGCCGTTACCTTGTGCTCTGGCCCCGGTGCAGACCGAGCAGCCATTACTGGCGCAACTAACCATTCGCCATTTTATCACCCCCCCCCCCCACCCCACCATGATCCGCTCCACGACAACACACAAAAGAGACTCAAGATGCTCGGTATGAATTTTGCAACAGATAATGCATCACAGGTTTGCCATCTGGATCAACAGCATAGCATATCTTTAAATATTAACACTTGTGATGGAGCAGCTGTAAGACAGCGTCACAAAGAGCTGTTAATCTCGGAATCAATCACACCGGTTTGCTCTCCGTAGCAAAGCTCAGTGATTGGGTAAAATCACCAAAGCATACGGTCACTCCCACGTTCTGATGATTCGTGAAGCCTCATTCCCAAATCACAAAGTAATACTCATCTCACTAGGCAATGTTGATCCAGTACAAAAGCAAGCATACTCTCAAGCTTAGTAGTGGCACTGTCACTTCGGGCAACACGGGCCTTGTGTGTCAAGTCAGTACACCCAGATTATTCCACCCATTACTGATCCTGGACCAGACACCAACTCATACAGAAAATAGATGCAATTTGGATTTTTGGGACATAAAGCTAATCATGGATTGAGATTTTAAATAGCCATTACATTACAGTCTGCATTGGGCGTTGTGTGCTTACTATGAGGTGGGTAAAAAAAAAACTCTGAAGACAAAATTAAAGGGCACATATGGATATATCCATCCACCCTGAAAGTAACACCTCCTCCTCTCCCAGATCAGAACACTCCGATGAGGGTGTTTATTTTTTTTATTATTATTTATCTTTTTGTTTATTAATTATACCTCACCAAAAAATATTAATTTTGGGGAGACCACATGGAGCAGACAAAAGGGCTGTAGGGCAGCAAACCTTCAACCCATACGTGAATAACCCCACACAGCCAGGCGTTTGACTCACCATGGTATATAGTAGTAGATATATATATATATATATATATATATATATATATACAAGAAATGGATATTCAATATCAACAATATTACACATTGCTTTAGCTTGAGGGTCACGTAATATTCTAAACAGTTGGCATTTGCTTACGCTGGTGAGTTAAAAAGTGAGTGAAGATTCCAGGTTATCGAGCCATGGACTCAGACTCAGGAATGCCCAGTGATCTTGGCCCAGTGAGTTCAGCTCCGCTCCAGCCACAGTCAACCGAAGTTTGCAACACAGCGCGTGAGAAGCACTGCGGCTTTAGTACCTTTCAGCTGTCCTTCCCAACAGGCTGCCATCTGGGCTGCATTTCGCAAAGTCGGATTATGCTGTCAGCCGGCTAACTTTCATAAATATTTTCAGCTAGCGGAAATTCATATGGATGGTATCTTGAGTTTATTTTTTATATTTTCTGGTTTCCCCAAAATATGTCCAAATATTAGTCAGTTAATTCTTTAACCTGCTTTGTGAAATACCCTCCTGGACGTACCTAAATTTACGTCCACCAATTTTTAGTGAAAGAATTATTCTAGTGACTGATCTAAAGTAACCCTTCTGAGCAAAAAAGGTTACATTTTTTAAAAGTTTAAGAACAACAAAAAAACACTCCTTAAATTATCACCTTGGACAAACGTATCAATCATTTTTGTCATAAATGTCAAAAATATGCAAATGTTTAGAGCAGATTGTCATCATTTGTGTGTGCCTGGTGTTGAACGGTGAAATGTCACTTAGTGTAGTACATTAAAATTTACATTTTGCTCAAATCCACCCCCAGAGGCAAAGCTTCTGAAAGAACTGCTGTAATTGAGAATGACTCTTGCATTGTGAGTTAGTTTATGTATCTATTGGAGTGGTGGATCCAAAAAAAGGAGATGATTCTTGGTGAGCACAGCCACACCAAAAAAATCTGCCTCGCATTTTTAATGCATTTGGATTTGACTTAAAAAACGTATGCAGCACACTAACTACCATACAATATGCTGTCTCACAAATGAAAAAAATTAGCGTCCATCTTCATTCAGGTCATTCTTTCTGACATCTCAGTGCCATCTAGTGACAGATTAGAGAAAGGAGAAAATAAAATTTAAAAAAACTATATTTGACTACAGAAAAGATTCACCTCTTGGAAGTTTGTGATTAGGGAACACATGGAAAAAAATACAAAACAAGAACCCAAATCTTAGACCATATTTTAATCTTATAACGAACAGTATTCTATATAGAACTTTGTTTGCAAAGTCTTGGTGCACAAACACAGATTTATCGTGTACTATGCATTCATGTATTATGCATTAAGAAGTATTATGCTGGAGTTAAAATGCTGGAGACTGGACTTTAGAGTTGTGGCTTAAGAGTTTGAGGGAGCACACTGCTGCAGCGCAGAACTTCTTGCGGATAAACTGTTCCTGAAAAGATCTGTAGGAACTTTTCCTCAGAATGTAACAGCATGAATACAGTTCTAATTCACGCCGCTAGTGAGCAGTGTTGCACATGGCAGAAAAAATCGGAAGACTGATTTTTATGCTAAAATCATTATATGTTTTTGTGACTTCTATAAAACGCATCAACATAAGCCATATTCTCACACGAAAATGAATGAGAAAGAGCGGCTAGGACGCTAAAGAATTATAGCTATTTACACAAATGAAGTTGTCCACAATTAATAAAATAATCAAATGTTCACTATATTAAATGATTCTACTCAAATATATAATGCATCATTTCGTAAAAAAAATGCGTCGACTGAACGTTTTGAAACTCTTTCAAGCACACAAAACACGTGCATTCCGTATTCAACGTATGAGAACAGGCCTAATCTGTACAATATTTAATTGTTTGTATGATGGTTTTCTCTTCGTTTGCGATGGTTCTCAAATGAATATTACTGAGGTGTCAAGTGGCTGTCGCCAGTGTCCTTTCGATAACCGAGTCTGGAATACAGTAATACTGTTGACTTGAGAAACACAGAACGAACTGTTCAGATCAGGCGCGCCGGCGCCGGCATTCGAGCCAACAGCGTGACGTCAACGGTGTGGCAGCTACGGTCGCAATCTGTCTCAGTGCCACGGGCGCGTCCCCAGCAGCACGAGACACACCGCACTGCTGCACGTCTTGATTTTGAACGCCCACGTCAAACATTACGTGAAACATGCTCAGTATTAAAGAAAAGGTTGAGCCGCTTAATGTCAAAAGGGTGCAGATATTTTTTTTACACATATCACAATGCGAATTTAAACAAAAACACACTGCGAGCAGTAAATGCATCCAAAGTTAATGCATTGTGTTGCATGCTTTCTTCGAAATAAAAGTCGGCGCAAGGAAAGGAACGTGATAATTTAAAATTAGAACTACACTCAATTGATTCAAAGGCATAAGACCGCTATTTTACAGTAATTTCATAACGGGTCAAATGCATTATGAATTCCTGACGACCCTGGCAACCGTACGTTTACGGCTTTATTTGCAGCCAATGAAAATAAGGATTGACCGAAAAACGTACAATTTCTTCGCACAGAAAAAAAAAGAATTTTCAGTGTACAGTGTTCACCTTTAATTTATATTTTTTGTGTTCAGCTTGTCCCTGACAGACCTACATGTTTTGGCATGATTTTTAATGACAGATTAGTCATATTGTTTCAGGAAACCCAACTATGGTCGATTAGCTAACGCAAGCTTCTAACAGTCCTAGTGTGCTGATAACAGCAGGGTGTCACTGCACAGCCATGCAAATATGCCTTTGAGTCCAAGGCTGTCTTAGTATATCCATACTATTATCACTCTATTCATCAGTGTCTGCCCCTCCTCCTGGTCATTTTTGCATCCCTGGTAGTTTTTGGAAGACTTCATTCCATTTGCAGAGCCACCAGCAAGCACACTTTTCTTTTCTATGAACATGGTTACTTGCATTGTTCTCACAAGTTGCACAAGAAGTTGGGAAACATCCCAGGACCCATGTGTTGAAGAGGCAATGCATAAAAGAAATCTCATATTTAAACACACAGTTCATTGGCTTGTTTGTATTGTCACACATGGAAGATTTGTAATATGTAATTATGTCTGTAATGCAAAAGCCACAATTCCTATGGTTCCCTTCTCTGGGAACCATAGCCTTAAACCCTAGTGTGTGTGTGTGTGTGTGAGAGAGAGAGAGAGAGAGAGAGAGAGAGAGAGAGAGATCCACAGTTCCAGCCTCTACTTCAGTAACCAGACAATGAGCCTTTTGTGACCCAGATATGAATCTGGATAACTATCTTCCCACAGCACCTTCCCTCTGACCACAGATCTCTGATCAGACAAACAAAATCATACAGAAACGCACAGGCTACCATGCAGCACCATTTTTATGATTCTGGTGAAAGGCCATAACCCTGCGCTCTCTAACTACCACAACCAAATTTACATCAATGGAGGAAGAAAACACACAAGCAGCAGTGTCGCTATAGCTGGTAAGGCCTAGGAGTCGTGTTGTACTGTGCGTGCGTGAATGTGTGTGTGTGTGTGTGTGCTTTTTTATTTAAAGACATTTGCAGATAGTGTAAATAATTTTCCATCTCTTCCATTGTGTCTGTAATATCTGTGAAGAAACACATTGTGCCCTCCAAAACTATTCATACTATTGATAGAGATGTAAAAACATGAAAAAATATTCAACTTTAATAATGATTCAATGGAATAAACCAAAATAACGCATTTCTAAAATTGTACACTTATTTCTGAAAGAAATGTCTCACAAATATTCACACCTCTGTTTTCTGTACTTTATGTACCCTCCCTTTGTAAGAATAACACAAGTGATTCATATTCTGTAGTGTTCTATGATATTGGCAAACACATTGGGGGGTGGGTCATCTTTGACCATTTACCATACAGAATCTTTCAAGAGCCTTTGGATCATTTTATTTGTGCTTATGGACTGTCCTCTTCGACTGAAACCACAAATTTTGATCGGTTTTTGGAAACTTGAGATGACCATTTCAAAACAGTGGTTTTGCGCCCATTTAACAGTTTCATTCTCTTGCTGAAAGATCCATTTACAGCCAGTTATGATCTTGCTGGCAGAGGGAACCAGACTTTTGGCCAGTATGTCCTGGTACTTGCTGATTCATGATTCCATTGAGCTTAACATGACCAGAAGATGCAGAACAAACCTACAGCATCAGAAGTTTTCAAAATAAGATCCACCATCATATTTCACCATAGTTATGATGTTATTTTCAAGTGCCTATCTGACACCAAACACACTGCTGATGTTGTGGCCAAAAAGCTCAATTTAGCTCTCATCGGACCAACATGTGGTTGCAATCGAAGCTCCAATGCCATTTAACAAACTCCAGATGCTAATTTTTGTCAATGGCCTTCAACAGAGGCTTTTTTCTGGAGGCCCATCCAAAAAGCCTATTGCCATGAGGTGGCATCTCACGATAGGGAGACTTTGTTTCCCCAAGGTGTTTCCAAGCTTGCAAATACATTACATATATATTACATTACAGGCATTTGGCAGACGCTCTTATCCAGAGCGACGTACAACAAAATACCCAACTGTGGCCCCAGAATTTTTCTTTGTCTCCCCAGAAGTCTGCCTCGCTGGTTTTGGAGGCAAGATGCATTTGCATCCCGTACCCAGCAAGTTCACCACTGTTCCAGTGGTTTTAAATTTCAGAGTTATTGACCTAACAGTTAAAAGTGGTAGCTTTAGATTTTTTGACTTGTGAATTTGAACAACCCTTAACCTTCTTTTTCTAGTTTCCTAAGATTGAGATTTACTTCTACATTTGCATATTAATGCAGATTTACTTTTGTTTGACTTTATGTCAAATAATTATTAACGGCTATTTTTTGGTAGAGTATGCTCCCTTTTTAGCATACAATATAACTCATTATCTGTACTGTTTATTTTATACTACAGTCTTTGTGCATCTTCATCAAGGGTGTGAATAATTTGACAGTACTGTAAATCACAAAACGGTGGTCCCCTCTTCTGCGTCCTGAATCCACAGCTTTCTGTTTAAGACTCTGGAGTTCGGACCGTAAATGAGAAGTTTCTTGAGTGCATGATATCAGACAATGCTGAAAACAGCACTGATTTTGTTAAAATAGGAAATCTACTAGAATAAAAAAAGTAAAAATACAAAGGCCTCATTCACAGAAGTCATGAATTATAATCGACTGCATTTCTCAGTGACTGGTTTTCTGCTATTCAGACCCATGACATTCTGTATCACCATGTAAGGTAAAAGTCCTGTTTTCATAACTATACATAAAGCATTTTGTTTCATTACTCATATTGACAATAAAAACAAAATCTCTGAAAATAGCTGAAGTCAGGCAAGCTGGAAATACAAAACAGGAAGAGGTGGTGCTCTTGCCCCTGGACCAAGCAAAAAAAAAAAAAAAACCCTTGCTCGACCAATGATGCGGACACCATGCTGTAATAGATGATGTCTTTTTGTAGCATACTTCAAATCAGCTTGACCCTGACATTCTGCGGGCATGCAAGATCCATTCATTTATCAGTTTATCACACATTACTCCTTTTCAGTTGATGTGTGATGGGTGACAAAATGGCTGCCTGACTGTACCCAGATGAGAGCCACCTTGGACCTTGGTGGTCTTGGAGATCAGTATAAACTCAGCTTATTGTAAAGTACTACAAGATTTTCAATAAGTACACAAAAGGAACCACATGCAGTACGACTGAAATTCTTTATTGTACTTGTTACACTTGTTAGTCAGTGAGTGAAGAGGGGCGCACATTGTGGAGGAAGGGTGTCATGCTGTGCGATACCCAGGATAACAGATGTCCCACTCCGCAGGCAGGAAGTGCCCGGTTTCCTTCTCACGTGAGCCAAGGGAGATTCTCACATGGGCTATGGCCAAAAAAAAAGAGGGCCTGAGCATCTGCCACAAGGTTCTGGCCCACATCAAGTTGGTCCACATGGTCTCCATCACTACCTTGGGAGACTCATGGTGCAGGCAACCCCAAAAGCAGAAGATTCTATCATAGAGCTACACAATGTTGTCTCAAGGGCACGAACAACACTCAGGTTATTCCGGCTAAAACTTATCACGTGAGCACCAGTTCTTTACCCTTGCCACCCCTTTCATATATTTTGTTCTCTGTTTTTAAATAAATTTTGCACAAAAAATGGGGCTGAGCACGTCCAATTCACACCCCAATTTGGAACAGCCAATCATCAGCAACCGCAGCTGCGTTCATGTGCGAACCCCATTGCCGATTTGAGAGTGTAGCCATCAAACGACAAGTGTAAATTCTCGATATGTCCACAATTCCCAGAGACCCTTTTGAGAGAACATTCAAAGTTGGTCCTAGACTAAATATCACATTTGTACCCATTCTGCCAGGAATAAACATGAACATTGGGGACACTACAATAAACTGGTGGGCCTTATAAAGATGGCAGTGTAGTAATATGGTTAGAGAACTTTGTTTTTTAAATCAAATGCTGTGGGTTTGATTCCCAGCTGTGGTGCTGCTGTTGCAGCTTTAAGCAAGGTACTGAACCTGAATAGTTTCAGTAAAAATATCCATAAGATTGTGGATTGTGTGTAAAAATGTAATCTGCACAAGTCACTCTGGATAAGACCACCTTGTTAAATGCTGAACTGTAATGTAAATGTGTAAGTACTGTCGCACGAAATCTTGAGTCAAAATGAGCAGGAACCCAATGCTGCGGTCCCCATAACCCAATCTTATCATTGTATTCCAAAATTTGGAGCCAAGCTCCATTTGACAGTTACATGATCTCTGACTATAATAACCTACAGCCAGTTGGGCTGTTCCTTTTGTAAAATGACTTAGTCTGGTGGGGGATGTTTGTACGTACATAACTGAAAATAGTTTAGCATGTGTCACCTTGGAAAAGGAGGCTTATTCAATTTAATATTGGGTACATTATTTTTACATTATATTTGTATTTCATATTAATTATTAAATTGGTGACAAAGGTCAGTAATTTGATACTATGTTTAGGAGGTCATTGCTTTTAAAAAACTAACTTTTAGCAAATTCACTGTTGCCTTGAATCAATGGCGAAATGAATCTGGTCCTTGCCACGTATGAAGATGCTTATACACATGCACCAGACCTGCACAGAGTGCAACCTGCACAGCGCCTATGAAATGCAGTGCATATTTTAAAGCATCTGAATTCAAAAGCACTCAATTTGTCGCTTCATTTCAGAGTCTTCCCCTCCCAGTATTTCACACAGCGGGCCAAATTTGCAAGTAATCAAATCTGTAAATCAAAACATAAGAAAACTCTGGAAAACTCCCCAATATGCCACAAGGAACCAGGCCAAAGTGGCATGAACCATGACATATTATGGTCATGCTTGTCCAATTAACTTAAATTTAAACAAAAAGCTGAAGTGAGCCTTGCAGAGCCCTAGAAGGATACGTGTGAAGGCACCCTGAATCACCATGACAGAAACTCTCCAAAAACGCATGTTTTGAGGGATCAGAAACTGGCATGATCTAGATGTGAATTAATAATATTAAGTCAAATTAACTCTTTGTAGAGTTCTAATGCAAAACCGCCTATCTGAATGTTGCAATACACAAAAAACAATATTTCTGTGTTCTAAAGAACACATGCTGTGTGGACTATGGCTTTCTCACCAGTTAGGCCTCAACATCATAAAACCTAAATATAAATATAACGGATAATGGTGGACACTATTAAAAATCACATCTAACAGTTACCTGAAGTTCGCATATGGTGCTGGAGTTGATATTTTTTCTAATAGTTTCCCCCCTTTGTTTAGATAATACACAACAATGATTTAACAAATGAACATACGTTCCTTTATTTCCCCCTTAAATATGCCACAGTAACTGGCTTCTGTACGCGTGTGAGCGGGCGCGCGCCCGCGAACAGGAAAAAAGGTCTTCAAGTGTCAAAGATTTCACATGGAATGACGTAATTAAATAACGTCTTTGTATTGTAGAACGAAGGAGGACAACAAGTTCAAACTTAGTGAAATGAGGCAGTCATTTCTATGTACTACTTTGTCATTTTCCTGTTGGCCTGTGTTATGCAAATTATCGTCAATTACGTCATTACTTTCCATAGGAATTCTCAACTTTTGCATTGTCTTGCACATGCACCTTCATGGATAATGCCAATGTCTGAAAACCCGACGTATGAGACGTATGTTGCATATATGTCCGATTCCAGACATATACTCGTGACCTTAGCATGATTCAAAAGGCTTCGGTAGCTTTAGGGAACAGGCGCGTTTGAGACGGGCGCCCAGTTCTTACCTTGTTCACCGCAGCTCGTGCACGGAGAGCCCTCGGCGTTCGCGAAGCCTCCTTCGTCTGCAGGAGTTTTACGTTTCTTCGACATTTGATCCTTTTCAATATTATGCCTCTTCCTGCAGGGTTTGGCTCCAAGGCGGCTGCGAGAGGCGGTTGAAAACGAGACACTTTGAACTGATTGAGCAAGTGCATGCGATAGGCAGAGGATAGTGAAGAAATCCGAACAAGCCTCAAGCCCATTAATTCAGACCTCTCCGCTCTATCTACTCCGCTTTTGTGTATTCCGCCAAACCAATGCGAGAAGAGAAAGTTGACAGGTGTGCGAGTGCTCGGCCACTGCAGATGAAAGAAGATGCTATCAAATTGTATCAACACAACAAATGCTTTTGGATTAGCTGTGTTTTTCAGTAGAACAAAAAAAAACAGCTCAGGCTTTTTTCTTTTTTTTGCTGAACAGATGAGAAATATCGTTTCTGCGGTGATTTGCTGATCACGTGTGCCCGGGATTATACTGGACGGTGTTTTGCGCGAAAGTGTGCATCAAAGGCGACGCGCGGCTAAACTGTGGCATTCTTATCCACCAGGGCGAGCACAACACTGCGGTCATTCGTTTAATTTTAATCGCCGACTCTAGCATTGTCATGACAATCTTTGACATGGTAGGCAATGAACCAACTAGAGCCCAATACTCAGACGCACACAGGTAACAGATCTTCAATAAATATAATTTCAATATTCCAAAGCGTTCTACAGGGAATATAATACCAGCACAGAGGCTTTGAATGAACGTGCGCCTCCCCACTGTTTCCCTACAAACTAGCATACACTGCAACCACAGAAGTGCAGCTCTGTCAACTGAAATGTGATAGAATGTTAAAACAGACACCGGGAAAGGTCTATATCACTGCTGCCGTGGCCGCGCACAAGAGAAGCAGCGGGTGGCAGATGTTGCTAACATCTGTGCAGTGGGAAAGGATCTTGTCTGATCTCTTATCACCCCGCTTGTACACAGAAGAGGACCAACACTTAAGCGCTGGGAAATCGGAACACAGTACCTTCGCGTGCATATGGTAAAAACCATCAGTCCCCCGACGTGTTAAAGATGTTCCAGTCGTCTTTGACTGCCTCTTCATAAAACTTCTTAATCCAGTTGCCAGGGAGACACTGATCAACCGAACGGGCATGGTTCAGCATCGGTCTGAGGTACTTTGATTACTACCACTGTATTCTATAGTTTTTAATACCCAGAGCCTAAGGTTGGGTTTCTGTTGTGACGGCACCGTGTAACTTAGGAGTTTGCTGTAAACAGGGGGTCCAGCACTTGGGTAGCACTCGTGGCCAGGAGGAGGCGTTGACGTCAGTAGCTCGCTTCGCATACGGTGCCAAGGCTGCAATTCAGATGGACTCAAACGATAACCTCGCTTATCCTACGCAAGCAACCCGAGCCTTTAAATTCTGCACCGCCCGTATTCCCACACGCACTCCCTCTCACACACGTAAAATCTCTCGTTCTTTGTGGAGAAAAAGAAACTCGCAGCTAACGGGACAAAATACTGTCCCCATAGATTGTTTCTTTTGATACAAACCACTTGATATTTCCCCAATGGTTATGTAAACAGGGGAACAATCCAGAACCATAAACATATGTTGTTTTACTTTGCCTTTATGACCTGCAGCTCGCTGCCAATATAAGAAAGCAGATGCAACAGCGAAATATTTTTCATACGGTCATCAGTATCCTTGTTTACGAAATGAAATGTCGGATGACCACTTGTATTTCTCGTTATCTAACAAATATCAAGAACGTTATTATTATACACGGTTATTTCAATATCACAGATGTTTTGAATACTGCCTTAATAGCATAACATTACTTCTGAATGCCTGGATCCTGTTGTTTGCCCGAATATGAATCCAATTGAAAAGTGAACCCAGAATTCCATTCCCGTCTTGTACATTACCAAAAATAAATACTACACATTGTTTACTGAAAACGTTTATTGAGAACTCATTTCTTCACTTTTGTGTAGTTTTTCTTAGCTTAAATGTGTCAGTAACTTTTCATATATGGACCTGTTGAGCCATAAGTAAGAAAAAACGAAGATACTTTCGTTTTGGTTAGTGTTTTCATTGTCACAGTAACGTTCAAAACCATTTTTAAGGATTAGCCTGTCTGATATACAATGATATGTGAGAACACAAGGGCTGTTCGGGTCGGATTGTGGAACGTAGCCCGTATTGATCATTTAAATCACAAGTTTCCATGCACCAAAGCAATGGTTTTCTATTCTATGAAAATATATTGGAATTAAACGGTTGCACAAATCCTAAGCAACGGAATACCTTTCTCTTTTCTCATAAATAACTGCAAGATAAATTAAAAAAACTATGACTCGATTAATCTCACATAACCTAGTTATACTTCACATAACCTTGGCTGTGTATGTGAAGCCAGGTGGATAATGTCACAAGCACGGTTTTGCAGTTTAGTTTTTTATCTTGTCTGCTTGCAGCTTCCCCTCTGTGAACTCGTGCGGTTTTCATGCAGATACGTCTTTCTTCCTGGCAGTTTCATTTATGCCAATGACGCCCTCGGTGTTTTCTGTAGGCAAACACGCTCCTCGCGCTCGGGTTTTTTGCTCCCATTCACTGCAGCTCTTGACGTCAGACTTGCTTGCGTCAATGCTCCCGCTTTGACAGAAGGAGCTTTTTTTCAATAGGTTCCTAATGGGATTATTACGGGGGGGGGGGGAGAATCAAGCCTTCGGGGCATTTTAGAGCTGGCACAAAACTGCATTTTCTTTGTGCGTTCGATTCTGTCTGTTGCGTTAATATGGACAGACTACGCTCTATATGTTAAGTATTTACAACAGTGATTCCTCTTTTTGTTTAATAAAAAAAACCTCGCTGTGGAAAATTGTATTTGAGAGAGAAATCCCGATGCATTTAAAAAAGCTTCGCTCTTCCCAGTCACACATCTCACACCTCACGAAATTCCAATTTATCTTCAGCAAATAAATCTATGCATTTGCTGACTGACGTGGATAGTACCACACCCGTTGGTTTCATGCCACGTTTGGAGCACGAGTGCAAAACGTTTTCGTGCTAAGCTACAGACTGAAGCCTTAAAGCATGTTAGAGATTTATTTGTTCCGTTTATGCGTTTTGTATGGTAGTAGGCTATAAAGGAAATGGGGCCTATTAACAGATACATATATGCACGGCGTATTACAACAAATTTGCATGTCTGCAATTTAATGTTAAAGGGGTAATTCGTGTTTTCCGAGAATATCTGAAGTATTCATTCTGATTACAAAGGTAATACACAATGCGGTAGGCGATCTAAAATGATACACTGTCATAGCCTATTTATTGACCCTTAAGCCATCCAAAATTATACGGACCACAGCACGTTGTTCAGTGACAATGACTGGTGTCTAGAGACCAGAGCCATTTTGTTTTCTGAATTTCTGACAGTTGCCATAGAAATACAATCGCCACACTCGTTTCTTCTTCTTTAGTAAGGAGCAGCTTAGAGTAGCAGCACGGAGCTTAACATATTGGATTTAATAAAAATGAATAAATACAAAACTGAACACATAACGGTTTTGTTTCGCCCTTGGTAGACACGAGTCCCTCCGGATAACGTGAAATTAATAAGGCCCCGGTGTTGCCAAAGTTTCAGCCCCTATGACGTCAGTAGCGGTACCCATCCAAGTGCTTTTACGCAGTACCGCATCATAAATGCCTGGCTTGTGCGCGCCAGGTTGCGTGCCTTCCATTCCGCAGCAACCCCCTCCCCCGACACCCCAAGAGGGACCATGCATTATACAGCGCCTCTAAGCACTGCTTGCACGTGAACACATAAAGACCCCAGAGCTTTCTGTTTTAGCATTTCTGGCTCTCTTTTAGAAATAAGATACAGCATGTTGTGTTAATGAGTGATTGGTGTACAATGGTAAATTCTCACCGGGTAGAGTAAGTCTGTGGGAAGTGCTGGTTTGCAGGAGTCCTTCCACACATACAGTACAAAGCACCATCAACTACCATCAGGCATGTGTAACAGAGGATAAGACAAGAAGATTATAGTGGACTGGTATAATAAGCGCACCATGGATCACCAAGTATCAAGTCGCAATAAGCAGTTGCTGGACACTAAGCCAGAAGGACCAGAGGAGATACAGGCAAGGAAACAACAACCCCGCCCCCTCTCCAAGCCGTAGAATAATCCATCCTTGAACACAAGGCCAGTAGTCTCGAGATCACCCTTTTTTCCACCTTACTTTTGTGCCTTCCCATTTCCTCCCCAGAAGAAAAGTCTCCTGACCTTGATTTGAAGGGCTGCACACATTCTCCACTGCACAAAGCCTCCATCTCCTTCCCTCTTACACAGAGGTATGTGGGGCGACATAGCTCAGGAGGTAAGAGCGTTTGTCTGGCAGTCAGATGGTTGCTGGTTCGATCCCCCACCCTGGGCGTGTCGAAGTGTCCTTGAGCAAGACACCTAACCCCTAATTGTTCCCAACGAGCTGATTGGTACCTTGCATA
Source organism: Anguilla pacifica (assembly GCA_039654925.1). Classification (NCBI taxonomy): domain Eukaryota; kingdom Metazoa; phylum Chordata; class Actinopteri; order Anguilliformes; family Anguillidae; genus Anguilla; species Anguilla pacifica. Next base: position 10,401,334 of record CM077301.1, on the reverse strand, counting down.
GCAGCCTTTCACCGTTGGTGAGTGTGTGTGTGTGTGTGTGTGTGTGTGTGTGAATGGGTGAATGAGTGGCATCAATTGTAAAGCGTTTTGGATAAAAGCGCTATATAAATGCAGTCCATTTACCATTTGGCTCCGCAAAATCCTCCATTTCCAGCTTGGACAGCGTGCCATTCTCCTCTCCGCAATCCCTCGGCATTTCTGATCACACCCCCAGCAGCCACGCCAAGCAGCCAGCCTGCAGCAGAAGAATGAAGAGGAAGAAAGAGGCGTTTCATTACAGAATGAGTTCAGTTCAATCTCCAATGCCCAGGCCAACCTACTGACCTGGCTCATTTTTATATTTAAGAATCACATGCGGAATGCCGGACCATTTTCACAAATATTATGCCATTGAATAAACCATTGAAAAGCTGGACCTAAACCAAAAAAACATTGACATTCACACTAAAATCAAATCCCACACAAAACTTGTATCCAGTATTTCCTTCTGTTCCCACCATAGGACATCACTTTTCTCTCTCCAATCCAATAACTTATCCTTTTCCCTCAGGATGAGGCCAGGTCATTGTCTGGTTTGAAAGGGAAGTGGATGTTGCATCATCGCATTTGCAACACTTGCCAAAAAGAAAAACATAAAGCATGCAATGATGTGAGAGAGGCATGCCAGACCCCCTAGTGGTTACCACATATCTACAGCGCCCTCAACAATTATTCACACCCATGACTAAAATGAAGAAATAAGACTGTTAAATAAATAAGGCAGGCAATCAGCTATATTGCAGGGTAAAAATGGGGGAAAAATTCATTTAATATAATTTTAGTAATGATTAAAATGTAAAAGTACAGCACTATAATTTGATTCTCAAAATGTTCCTACTTTAATAATGATTCAATGCAATCAACCAAAATGACACTTCTCAGAAATTACTACAAACATCCACACCACTGTTTTCAATACTTTGTCCACCCTTTGCAATGGCAACACAAACAGACCAGTCATCTTTTTTATAAGATGAACATAACAGGGGATCAAACCACGTATCAATATCAATGTCAGATCAAGAGAGGAAAGCTGGCCTTGCAGAGTAGTCTGGACACCATAAAGGTCCAAAAATGCCTGACTTAGTACAGCAATCTGGAACAGGTGACTAATTAAATGTCAAAAAAGACCTACCATGGAAAAGGCCAAAGAGTCATATTGAGGCCAGTTCTACTGAGGCCTTCAAAGAGACTCAACCACGCAGAAAAAAAACTCTATTCCATAAACAACAGGATCTTTAGTGGCTGATTGTGTGTGTGTGTGCTTGCATATGCATGTTTTTCCCCTTTAGTTATTGCCGTAAGAATTCAAATGTATTATTTGCATGACTTTATCCAGTTACAGATTACAACAGCCCAAACTAGCAAGTGATACATGTGATTCACAAGTTGGTTTCTGTGAATTTCTGCCACCTGCTGGAGAAAAAAAGCGATTTATTCTAAACGGCCAACGACCCTCCCTTGCTTCCAGCAGGTAACAAAAATAATACAGTCAGCTATGGATATTTTTGTATGCAACCAAGCAAGAGATGGTACTCTTACTGGATGCCAGAACAACTTTAATTTTCATAAGTTCAAAGGTCATAAAATCTCCCGCTTTTTTCCCCACTTCCACTTGCCAGCACAGCAAGTTATGCATGAATTTTCAACACAAATGTTATTGTACTTATTCCACAGAAATTTCCTGCATTAAGTTTAACAGAAAAGTCAAAGAAAAGGTCAAGGAAGTACCCTTTTTTAATATATCGCAAACAGGACCAATGATATTTGATATATTGTGGAAAAACTTAAATACATAAATATATCTGCAGTTTTCTCAATTTTCACAGCACAATGTCAAAATGATGATACAACTTGATACAGTTTCAATTCTCAGTCTCCTGCACACCCTCTGGTGCATTTTAATTCAACTCTCACAGAGAAGTGATCAGTTTTACTTTAAGATGAAAAGTAAAATATCAAGGTCATAGAGACTTCTCACACATTCTTTAGATGCATGTTTCTTTAAAAATATGCAGTTATTCAGTCTCGCAGCTCGCTTTACACACCAGATGACAGCATGTGATTTTCTCTGTACCCATTTATTTAGAAGGACACTGAAGACCCATCTCTTCAGAAAACACCTGAAGTAAGCATTTACAGACTCTCAATAAAATTTAAACTTCCCACCCTCACTTACCCTTCTTCAAAAAATAAAAAACCCCAAGTACAAACTGTGTAGATAGCAGTTATTTGGTCTTCTGAGAGTTCTGTACTTGCCAATATATGGATGCAAAGCAACCTTGTATAGAAGTTCAAAGCCCATTTTCAGGTTTCTCTGGACAAGAGCATATGCAAAATTCTGTAAATGATATTTAAATGTAATAATATTTATTACTTGGTTTTAAAATGTCTCCAAAGTGTTTTGCATTCCTATAAGAAAAGTACTGCACAAATAAAGTTGTTTTTGTTGTTTCTGTTCGTCTTCTTTTTCTTGGTATTTGTTAATTATACAATACTTACAGTTCCTAGATGTATTTCTTCAATTTCTCTTACATAGACATGGCTATTCAGGTAAAATTGCACATTCCTAGTAGCTGTTCTTAACTTATCACACTGAAGTATCTCCCGACCACCCTCCCAGTGGTTGTGCCACATGTGGAGTATTCTGGCCAGTAGATGGCAACAGTCAACCGTTAAAAAGTTCTTCCATGGAAACCCCCCCCCCAAAACACACACAATTACATTTTTGTGTTAAATACAACTGTGCACACTTAATTATCAACCAAATACATAAACTACAGAGATGTTTATGTGTGCATAAAAATAATTAAATAAATACTATCAAAGCAGCTGGTTGTACAGGTCCATATTATTTGCTCCAAATTTCCTATTAATGTTCTGTAATTGGTCATTGGTCAAGCACTATTTAACATAGAAATACGTAGAAACATATCTAAAATATTACATGTGCTATAATGATCTACATCAAATATGTATTCACAACAATATAAAGATATCCTAAATTACAAAGACCACACAATTACTGACTGCTGATGTAGAAACCATTCTTTTGTAAACTATGTTTATCTTCGTATAATTTTACATATTGCAATATTAACAGAATGTTCTTAAGATAGTTTTCCAATTTTTCTGAGAACTCAAGGAACAGGGATATCTGTCCTAAGCAGATACTCTTAAAGCCCCTATTTATTTATTTATTTACTTACTTACTTACTTACTTACTTAAATAACAGACTAGGAACAAGCTTGCTTCAATGTCAAGGCCCAATCACTCAGCTGTTTTACACTGTATATAACTTTAGAAATCACATTGGACTATTCGTAGCCTATCATCATAAATATGCATTTATTTAACACGTTTCAATGTTTTCTGAATATACAGATTAATGTTTTTTGAGTAGCAATAACTGCAAACATAGATCATAGAGATCACCGAAGAATCATCGGATAACAAGCGAAGATCTTTCTGTACTCAGTTCACAGAAACGTGCAGCGAACACAAGGCACGGGAGTTCGTACTCCACTGCTGATCGCTCAGCAATTAGGTGACAGGGCCTTGGAGCTGATAGTCGCACAATGCGCACACCGATTCTAACTTGACTGCCAGCTGGCTAGTCTCGCTCTGTACGCACAAGACCTTTTTCATACTGATATAGAGAACGTTCACTTTAGGAGGACTTTTGTGGGGGTAGTTAGACAAAGTAATTACACGAAGAGTTAAAAAAGGCACTTCTTTTGCATATTTACTCATTACAACATAGTCGCCATAGATAGTCGCCCAAAATACGCATAGCATTTTTGCTTTTGCGTTTTTACAAAAGGTGAATAAAGATCTATCTTAAGGCGACCTTGGGTTAGTTGTGCAGCCACTGACCACATGACAGAGAGGAAAAAACCTGTCAGATGCAGTCATGGGGCAAGGGGCGGACATGTAATGATTATTAATTCGGAGAGAATCGTCCTCATCTCACGGATCTGTGAATTAAACACAGTGACAGGCCGGGACTCAAAGGTTAATCACCGCGGTTTCTCGGCAGACGTTGGCCCGCGTTCTCCGGGTCTCGGCAGCTTTTTCTCTGCGATCTCAGCCGCTGTAGATGGATGTAATTCCTCACCTATGTGAGCAGAATTCTCTCATAAGAGCAAAGTACACACGGCCGAGCTGGGCCAGTCACCAACCATCATTAACCATCCAGGAAAAAAGTCCGGAGCCGCCGCAGAAATGTTACAAATGCAAAACAACAAACTTGAGATGGGACTGTAAACATTTGATTTAGCCTACCTGTGTTTAAAGTGCTCCAAGCACCGGGGCCTTTTCCCACGAGTTTACGGCGCAGACGTGGTACAATTCTGAGCAGCTACTTTGAGTGAGGCCTCGAGGAGCATCGCTCACAAAAATATTTATACGATCCAAGAAAATAAGGTGTTTTATAAACATGATCCCCAGTTGATACTGCTAAATCAAAACTAGGGAATAAACACTGGACACATAACAAAACTACAAAAAAGTTTAATTCTGTATAGGCTTTTTTGTTTATATAAACGAATAGGCCTATGACAGCTCCAGATAGTTTGGCTACTGCGCAACCAACGTGCGGATCAGTATGCTTGCGACTTTCGGTTAAAAATACAATAAAATAAAGCGCGTTAGGTGAGTTCAAACAAAGTTGAACATGTCGGTGTACACAAACGCAAGACCAGGGGCTTCAGCTCTCAGGGAAGTTTGTGAATTGCGAGCTGTCTTTCTTTCCCCTTCCCCCGTTCGTCACCAGATTTGTTAAACAGAGCCAGTATGCTTTTCGTGCTTGCTCAAAGCTGCAGGCTCTCTGACCCTGTCACCCCACACTTCAAACATGCTGCTTGCTCAGTCAGTAATCAAGGATGGCAATACTGGTACACTTAAGGCTGCCATATTTTTTTATAATATATCACGTGACATGCCTTCAGGCCACAAACACTTGTAATTGGCTCTATATATCACGTGACATGGCTTCAGACCAAATACATGTAAGTCGGTCAAAATGTGCCGTTTTAAGGAGAATTTCATGAGAAGAATTTGCACAAGCACTGAAGTTCACACCACCCACTCGAGACACTTTTGTTTTTCAAAAATGGATCCTACAGGGAGCAGCTGGGTAGAATACAGTATACAGAAGTCTGTGCTCTCGGTGCAGGGCTGGACCTTGGGTGGATCCCACCGTCAAATGGTCACAAATCCCAAGGATTGGTGCTTAACTGGAACTGAAAAAATGCCTCTTATGATCAACTCAGTACCTGTAGTCAGCCTGTTGCACCAGCTTTGACAGTTGTGCAGTCATCCAATGTGATAACTGCATTGGAGAATTCCTCCTGCTTGCATCTGTTATGAAGGATGCATGCACCAATCTCTCCCCTCCCCCAGAACTGATATATGTTGTTACAGTGATGAGAGGGTAAACATTTTGCCTAGATGTCTGTGACAGGACACATTGAAAAAATCATGGGGACTAAAAAGCTGTTTGCACAGTGTATATATATATTTAGAAAAAACAAAGAATTGTCTTTGGACAATCAGGAGACAAACAGCGTCACACCTGTAGCAAGACCCTTTAATGTTCACTTTGGTAACAGCTCATGAGTAACGTCACAATAAGATATTTCTTTCCTGACTTATGAACACAAAATACACATAAATGAATTACATACAATCCCCGAAAGAGTTTTTTCATCCTTCCCATAACAATAAAATAAACCAAATTATATTCATATTTACAATATTGACAAGGCAAGGGATGGTCTGTACAATTAGCACAAAAAGTGCTATGCTACAAAAAGTGTACAAAGACATTCAAACATACAGTATAAATAATCCACGGCAGTTTCATATGGCCTTCAACATCTCCTGTTTAAAAGATGTATCCATTATCAAATTATATCTCATGGTGGAAAAAATCAGACAGTGTTGAGCCAAAATGTATGGGAAGCAGCCGTAACAAAATGGTGGCTCTTCAATTATACAGACCTGGACAGGCATTAATAATGCCATGGTCTCTTGAAATGAAACATACGTGTAAGTAGCAGCAGCAACATCACACATGCTTTTGAAGGTGAGCACATGGCTGTCTGCGTGCTCCTGAGTCGACGATGGAGGTTGTAGTGAGTGTCACAGCGCTAACATGACAGGGAAGACAATCGCTCCCTGAGCGCGATTAGGGAATTCCCAGTCAGGGAGTAAAACCGAGGGAAAGCATGAGAGAAAACAGAAACTACATCTATGGTCTAATTTTTCTCTCAACAAAGCAGGTGTTCGTGTGCCAGTAGATGCTAATTATCTCAGCTTAACATGACCACAGAGGGTAAAATACAATTAATGCTTATTAATGTGTTCATGTCACATCAAGAAAGTAGGTAAGAGCTCTATATGGTCCCGTTTGCTTCATCATGTTCATCAGTAGTTGTACTGAATTCTTTGTGCTTTTTTCTAATGATGTATTTTAGAATGTACCATAGAGTATCTATGGTAGCAACTCGAGCACAATCACACAGTCACTATGGTAGAAACTCAAGCACAAGCAAACTCAATCACAATCATAGTCTCTATGGTAGCAACTCAAGCACAATCATTCAGTCTCTGCGGTATCAACTCAGGTACAATCATTCAGTCTCTGGGCAACTGTCTCCATGAGGAAGTGCACCACCCTACAAGGAGGGGGGAGTGATGGGGGTCCAGGCGGTTGCTAGGCGGGCATGGGGCGAGATGTCATACTGGGACACGTCGTGCAAGTCTGTTGGGACAGTGCTGTCATACAGCGGGGAGCCAGAGGGGGGCACTGTGCCGGGATGGGACAGGCCTGGGTAGTGGCTAGTGGAGCCTCGTAGGAAAGAAGAGCTGAACGCAGTGGACATCCCGGCAGACTGGGACACCGGGGTGGCAGAGGAGTTACCCACTGACCACAGGCTGGGGTATTGCCTATGAAACAAGGAAGACATATAATCATTACATAATCAAAGGAGAACTGAATTTACATTTACATATTATACATACATATATTTTTGTGATGTTAAAATAACACAATAAAACACAATACATAATGCATAGTGAATATTATAGTATAATACAGTATATATAATACAGTACAGTAATAAAGCATTACCTATTGTCTCACAGGAGAAATACAGATATATTCAATGACATCCATAAGTATCTGGACTGTGACACAATTTTTGGGCTGTAATTGCCACACGAATCACCGAATTAAAGCGGACATTCTGTGCTTTAACCTCATATTCATTGCTACACTGTATATACACTCAAACATACACACACGCACAAAACTTTGCGTAGAGAAGAATTCACTTAATATATGCACGTATATTGAATAACAAACTAAAGTACACTCTTTTTTCAATTTTAAAGTACAATAATACAAAAAGATGTGTACTTAACCAACAAAAGCACTCAAAAGCACTTGCTTTTGCCTGTAAGACAAAGTTAAGGACACATATGTCTTGAATACAGGCCCATGTGTATGAACGTGGGTGAGAGTGTGCATATGTATGGCGTGTGGGCGACAGAGTGCTCATGGGAAAGGACAGGGCAGACTAACGTTGAGGTGGTGCTGGAGCTGGTGCTGTGACCCATGGACAGCATGCTGGAGTGGGCGGGCATCTGCAGGCTGGACCAGTTCTCATGAGCAGGCAGCACGGACAGGCAGGCTGACGAGTTGTCTGTGTAACTGGCTGCAAGGCAACGTGAAGCACCACACATTAAACACCATCACCCCCAACAAACACCAGGCCAGGGCTCAAAGGTGCCTTATACACAATCTGGAGGGCACAAGCTGCATTTGTGCACCTGTCTCATCACTGCAACTTCGGAAGACAAGCAGGCACTTGCTCTCCTCCAAAGCACAAGCTACCAGTCAGCATTTTTATTCAGCATTTTGATAAAGTACATTTATTTAGGAATGCTCTGAATTCTGGATTTAAAAGAGGCACTTTGATTGAAGGCATAAGGACACCGACCCACCTGGAAATCCAAACCTGTAACCTTCGGGTTGCAAGAGTATAATTATAATTATGTATGTATACATATACATAATTATAATTACAAATATCGCTACACATATGATTACAGCCAGATTGACTAGGGTAGGACTAGAGCCATACCACACTGCACACAGCACACATCACACTGCACACAGCAAACTGCACACTGCACCCGGAGCCAGGGGCCAGAGGGTGCATGGTGCTAGGGGGTTTGTGCATTCCATGGTTGTGGCTGTTTGTGGGGGTTCATCAGAGGGTGGTGTCTGCAAAGGGAAGAGCATGCCTGGCATTCCACAGGGAAGGTTCCCGTTTAGCAGGGGGAGAGGCATCGGGTACAGGTCGGCGTGTGTGCGGCCGTACGTGTCTGTATGTATGTGCGGGTTTGGCGGGGGATGGAGCCACTCACTTGGCGATGGGTACAGGTTGGTGTGTGCGGCCGTACGTGTCTGTATGTATGTGCGGGTTTGGCGGGGGATGGAGCCACTCACTTGGCGATGGGTACAGGTTGGTGTGTGCGGCCGTACGTGTCTGTATGTGTGTGCGGGTTTGGCGGGGGATGAAGCCACTCACTTGGCGATGGGTTTCTGTGGGTGTAGGGGCTGGGGTACGGTGCAGAGCGGGCATTCCTCAGGGTAGAGTAGCGATCGCAGCCGTGCGAGGAGGAAGACAGGGACAGGGACCCTCCAAATTGGGGGTGAGGGTTCGCTGGGGGGCAGAGAGATCCTGTACTAGGAATGAACCACCCACCTACTGGAGGGGGAGAGAGAGAGGGGGGGGGGGGGCATGTTTATCATATGAAGTAATTCTGTTTGGCTTTTTTGTTGGTTTTTGCAAAGGGACTACCACTGTGCTGTGCATGGCTAATCTAAGTAAGGGGCTTATCTTAAAATACAGATATTTTTATTTGGCAAAAGCACAGAAGGCACAGTCAAAGCTGTAATGCTAAAACATGTTGTTTTTTTAAATAAAAAAAACAATGCTAAAACAGGCATTATTGCAAAATACTAATGAAGAAAATATCTCACAAGTATTTCTGAGGAGTACAGACTGGATTTAATTTGTAATGCATTATTGTCCCATTAAATTTTTCTTCAGTATCTCTATCCAACAATGTTGAAATTATCCTTTAAATTGCATAATCATTGATACCAATGTTGGTTAATGCACATGAGATGTTTATTTGTTTGTTTGTTTATTCATTTATTATAATATCTTGTACGTACAAATTGCATGTAGCAGATAATGTAAAAGTTATATAAGACTTACATTGGGAATATCCAGATTGTTGGTTGTCCCCAACGTCATCCATAATGTCCTTATGATCACTTCTATAAAGGGGAATTATTTAGAACATAAAATCATACAGATTATAGATTATATACAGATTATTACAAATTATACCGTAGCCAACAAACAACATTTCGGTAGAATAATTTTCACGTTTGAAAAATCGGCGAGGCATCATACCTTTCCTTAGCGTCCAAAAAAGCTTTGGCAAAGGGGTTGTATTTGATCTTAAGTGCAGTGATCTGTCGGGAAAATCAGGGATGGAGATTGGTACACTGTGGGAAATTATAAAATATTAATTTATTTAGAATGAACTGTGATGTTTTATCATTTCGTTGAGCCGTACAATGGCAGAAGTAGTACTAATTAAACTGGTGGCCGCATTTTGTCACCACATTACGCATCCCCTATGTGAATGTAATTTCCCTGGAATTACTGCGGTGTTATACCCAGATAAAAGTCTTCATAGAACCTGAAAAGGTATTCACGGATTCCAACATATGTGGCGCGCACAAACCTCCTCGTTCTGGTACGCGGTGACAGCGATGAACTGTGTCTCTGGGAAAGAGTGGCTCGTGATCATCCGCTGCGGGCCGCCGACGCGCACTATGTGGATACGGGGCTCGTACTTATGGAGGGAGTTCAACATGATCTGGGGAGCAAATTAATGAAGGGATCATAGTATTTATTGGAAAGGCAACAAAAATTCTTAATGAGCTTCTTGACCCATATTTACCCAATTCAAATACAGGCCGCGGCATACTAGTCGTCAAGGATCTGAAGCTGGTAAGGATCTTTGATACGTATATAAAGTAGCTAAACGTTTTTCCCTTTAGATAAAACATCGTCTAACCTGTCCGCCTCCGTTGAGTTTGTTAGTTAATTTGACTTTACTGAAGGAAACAGGGGCTTTCATCCAGTGCGCTCCGAAATTTGGCGAGTCTGGGTGGATGTACACGCAGCTGGGGGCCTGTGGTTCTGGTTTTCCTCCAGGGACCCACTCCCCGTTCACGTATTTCCACCTGTGATTGTCTGCTGCCACGAAATCCAGCAGGAATGAGTACATAGCGTTTGGATCCAGCCCCGATACGCTCACCTTCAGTACTGGAAACATCCGCCTGGAACAGGGAATAATGTCACGATCTATTTTTTGAAAAATAAGTGGTCACGAATGATTAACGGTAAATGGGAAAAAATATTTTTCCCATTCCCAGCTAGTCCAATAGTTAACAATTTATCAGTATCTTTCTGAATTCTCATTCATCTATGTGCAGTTTTCATTATTATATATTCCATTTCTTAATACGTATTATCGAGTGTGTTTGCACTGATTTATTTCATAATAAATTATGTAGTATAATTTGGAAAATTGCTATCATTATGACTTCCAATGAAATTCAAGATCAATTGTACAATCACCTTGAAAACTCTTTCCAGTTGATAACGTAGGCCTACTATTTAATCAAAACTGTGAAATATAAATGTAATAAACAGTAACGAAATGCAACATGTTAGGCAGTATTTATATTCTGTGTGGCCAGGTCCGTATATTTACCTGCCGTTCTTGGTTACAATCATCTCATTGGTGAGTTCCTTAAATTTCTGCCACAGTTCCCTCTCGTCCAGACTGACTTTGAGCTCTCTTTCAGTGGGGTCTCCCTTCTCGCTCCCCGCCTGCAATTCGTTTTCAACTGCGCTCAGGAGATGGTCAACTCGGTACTGGATACTTTTCCCGGGGCATTCGCTGGTGCTGGATGCCATTCTGTTCAAAATCTCCAGGGCTTTATGGTGAGGCTAGCTTTTGTATCAAAAATGCTAGTGTATCCTGTAAATACGACTTTCAGTCCAGGCAGTATATTCCCATGTTTCACAAAAAATTTATCAGAGAATTGATTTGAAGTCATCAGTCTGATTAGTTCCAGCTAAATAGTCTCATACCTCCGTCACGACACTTTACGGGACTTAGGAGAGAAGCTGGTTGGCTGGACATTGCTTTGATGTGTACCTTCCTGTTCGTCATTGGTCGGACGCGGCCATATCAGTCAAGAAGGAAAGTGCCGTCTGAAGTCAATTGCCCACAGCAAATTTGAATAGAGCTACTTTACTTAAATCTGCAAATATTTACACCTATATCAAAGCAACACCTGCAACAGGGAAACGAGACATTTCCAGATGTTGTTTATATTGTATGGCCTTTAAATTTGTATATGATAGTCAAGAGGTTACTGTGTTACACATTTGTGACTAATGTATTTGCTTATATTTTGAAATGTCATGCAACATTTTGTCGAAAAATTACAATTAACGCTTTTCTTAGAAATATGGTTGTGCTATAAATTGCATAAATACCACAAAATACCCACAAACAACCTATGGTAAGGATTTAAGATATTGACATACTTTATTATATCAGATTTTATTATAATTAAAAGCAACAGATAAACTGTCAATAGTATTGACACATACAGGGTAATCATTATTTAAGCTGTAATCATTATTATATGATCTAATCTGTACGTGCAAGCCAAAGTTTATTATACTCGAATGGCTACGTTTCATAGGATAATAAAGTAATAACAACTTATTTATCTTATGAAAAAGTAAATATGGAGATGACACAGAGTTGCTCGCACAGTGGAGGCAGTGAGGCAGTATTTTAAGTAGCCTAGTTCCAGAGGCCGTGGGAATCACAGTGCTGAGGTGACAAAGCTCAGGAAACGCACAACTCACAGAACTCACTAAATGCCCGCAAAACGGAAACGACTGTCTGCACGCCACATAAAAGGGATACTAAATACAAATCGAGACGCACCAGCCAAAATATCAACGTCGAAAATCCGTTTTCCCCCGGATCAATCAATTCAGTATAGGCCTATAGACTAACGTAAAGTAATTTCTTTTGGCACAGCTATTTCCCTCAGTAGCATAAATTGCGGCTAATATGTTGTAGCCTAGCGCCCTAGCCTATCTGATAGTATATTGTAGGACTATGACGTAGGCCCAGCCAATAAAAGGCTAACGTAGGCCTACAATAGCACAAGTTCTGTTTTGATATAGCCTATTCTATCTGAATTTATAGAATTTCACTATGAGACCCGTCTTATTGCTGGGTAAATTGTGGTGACGCCAAATGAATAACATAGTGTAATTTTTATTTTTAATTTAATGTGCTAAATTTAATACAAATATAATGTCATATAGTTATGTATATGTAATGGTCTAAAAAAAAACTTAAACTTAAGGTAGATAAGATTTCAGTAAATTGAACTACCCCTCCATCTCTCTCCCACCCTCATTTGCAAAATGATTGGATATTTCCAATAATTCGTCTAATTTTAATTAATGCCAAAGGAGGCTATTTTGAGGAAAGCCATGTTTGTGTTATTGTAGGCCTAGGTATAAACTGAAAAATAAAAAAGTTTATAGGCTGGTTTGTTATTCAATAAATGCGCATAGCCTATAACTGAATCCTTCTCAACCCAGGGTCCTTTTTTTTATAGAACCACCGGTGCCCTAATACTTTTGATATGACACTGTATATATAACCTTGTAATGTAAGCTACATGAATGGCAGAACAGTGTTTACTTTAGCCTAATAAGTATAAGGATCATAGACCGTATAAAAGATAAGAATGAACTATACTTTATGTGAAACTGAAAGGGCTAACGACGATTGCTTCATAGTAGCGTTCTATTATCGACCCTTTCTACACTCGATTATTTTGGTCTTTAGTGTTCTAGGCGCCAACTTTCAAGCTGTCCGGGTCTTGGTTTCTCAAGAACTGCTACTCCTGGCAAATGATGTCTGAAATTAATATTCGTGAGAATCTCCGCGCGGCCGAAATTAAAGAACTGAAACAGCTGCAGGTAGGTTGTTATAACTCCTCTTAAAATGTAAGCAGACACGTAGCTCCGGAAGTTCCTGGGATAACATGTCATTTTGTGGCTACAGCAGGAACTTCTGGCGTTACGAAGAGTACGGTCATCTCTGCACGCAGTTGAGCGTATGGTGGGGTGTTTAAGCCAGGTAAATTATATCGCCTACGAGGTTGTACTGATTTTGAGACGACCGCTTTTTAACTGTAAGATTTGTGATTCTACAGTAAAATACATGCTTTGAGTATTACGAATCGATTTCCAACACCACTGATGACGTCACTCCTGTCATACCACAACAACAACAACTACTACTACTACTAATGATAATAATCACTATCATCATAATTAAATCTTTTCACAGAATGTTCAACTGGCAATTAAGAATGGAGATACGTTAGCAGGTGAGCATCCTTAAAGTCACTCGCGAATGACAAAGCAATGGTGTTTCATAACGTCCTCGTGTTGTGGTACAAGCAATACATTTGGACAAATTAATGCAGTGAATGGGATCATTAAAAATTCAAGCCAAGTCAAGCTGACATTCTAAATAACTGTATTTGACAGATCTGTATGTGTGTTTCATTCCAGCATTATGAATTCAGTCTACATGTAACATGGATTTTTTCTGTATTTAAAACTAGGACTATGTGTGGATTTATGGAGGAACACCTTCTCAAAGACAACTGTTTCTTTCCTAGATCTTAACCAAGGCTGGAACGTTTTCTTCACTGGGAAAAAATGACCAGTGAATTCACTACCACAAGATCTCCACCCATATACAGTATTTCAAGGAACAAAGAATGCAGTGAATCTTCTTACAAGCTTATTTATATTAAAACATGAAAATATGCAATTCATCATATTTTCTGTCTCTGAAAATTCTCCCATTTTCTAATGGATTTCCTATATTTCTAAAGTTTTTTTTCTTGTGAAGAAATTTTTAAAAATATTCACTACAATGCTTAAAATATTAATTTTGTATTCCTATTCAGTTAGTCTGAAAATGACAAAATATTAAAAATAGGACAAAACAGCTTTAAATTTCCCTTTTTACCCACAGAAAAGTTTTACAATTTGCAGGTTTATAATATTGCAACAGCATGTAAGAATATCCCCAACCTCTTACAGTGTGTTTAAGTTTTACTTTAAAGCTTATCACAAGAGAATACCCAACTTTTAAAGCTTATTACAAGAACCTAAGGATACTCGACATCTGATGAAGTCTATGGGTTGTAGACTTCAGGCACTCACCAAATGCAAAGGATTTGCAACCAAGTACTACATATGTTGACTTTAAGATCATGTTCATTTGTCTGATTACTTTTGGTCCCCTAAAATAAGGGGACTGTGTATAAAATGGGGATCACCCAATGTGGATGTAAATACCAAATTAAAGCTGACAGTCTGCACTTTCACCTCTTATTCATTGGTCCATTTCAAATCTGGTGTGTTGGAGGACAGAGCCAAAAAAAAACAAAAACAGTCTCTGTCCCAGTACTTACTGTCCATATACTGTACTGTACGTATAAAAATGGCTAATTATTTTTCATTGCTCATCGCTGAATCCACTGCTATCAATTGGGAAATGCCCAGATAAGCATGTGCTGATACCAGCTGCAGCCTCCTATCACACCACATTTTAAAAGTCAGGCACACACAGACATGGGTTGGAGGAAGGCACTAACAGGTGGAACTGCAGACACCCGTTCAACCAGCAAGGATCACTTATTTGCAGTGAGGCATTACCATCCCTGCAGACTAATACCGTCCAATCACTGGTTGAAGCAAGTGTCAGCTGTGTATTGCAGCACCTGGCTGCCAGCCACAGGCGTCACTGGCATGGTCTGGATTCTATACCACACTGTGGGGCCCACTTGTGTACTGGATCATGCCTTAACAAGATGAGCCACCCAGCAGGTCAAAAGGGAAATAACTTAGTAAAATTCATTTTTACTACAAAGTCAAGTTTCTTTTAATAATTATAACATTAATATTGGTATTATAGAACCTAGCTAACTGAAACATTGAGGATACTTAAAAACACTCAGAAGCGGAACAAGTTAAGATCTGAAGCAATATCAAGCTTCACAAATAATACAAAGGCTGAAACGCACAACTGATAGTTGATTAACATATATCCTGATTATGAAAAGATCAAGAATTTCTTGCTATCTCTGCAAAACTCTGTAAACTTGATATCTCTCTTTAAAACCATTCACACCATAACATAACAACGCTCACAAAGATCACATGGTTTTGTTCTTCATTCACATGTAATGCAGTGACTCATAGAGCTCAAAAGTCCTGCTCAGTCACAGTCGTACTTTCACCACGTTCTTGCAGTATGTTCAGTTTCTTCTGTGAAGCAGAGTTGGGCCCCTTCTCAGATTCTGGGTCCCCTACTGGTACCTGCCCTTACAGCATCACAGTCCAAATTCTAGCATAGCGTAACTGGGCATATTCTCACTTTTTTCTGCTTCAGGTTTTGTTGTTGTGGACAGTGCCATCGTTGTGGAGGTTCCTAGGACCGATGGACTTTCCAACATGTTGGAATTCCCAACATAATTTGTCCAAGTTTTACAGAGACGGTCTATGACCTAAACGGAATCATACAAAAAGTATGTGTGCACACGTTTCATTTTGACTTCAAACTGAACCATCACTTTGGACTCTTGTATGGGGAGACTTTTACTCACCACCACAGTGTGTTGCTGACTGACCTCCTCCAAGGTTAAAGGGTCAGGGGGCTTTGGGGCAACTGTCTCTGCTTCTGCTGGGATCACCTCAGGAGTTGTGATGCTGAAATGGCATAAATTCCAAAAAATAAATTACCTTCACCAGGAGAGTGGGACACTCCTACATTGAGCTGGTTTGCCTCATTCTGGGAGAAGGTGAAAATGGGGATGGCAGTGTGGTGTCAGGCAGGGGTTCCCAAACTCTGGTCCCAAAGGAATTGCCAGGGGTCCTCAGCAAATTAGTTTAAATAAAATGTTACCTTTTAATGTCCATGAGTATATATCTTTTCTTGAAATAGAAAGGTTTGGGAATCCCTGCTATCATTGGAATGCTATAGGTTTCCAGAAGGGTTGCTACCATTTTTACCTCTGGGTCATAACGCTTAATCTGACTGAACAATGATATACTTCTGTATAAAGCACGCCTTGGATTTGCATCTGCTAATCATAGTTATCAATAATGAAATTCAGTCAGCCAACCGTGTTGGGGGCGCTGTGTTACGTTGTGGAGAAGGTGCAGAAGTCTCTTTCACGGTGGTCTTCGGTGGTAGGCAAGGCAGGAACTGTTTCCCAGTGCACTTCTGCTTCACTCTTGAGTCATCAGTAGGGAACACATACTGCATCTTGGGGGCGAGAAAGAGGGAACCCCAAAAAAGTCACTCAGCCATTTCAATAAACAAATTAATAAAATACTGGTTTCTCTTCATGAAACAATGTAGAAACAAATATTTTTTCTCTCTAAAGTACCAGAAATTTACTATGAACATTTTTTGTCACAAAAACCAAGGCATTACTCAAACATTTGTTATGATTTTTTATGGTATAGTACATCTGCCACAATGTTGCCAAGATATAAAGGGTTCAGCAAGGCCTAAGATGTGTGTGTTCCAAACACAAGGACACCACTGACCAGGCTACGGATGCTGTTCTCCTCTTCCCAGCGTAGGGACATTCTCTTTCCATTCAGCAATCTGACCCAGAGTTCACACCAAACAAAGAAAAACAAACCCAGTGCAATTTTTTTTTGTATCAAGTTAAATGAGGAAACTTCTCCCTCCTCCTCCTGCTGCTCAGTTCATCTTTTTTCCATATTTTATCCTCAACAGGTAATGCAGTTACAAGCAACAATTTTCATTCTGTCCTGTGCATGTCCTGAAAAGCTGACAACAAACACACACCAACAGCATTCCCATTTGTGCAATACTCTTATGTTCAAATTTACAATTTAAATCAAAGATTTATGAAGTTATTTGAGGCTTAATCTATATATCATGCTCAGTCTAGGTCATTCATTTTCAATGGGCTAATGTGATATTTCTTAATCAATTAATACAGTGGTTTCGTATGGTATGCAGTAGGCTTCCTCACCTCTGTGTGGCGGCCATGTTGGTCAGGGAACGGCTGTGCATGAGACGCAGCTTTAGCACACTCAGCTCTGTTTCCCTTGTCTTTTGTGGTGGCTCGCATATCTTCAGCTATTGGTGGGAAATTATAGTGACATCACAGCAGCAGGAAGCCTTTATCAATGACTGCCCATCAGGAAGAATAAGCAAAGTTCTTTTCTTCTTGGGATGGCAAAGAGGCTCAGTTTGCTGTCCCAAGCCGATGATGGTGGAAAAACATTAAAATCTTGTTTCCACGTTTCTTGTTTCTTTGTTCTCACTGAGATGTTTCAGAAGAACGTACATTATAAGGACATGTTTAAAACTACTGCACTCTTGACTGCCACTGAAATGTAGCATGTGCCATAAATTAAGTTGGCTCACTTACCTGGGAAAGGGTCCTGGGTTTGAACTGCTCCAGAAAGCCAGGCTGTAGGGTCGCAAACTTGGGCACAGTTACCTACCCCAAAATATAACACAAAAATACCTTTATGTGTAGTATCATGGGTAAGGAACAGGGTTTGTAAAAAGTTACAGGTTTGATTCCCAGGTAGAACACTGCTATTTTACCCTTGAGCAAGGCACTTGAATTGCTTGAGTATGTAGTTAGCCATATAAATGGATATCAAGTAAAAAAAACAATTTAAAAAAAACAATAAAAAGTAATAAGTAGCTCAATGGCAAAAAACATACAGAGACAACCTGTGGTGAAACAAGAACACTGTCTGTTTACTGTTACATGGCACTAGCCTTGGCAATAGAATGCACAGGTAGATCTCTAAATAGGACAGCTACAGGTACTTGCACTCTGTGTGGCATGCATCAGCGGCTTTAGCAGGTGTGACACCTGTATTTAAATGAGTGAATTCACCTCGTAACCGTTGTGACTTTATGTTGGAATGAGACCTGCCTTCAGTGAATGTGTCACTCTTGTTAACTGACATTCTCATGCTGAGAATTCCGTTCAGTGCTCCTGGACTTTAACAGCCTTAAAGCCACAGCCAATGAATTTTACACGCCACCATAAGTAACTTTAATTCACCTTTACCTCAGCGGAGAGAATAATGTGTTCAGTTGATTACTTATTCCCTGAATATTACACATGAACAGTTTTGCGCATATTGGTTATTAGTCACAAAAGAATGGCAAGAAGGAGGTCCAAGCTACATGCACCAGAATTAACAGTGGAGCCCAATAGGGTTAGAATCCCCCAGTCAGCACCCCGGTTCTGGCTGGGGTTTGCGGCCCTGGAGAAGATGGCTGTCTCTCTCCTGTGATGGATGGTGGGCTGCTGAGGGTGAGGCATTCTCCCCACAGACCTGTCAGCGGGTCCGGGGGGTGGGGGGGGTGGGGGGGTGAGTAATACCCCTGCCCGCGGGCCGGCCCGGCCTGTCTGCCCGCTGTTTGCCTTCCCCCCGGCCCAGGCCTGGCTCTGTTTGCCCAGGTTGGGCTTGACGCCGAGGTGTGAGAAAAAAGAGAGTCATCCAACCCCGCATGCCTGTCCACATAACCCCCACCCTGCTCATCTCTCTCTCCCTCTCTCTCTCTCTCTCTCTCTCTCTCTCTCTCCCTTCCTTCCTTCCTCCTCCCACCGATCCCATCTCCTTCAACCCTTCTACACTGTCCTTCTTCTCCCCTGAAATTTCCATCTTTTCCCCTCCCTACTGTGAGCTTTCTACTTCATGCCACCTTCTTGCCTTTGGATCTCAACAAAAGAAATGAGAACCTCCATGTCTGAATCAGGGACAGTGTTGGGAGTTCAGAAACAGAATGCAGAATACAATGGTATTACCACTTCCTGGGTATGTTGAGCAGGAAGCCTAATTTCTGTCATACTGTCCTGATATACAGCTGAGAATTAGCCATTGACCAA
This sequence comes from Anguilla pacifica, assembly GCA_039654925.1. NCBI lineage: Eukaryota > Metazoa > Chordata > Actinopteri > Anguilliformes > Anguillidae > Anguilla > Anguilla pacifica. The sequence continues at coordinate 10,382,108 of CM077301.1, read as the reverse complement.
ACTCAAATAAACTGAGTACATTTGCGGTACAACACACTGGGTTCACCAACATCCATATTACGTATAGTACACATCCCTATCAAATTAATAAACAGAACTATTGTTCTTTTTTATGGCATTATTGAGAGAGAAAGAGAGAGAGAGGGGGAGGTGGTGTCCATTTTGGCAATCTCATTTTCTTGGTTTTGGAGCACATCTGTTCATAATTCTGAAGGGATAAATAAGTAAAAAATATGCGTGTCTAACATTGAGATGAGGCAGCTCATTAGTAAACCTGCTGAATATGAGCTAAGCCGTCCGTGTTTATTCTTAAGAGTGCCAGCGAAGAAGCCCCAGGAGCTATTTCGGACACATTCTTCCGTGACAGTGCTTTGCATGGTGGTTCCAAATCTTACATGTTGCCTAAAGGTTTACTGTTTTTGGAGACGTTTTGTAGGAGGAAAGGGGGGGCACAGTACCCCCCCTTTAAAGCTCCAAAAACAGGACAGAGCCCCCCCCCCCCCATCACCACCACCCATTGCTCACTCTGGGGGTGTATGGATCACCCTGGCAGGTGTGTTTGCCTCTCGGTGCCCTATTTAAGTGGGATTACTGGCCCTGCGGTTTCGACACTTACCTTGGGAAACATTTGCTCAATCTCGGCCCGTTCCTGGGGGCGCTTGCCCCGCAGACGGTGCCCCGGCTCCCCCTCAGACAGCACAGCCTGTTCGCAGAGACCCAGCACAGAGGCAACGGTCAGACAGCTTCACTGCAGAGCGCGCTCCGCTACATACAATCAGGGGGTCCGGTCGGAAAACACGGTCGGCGAGTACGGTTTTAATATAGACAGCATTTTTTTTTAAAAATGGCAAATATCCATCAATATGGTCAGATAGTGTGGTCCATGGGAATGGTCTTTCAATAAAACCAACACAGGTACACTGCTTTAAAATAAGCCCTGTACATTTTAATGGTCATGTCCCATGAAAACTCCCTACATCCTGTATGTATTTGTGTGCATTTAAAAAAAAAAAATTTTTTTAAGGCAAATATCTATCAATTTATCGCCAGCAGGATTCCAAAACTGCTTAATATTTACTGTGAGATCATGAATGATGGTTTTAATAAAATAATGTACAAATGAAATGAATAAACAAGTATACGTATACAGTCACATACATTTTTTCTGTATAATCTCCCACATTTACCTAAATTTATTTAGTCACTTTGATATACAAGGCGAGTGCCTTTGGGAATGCTTTTAAGTCTTTGTACGCACAAAACTCTAATATTTTGGTTTCGGAAATCATAGTAAAATAGAGCAGTGGATCAGAATATGTCCTACACCACAACAGGGCTGCAGAAGGCTGTCACATCTGCGGATGAATGACAGTCACAGTAAACGTTTCATCAGGAGGTTCAGATAGCGGCATTATTACTTGAAAAGAAGTGGGGGGGGGGGGGGGAGGTCTGATATAGCTTTAATCTGGCTTTCCCAGGTTCAGGTTTTCCCAGACCCAACACAGGCCCATAGGTAGAACATTACAATGCACAGCTGCAAGTAAGCAAAGAGGCCCTCCGCTAACAGTGTTCATACACCTTCCATCCCTGCACACTGCCATCTCCCGCCTCATATCGAATCCGAATCCCCACTGCCTGTCACAGTGGCTCCTGTCCTGCTGTGCCATTGTGGGTTCATACCCCAGTCAGGCCGTACCAGTGACTGCTCTCCACCAGGTGTCCAGCGCTGTGACCCTGCAAGGTAGAGGTGGGGGTGGGGTAGGGGGGAGGGGGGGTTGTGCACACCACGCCGGCCCGCCTGGTGCCGCAGGAGCCGGGCGCAGGCTCAGACCCCACGCGGGGCCGGTGCGGGAGCGGGAGCGGGAGCGGGACGTGACCCGTGGCGGTGCGCGTCAGGTTGTTAATATGTTCCTAATGATGTGCTACTTCTCAAGGGTAGCCTCGGCGCGGCGCGGCTCACACCTGATAACACTGCACACCCGGGTGACGGCACACTTTGTCTGCTGGGTGCAAACTGGCCCCCGCGCTGCGTCCCAGTGGGGCGCAGTTTACTCACGGCACAGTGCAGCAGGTAACAGGCCCGTACAAACCAGCCGTCCCGCACGGCCTCGAGAAACGCGCCACGGAGCAGCGAAAACGCCACCGCTGACCGGCGAAAGACGCTCCGCAGACAAGCGAAAAGACCCCAGAGACACGCCCACAACACCACAGAGACCCGCCCACAACACCCCAGAGACACGCCCACAACGCCCCACAACACCCCAGAGACACGCCCACAATGCCCCAGAGACACGCCCACAACACCCCACAACACCACAGAGACACGCCCACAACGCCCCAGAGACACGCCCACAACGCCCCAGAGACCCGCCCACAACACCCCACAACACCACAGAGACACGCCCACAACGCCCCAGAGACACGCCCACAACACCCCACAACACCTCAGAGACACGCCCACAACACCCCACAACACCACAGAGACATGCCCACAACACCCCAGAGACACGCCCACAACGCCCCAGAGACACGCCCACAACACCACAGAGACACGCCCACAACACCCCACAACACCACAGAGACACGCCCACAACACCCCACAACACCAGAGACACGCCCACAACGTCCCAGAGACACGCCCACAACGTCCCAGAGACACGCCCACAACACCCCAGAGACACGCCCACAACGTCCCAGAGACACGCCCACAACACCCCAGAGACCCGCCCACAACACCACAGAGACACGCCCACAACACCCCAGAGACACACCCACAACGCCCCAGAGACACGCCCACAACACCACAGAGACATGCCCACAACACCCCAGAGACACGCCCACAACACTGCAGAGACACGCCCACAACACCCCAGAGACACGCCCACAACACCCCACAACACCACAGAGACATGCCCACAACGCCCCAGAGACACGCCCACAACGCCCCAGACACACGCCCACAACGCCCCACAACACCACAGAGACACACCCACAACACCCCAGAGACACAGCCATAACACCCTACAACACCCCAGAGACAAGCCTATAACACCCCACAACACCCCAGAGACAGACACAACACCCCAGAGACACACCCAAAACACACCAGAGACAAGCCCATAACACCCCACAGACACACCCATAACACTCCACAGACCAGCGAAAACACCCCAGAGACAGGAGAGGGGTAGGAAGACCCAACGTGCTGTAAAACAGCATGAATGTGTGTATGCTTCTGTGTTTGCGCAGTTGTGGTCTTTATATGTGTGTGTGTGTGTGTGTGTTTGTGTGGGAGGGTATGTGCGTGGGTATGCGTATGTGTACGTGAGTGCACGTATGTGTGCATGTGTGTATATCTGTGCACATATATTCATTTACTGGTGCATGTGTGTGAGCATGTGTACCTGTAGGTATATGTACAGTATGTATGTATGTATATGTATAAGCCTATGCATTTATACGTCTATGTATATTTATGTGTGTATAAAAATGGCCGTTGTTTTCCGTAGAGACACAGGCAGACTGGCAGGCGCACGGCAACGGAGGGCTCGTGTCATTCTCTAATTGGATTGGGGAGATTGATCGGTGTTCCCACCAACATATTTGATTCATGGATGCGAAATTCAACACTGCAGAGACACAGCGACCCAGTACCTCCTCATAAAACCCATGAATGAACGGCCAGCTGTGACCCATATGAGCTCATTCTGCCATTTCAGACAAAATAGCCTTAAAACCCTCATTAGAGTGAAGAGGCGCAGTAGTCGATAAAGAGAATAACTGCCAATCTTTATGCAAACTATCTGACAACCTCAGAAGACTATACAGATAGGCCAGGCTATATATATACAGACAGACAGCCAGTTAGTCAGGCACACAAATAATGCAGTTAGGCAGAGACTGGTCTCAGGATTAAAGATAGATCCTCAGACTTGATTCAAGTTTCTTGGCTCGGGTTGGTGGCAAAATTCCACAGAGCTCTCATTGCTTTTTTTTTGGGAATCGGGATCAGCATTTCTTGGACGCGTGGGGAATGTGGGTTGGCCGAAGGATGGGCTTGCGTGTGGCAGGAGGGGGAGTGGGAGGGGGGAGGCCCAGGGGGGCAGGGAGACAGGGCTGACGGGTAGCCATGCTTGTCCGAGGGGCAGTAAGAATTTGTGCCAATGGAAGACTCATCAAAGTTAGCCTCTGTAACTCTAATCATCAAATAAATCAGAAATCCCCTCCCTGAAGGGGCCTGTCCCTCGATCACAACTCAGCTCTGTTCTGGCCGCCCAGTATTAGAACAGCAGAGTCACTGTTTCTCCGAAAGGAACTGTGAAGGATGCTGTCTGTGAAAGCCCACATGTCTCTGAGTGACTGTGAAAGCACTAGGGAAAGCAGGTAGTGTCCAGAGGAGGCCTACACTCTGCTGGCAGCCCTGGCATGGCACAGCTTGTAGCTTGTGCCACGTGGCACTAGGCATGGAGAGAAACCTCATCTCTCACCTCGGTGAGAAGCTCCACCCTGTCCCATAAAGACCCATACCCCGCCCCCCCCCGGCCCGACCCAAACTGCCCACTGCACCCACCCTGCAGCTGGTCTAATCTGGCTCATATGCGCACACACATATCCTTGCACAAACAAACAAACACACACACACACAAGCTATAATGATACACAGCCAGTCACAATCACCCATTCTCTCCGTGCCTTACTTCTTCCTGGTGACTTTCTCCACCTGTAGTGATCTTTATTATAGGGGCTGGTCCAAATGTCTCCTTCTGAGCGAATCTCACTGATCTCTGATCAGGAGGAGCCGACCTTCCACCAATCACTGTAAACATCATTAATCACGGTCATCAACCTGATACACTGTGAAGTCAGAAATATGGGCAACAGTGTAGTATAATTACTACAGAACTAGGCATGTAACCCATAGCTGGGGTACTGGTGTTGTACCCTTCAGTGAGCCACTTCAATTGGCAGTTGACTATAAAAATAAGATTTGTTTAACTTAGCGGGAGTAGTATCTGTCCATCCAGACAGTTTTGCTGAAATGTGACTGGTTTTCTAGCTGTTCACTGCAGCTGAACCTGATGAAATGGACCTCTTCAAACTTTGTGTGGCATCAAAGCGCCAAAAATTCATATTTGAAAAATTCAACAGTAATGTCTCTTTCCAAATGTAATTCTGCGGTTACTCCCAAACATCCACGGGGTTTAATTTGTGCATGGTGTCATTGAACTACTGCTTGTACCAAAGTACGCCAGCCATGCAGGCGTGCAGGCGGGCTAGCACGAAACTTGAGTGGTTGTGATGTGACGGAATGCGATATGTATAGCAACTTGTCAGTGACTTTATCTGTCGAATTTATGATCGAGATATTACCACATGTAATTTATGTTGCAGAAATGACACCCGTTAATATCTCAGCCATGAATTTTGAAGCTGTTATGTGCTTTAATAAAGTAAGTTGCTAACAAGTTGCTACATGGAAACTACAAAAGATGACTCATGACATTTCAGAAGAAATTATGTGGAGGGACAGTTACTACTCTGGGTAAGTGGAAACATACCTTAATTTCATTTTTGAGGCAAACTGCCCCTTTTTTACATCAGCAAAAAATATCCAGCGGTATAAATGGATAGTATGTAAAAATGTAATCGATGTAAATAGCTGTGGATAAGATGGGCAACCAGAATGTAATTTAAGGTAATGTAATGTATACTGAGTGAAATGTAATGCATGCAATCACTCAGCTGATCCCATGGACCTCCCTCAGTCTGGACTCGAGCCGGGCCTTGTTGTGGTTCTGCCCCACCATGGACCAGAAACGCTCCTGGTCCTGCTGGGTCTTCAGACAGCCACGCTGGGCCAGCTGGTTCTGCAGCTCCACAATCTCAGGGGGGAGACAACCCAGTGCAGTTACCACACCACAGCTGATGTCCAGTCAGCTTACAAAACGGAAATTTCGCATCACCCAGATGGATGACACACATTGGTGGATTACCCCCCTTTCTCCATAAATCACTGTTATTAATGCACTACATAAATTCAATCCATTATTATTATTATTATTATTATTATTATTATTATTATTATTATTATTATTATTATTATTATTATTATTATTAAGCTGTCCGATGAGCTTCTGTACTTCAGCCACTCTGAGGCCTACCAGGTAGTAGCCAGTTTTGGGCAGGGACCTCAGATATGCGTCGTTGTGAGAGAGAGCACAGAATGGCAACCTCTGCCCTGTGACTCCGCCCTGCAGCTGGGACGCCGTAAAAACAGACAACAAAGGACAGACAGACAGACGCACACACATAAGTACAAACACATGGAGAGAGAAAAGTAAGAGAAGAAAAGCAGGATAAAATCCCGCATAGATCATTTTTGTCATTTTATCTTTTTTAAAATTTAAAATAAAACAGATTCCTTTTGATTCAGTCACGTTCCAAAATGAATTTAAGTTCTCTCATGCAAACTCAATGTGAGGACTCCTGATGGTGTGTTTAGTAAGTCAGCTTGATGTACAGAAGGCCTTATATGGCCACACTCTGAAATACAGTGATAACAGAGGATAGTTCATGTCATGTTTATGTATGGCTATGGGTGAGATTGACTCCCCAAATCTTTGAGAGAAACAGAGAGAGAGAAAGAGAGAGAGAGAGAGAGGGAGAGAGAGAGACAGAGAGAGAGAGAGAGAGAGATAGAGGGAGAGGGAGAAAGAGAGAGAGAGAGAGAGAGAGAGAGAGAGAAGAATCCTTGAGAAAGAGACCAAGAGAAGAAGAGAGTAGAATCCTCGAGTGAGCGAGACAGTTGATTCCGTGAGTGAGCGACCGAGTGAGAGAGAGCGGAAGAAAGAGAGGGAAAGGCCAAGAGCGAGGTGAGAACAGCACGGAGGATGGGTGCCTTTCAGTAGCTGAAAAAGAAGGACACACAGAACAAATGAGAAGTAAACACACAGCCACAGGAAGCCCTTAACTACAGGGGGGGACCAATTAGGACCCAGCAGGTGTCCTTGGCTTTGCCTGCGTTGGCCCTGCCCCATTGCGGTGGCTGTAGACAAGAGCCCGTTGGCCCAGGCTGAGGAAACAACAGGGCAGTTTCATTTGTTCAGCAATTTGTACCAAAGGATTCCTGCCGACGGGACCATAAAGCCTTTTACAGCTCTCCCTTTGTCTTCCCTCTCAGTCCAGGTCATTAGAGGAGACAATTACAGCCTCCTGAAGAAGCTCAGCTTTTATAGGAAAAAGAAGATAAGACAGGATCCTGAGAACCCCCCCCCCCCAACCCCCTCATCAACTTCCACACTCACTCAGAGATGAGGGGAGACCCTTATTGCCCACGTCACAGACAGACGTCCAAAATCAAAGTCAATCGCAGCTCGTCAACAACTTGAGAAGTCCTTCCCGGTCAGTAACAGCTTATATATCTCACTTTTCAAATGGTATCAATAGCAGGAAATTGTTCAGTGATTCAACATAGTATTTACGAAATACAATTCACCGAAAAACATCTTTTTTACATCAATAGCTGTCAGACAGGTGGACAAGACGGACACAAAATTGTACCACCGACTAGTGACCTTGATATATTTTACAAAGACAGACGTTCTTGCTAAGCTGTTCAGAAGAAACCCCAGAAGCTTTAAGATTCCATTTTTGAATTGTTATATTAAAACAACCCTCTAGACACCTAGTTATGATTTCCTACTTTAGATCATACTTTTAAAAACCCACTGCATCTCTAACTGCCCCAAAAATATTCTATGACTAACTCCAAAATGAAAAAAAAGAAACTAAGAGGCAGTTTTGTAAATACTCCGTGACTAATCTGGATTCTGTTTTTCATTTTGGAGTTCTCGTCTAAGTTAATTTATTTCAACACTTGTGAAAAGCACTATTGGTTTGTGACAGGAACTGTCTATTTGGATCAAAGCACAGTGTATGTACCAGAACGTTCAATTGTCACCCTCAATGGGGGGGGGGGGGGGTGTTTACTGAAATTAATACATACCAGTACTTGACTTGAATCTGTATTTGGAGCTGCACTAGGGGTGGGGGGGGGGGGGGGGGGAGTGCTCGTCGCTCTTCTCCCTCCCAGTCTGCGCTAACAGCTCAGGGGAAATGCATGGCTCAAAGGGCTTCAGCTGTTAATTGCCGTTCTAATGATCTAAATAATATGCATGTCACTTTGGGAGGACAGCCTGGCTACCCTCCAGTAACTCTTAATGCAGAGCCAGGATGGGGCTGGGGGGGGGACTGGGGGGGGCCGGGGGTTTCGGTAGGTGCCGGGGGAGTGTGACTTTGATTTTCCGGGTTGTGTATTTGGGCTCAGACGCAGTCGGGGAAGAGCCTTTGTGGGGGGGGGCGGGTGGCAGATAGGTCCCATTACCATAAACCACACAGCCCCACAGCCGCAAGGGTCCCACACAAAAGCTCACCTGCAGCAATTCATTTATTACAGCCACGGCGGAAAGTGTCATCACACAGTGTGCCTGTAGCAGAACTGCGTAGCACAGCCACTTACAGGCTGCATTTGCAGGCTGGTCTAAGTTATCGAATGGAGCTCTACCCCCATAGGCTAAAATCATTAAGTGAAGTGACAGAAATCAAGCCAAACGGGGAAAACCATGAAGCTAGAATAGAGTGTGTTAGTGCATAAGACATGTAAAGCCTCAGGTCAAGCCCCTGTAGACCACACTAACAGCCATATACCCCAAAGTCAGACCACGGGAACCCCAGCAAGTGAACTCTCCCACAAAACTCTGAATACTTCTATCATCCCAACGCTTAACTAACACATTTATATTGTCAAAACTGACCTTCAGTACCATCATTACATTACATTATACACTGTATTCTGAGTGCTCAATACATGCACTTATTGTGTAAACCAAATTTTTTCCTCTACCGACATATCATATCTATAGTAGTCAAAGACATGTAGCAATGAGGTTGGTGTCTGTAGAACAAGGAGACACTGCCACCAGCTGGTCATTTATAGTAAGCTCACTCATTTGTGAAGAGTTAGTCGGTTTGTGTGTGAGTGTGTGTGTGTGTGTGCCTGTGTGTGCGTGTGTGTGTGTATATGGGCTGTGTGTTTGTGTGTGTATATGGGCTGTGTTTTTGTGTGTGTATATGGGCTGTGTGTGTGGCTGTGTGTATGTGTATATGGGCTGTGTGTATGTAACACACATGCGGGGGGGGTGTTACCTGTTCTCTTGAGTTCTCTGGGGGTTTAGGGGTGGGTGGCTCACGCTGTTTAATCTCCTGTCTCTGTTTGCTGACTTTCTGCCTCAGCAACGCCGCATAGCGACGGCGCATGCTACCCTGCAGCACGTGCATGTTCCTGTACACCTCTAGATGGCGCTAAAGACAAGTACAACAATCAGTTCTTTCACTGAGCCAGTGCAGTTTGGTCAGTTCAATACAAATAAAATTAAAAAGCCAAATTGTGCTTGCAAAGAAAATCTCAGCATTTATTTTAAAAATTAAATGTAAATTGAATCCAGACCTCGGCAATCACATAATTTGCTTTTTGTTCTCTCATTCCTTAATTGGCCAATGTTCTATATTTTATTATACCAAATGAAAACCTCTTCAACCTTTGGGCTAAAGACAACAAGGAAAATGAATAAGGAAGCAGTGTGTGGTGGTTAGTATACCAAACATCTCGTAACTGGATGTTATGAAGCAAAACACTGGTGCTGATATCCTTGTTTGAAGAATAATGGAAAGGGGCATGCTGGCATGCTGGTATGTCTTATCAGGGATGTGTTTGATACTGTTTGATACATCCAAGCTTAATAAGTGAGACACTATTTTTCAGAAATTATTTTTCACTCGATACCTGGCTTTAGCCTGCTCAGATGACTGACATTATCAGCACGGTTTCCGTGTCCATTGTAGGGAAACCCACTTCGTGGTATCGGTGAAATTTCCAGAGCACGCACCCACCCCTTGCTTGTACTCCCTGGGTCTATCAGGACTGAGGTGCTGATGTTACAGGGTCCTGCAAAGAGGTCTCAACACTGGAGGGACTATGTCCTGCTAGAGGACATACCCATCAGTCGAATACATTCTGACCGTCTTGACTGAGATCAGCCATCAGAAGGCTGTTTCCTACCCGTCCCTGCACTCTGCAGACAAAACAAACTCGGAACAAACACTGCAGTCTAATTTCAGCAACTTTCAACCTTGGGCACCACAGCAATGACACAGTGGGACACTCTTTAACCTCGTTTCACGCTAATGATTTTCAGTGAATACAGTAAACTATACTTCGCTTTGAATTTCATTACCTCATCACCAAGACAACTTTACTGTGCAGAGTTCTACACCTTAGTGGACTGACAGGTTTTCCATTACATAAGTGCAAAGCTTGGCACAGTGGCTAAGTTACTGAGTAGTATTGTGTGATGAAGAATAAACAGACCCAGATAAGGCCATATGCAGCTACCTGAGCCAGGATGGTTTTCTGTTGGATCTTGGTCTCCTCCTCTAGGTCACTACGGGGGGACACCAGGAAACCTTCGGCACGGCCGTCCTCATCCTCACCGAGCCGACTCTGTTTCTTAAATTGTTTTTTCTCAGTGTCCTGCAAAGAATCAAAACAGATAGCAAAGGTCTCTCTTTATTTCTTTCTCTCCCTCTCTCTCTCAAACACACACGCACACACAGGCACACTCACACAGCAGCAGTAAGGTTTTCTTGTAAAAACCACCCACAGAAAAGGCTTAAAGACACTGTATATAGTAGTGTCCTTCGTGAACAGAGGCACTTGTGCAGCTTCACAGAAAGTGCTTGGAATGATCACAGCTCATAATCACCCACCTCCCATCCCCCTATTCACCTTCCCCTTCCTAGAAAACAGTTTCATAACGCTGCTGTCTGGGCACTGTCTAGCAGTCACGTTCTGCTGCTGTTATTATCCACAAAGGTCAAACGTCCACACACACACACACACACTCACAAACACAGGCACACACACACACACACACACACACAAACACGCACACACACACACACACACTCACAAACACAGGCACACACAAACACACACACACACACACACACACACACACACACGCATACACAAACTCACAAACACATGACCACACAAACACACACACACACACACTCACAAACACACACACACACACACACACACACACACACACACAAACACAGGCACACACAAACACACACACACACACTCACAAACACGCATGCACAAACACACAGTGGTCTCTTATATAATCACAGCCGATGACGGTACAGGGCCCAATTCTGTGAAGTCTCTGCACAACAGCGCCACAATAGTGCCAGACGAACAGAAATGAAAAATAACGCCTGCGTATATCCTGTAATGACGTCAGAGTGCTGAAGAGATTCAGCCTGTTCTGTACCTAGCTACGCCACTTCAGGCATAAATACCATCTATTTCCTGTATGCGTGCGAGTCAACGTGCAGGAGCCGATCAGGCAGGGACCAGGAAGCACATGTGCAAGGGAGCGTCGGAGAACAAGGCCAAGGGCTCTTATCACATCACTCAGAACAGAGATTCCTCATAATGGGCTCGGTACATTGCACTACAGCCACTCAGCAGATGCTCACACATTGCATTTAATACATGAAAGGCACAGACGCCCTTCACACTTATTCATAATGAAAAAGTGTAATGTCAGCTTAACAATCAACAATTTGCACTGTAATTAAATAAAGTACCACTAGACAGATAACCCAGCTCTAGAAATAAAGAGGAAAACGAATGTACAGGAGGTCAGGGCTCACACCAGACACAAGGATTCTCAGTATAGCAGGGCAGCGGTCAAAGTGCTGGACACAAAGGGACCCAGGCACCCTGGTGATGAATCTTGGTGCTGTAGGATCCAGTAAGGCACTTAAATCTCAGATGAAAATTCCAACCAAACACAAGTGCCAAAGCACAAGTGTCCGAGAGGCGACAGGACAAGCACCATAAAGACATCAAGCTAACATTTAGGGCTGGGGGTCTCTGTCCCGGGCAAATACAGCTGACTGGATGCTGGAACACACGCGGTTTCTGTCCTGTAACTGCTCCATTATCCTCCATGAGGGGGTTACAAGAGCCTTGAGGAGTGACCCTGACTTATGTTAGACAAGCTACTCCACATTCAGTCTGCTTTACTTCAAGCACTCTCCAAAAGCTCCTGAAGACCAAATTAATTAGCCGGTGCAACAGCCCTGTTTCTGACCTGTGCACTTAACAGGGTCAAGGGAACATTTGGTTTTCACGGTCTGTCTGAGGTTATCCAGCCCATCTTCTGACTGCAGCCCATTTTCAAACAGTCAGTTATATTTGTCAGATGGAGCTTCCCAGTTAGAGTGCGACGGCAAAATTCTTTCACACGATCAGTTAGTTGAAAGGACGACCAAAGACAAAGCCAGACAATACATCCAGAACAATCTTTTCCCTGATGCGTGATGAACTTTTGCCACAGAGTTATTTTTGTGGATGAGTTTTTTCTTTTCTTTTTTTTTTTGGGGGGGGGGGGGGGGTGTTGCCTATGAACTGAGAGTGACCTTTCATACTGTCAGTTAAAAGCACCATGTGGTTGGCCACACAGACTGTCGCGGCTGCGGAGTCAAGGGGGATGAAGTGCTGTTGACAGAGGGTGTGTGGGTGGGGTAAGACTTCACCCGCACCACCGCCAGACGACGGGCTCAGGCGTCCCCGCTTTCCGATCGGGGAAGGGCGCGGGCCTCCGGCTCCGCCCTGTCCCTGGCACGGCCTCCCCAAGGAACAGGTAAGTCATCCCGCTGTCAGCCAGTCAATGGCCAGATTCTCTGTTTTTACGGCCCGGGTCTGTTTAGGAAGTGGCTCCTTTGTCTCCTCACACAAAGGGCATTAGAGGAAGACAGCGTTTATAAGCTCCGTTGCCACAGGAATAGTCAAAAGGCAAATGGGGGGGGGGGGGGCACCCAGTACCGCCGTTATAAGGTCCGTCTTTAATGACAGACGGCGGTGAGCGATGATCCTGGGGAACACGGTGGTGGGTTGTTTTTGCTACTGAGTTCCCATCAATCTGGGGGTGGGCAGCCCAACCTTCTGCGCCACACGCTCCCACACTGTCAGACACAGGGGTGGCAGGGCGGGGGGGGGACAGAGAGGAACCATAGCTCCCCTTTATGCTCCTAATGGTCTTTACTGTTCGGTATCCACGGAAACCGAGAGTCGCAACACAGAGAGGAGGGTAAGGGAGAGAGGAATGGAGAAGGAAAAAGAACGGGGCAGAAAGAGAGAGGAAGGAGAAAGTGATTGGGAGAACAGAGGCCGGTAGAAAAGAGGGGCGAAGAGGAGGGAGGAGGGCAAAGCTAAGAGAAAGAATAGAACCAAGGTCGGAGATGGTGTTGCCAGTTGTAACCAAGACGACCCTCGTGGCCGTTGTTCTAGCCTGCCTTTCTTTGCTGACGGACGGGCTGAAGGCACACAAGGGCCCGATTTCATAAACCCCAGCGATGATGTAAGCCGATTAGCTGCGGGACGGACCTCCCCGGGGTATGGGGAGCCTCTGTGAATGGAAACGGCGTTCCTCTCGGCCAGCGAGGGCGACGGGGGTCACGCGCGGGAAACAATGCCTCGATTGAGGCCTCACAATGACGGCCATTACATTACTCATCCCCAGGGAGGCGAAACCCCAGGTACCATTCAGGGAGAGAGACCACGTCTCGGTACACACTGTCTGGACCCTACCGCTGTCTGCTTCAGACATAATGTTCTTCACTGATCACATCCTCAACGCCCAACCTCATCACTATAACCCAAGAGAGAGTGAGAGTGGGGCGGGGGGGGGGATTGCAAAAAATAAGGCATTTAAAATAGTGGTGCTAAAAAAATCTAACTAAATTATGACGTGCGAAGCAAATGCAAAATTCTAATTAACGGATGAAATACAAGCTTTCTTTCTGTGGCACACAGTCTGCCCTGCTTTCACGTTTTTATTGTATTGTCACACAGAGGGGAAGCAGAGAGGGTTGCAGACAGAGAAGGGATTACAGTGAAGAAAGGTCCGTGGGGGGAATGAAGCCCCCAACCAAGCAAAGGAATTCATATATGGGCTGAGATATAAATATGATGTAAATGTAACATCAACTTAACTTTCCTCTTGTTGTCTGGTTTCAGTTCAGTTTAGTACTCTCCGCAAGAAAGCCACTTGAAAGGGTTTCAAATTGACTTCTAGGAAATCAGTTTCTACCACAAAAAAGGTTCTGCAGTTCACAATTAAAGACACAGCAAACTGGAGCTAATCGTGGTGGAAGAGCTATTGAATAGAAGAACCCCTTTCTGGTTTTGAAGGGGCTATTTTTCCAGTTTACTGGGCAAATGTTGCAGTCCCTAACACATATCTTACCCCTTGTTAAATGATATAGTTCTGCAGAACAAACTGAAATCTAGCTTTGGTTTCAGCATTTTTTATTCTGCTCTGTCTTTGACATTGAAGTCTGAATATAAACAGTTTAGCTCCAGTTGACAACACAAGGAAACAAGGTGGTAAAACTGCTAAATACGGTACTGTGTTGCGGTTGAAAGCTGTCCAAGAAGAATGCGGTAAGGACAATGCGGTCAAATTAAACATTTTGCCACTTCCCCTGTAATTCTACAGCCTAAGGAGAAAGTGTGTTGTCTGTCAACTCTATAGAGTCATACATCTGCACTACATGCCAAGAAATGTGAATGGATGAAGTGTACATCAAAATAATGGATGATAAACATGAAAACACCTACTTAGTACTCCTCTCACACGATAGGTCATTTAAGGGTCACAACTGGTTGGTACTGGGAAATCCCCAGATTACAGCCACAGAGAAACATCAACTCAATTAGCATAAGTCTAAACAGATGCCAGTTCTCCTAATAGGCAGTTTCAAGGTTTACAAGAGCGTTCTTCTGAAAATGAACACTGAATTGATCCCCCTAACAGTGTGAAGACATTGTCATAATTTGAAAAACTTGAAAACTTTTTTTGCAATGGACATCACCTATGCCATAACTGCAAGACTGTTATATCTTTTTTTATATATAAAGTAGTACATTGTAGACCTCATTCCTACCTCTCTACCCTGTAAATCCTAACAGTTCAGCTATGTTCTACCAACTTTAATTTTCCTACGAAGCACCACTGTCAGGGAATACTATGCGAAAACAGCTGAAACAACACCCTCACAAAGCTCAGAGATTTTAAACTGTGTAGAAATCATGGCAGAGAAGTTTATGTATTTTAAATCACAAGATAGGCATTGTTCTAAGTATGAATAGTCTTTTCTATTTCTTTTATGCATGATTGTACTTAGGCACTGTTTGTTATTTTTGTTAACTGAAACATTTTATATGTATTGCTGTCACCTTGGCCAGGTCTCTCGACAAAAGGGATTTCATCTCTGTAAGACTTCCTGGCTAAATTAAGGATAAATCAATAAAATCAATAAGCAGTTCCACAACAACCACTCTAAATCTGTTTCAAGTGGATCTTGTATTAACTACATGCAAACTGGTAGTACACATTTAGCAAATGCTCCATATGTATGCCAAATGATAATGACAAGTTTCCCAAATAATTTGGGGATTTTCTGATCGCCATCAGTCCTACCCCCTTAGTTTTGTGTAGCGTGATAAAGCTGTTATATAGTACAGGTAATGAAAACAGTACTGGGCATGGTATGGACACAGCCTACTGACCCTCAAAATATAGTTGATCTTAAATTCAACAGCAGCTAGACATAACAGATTAACTGTTCACAAAGGACTGTGAAACCTGTACACATTTGAAGAGACACAGACAGCTTTCCAAATAAATCCTATGGTACATATATGCTGACATTCATGCATTGATTCAGTGAATAAAAATTACCTGTTTGATACATCCGGTTGACACGTATTTATCCAAAATTGAAGGAAGGCTACTCGTGTGATGGATGTCAAGGCCCTTATATTTCATCTTCAGATCACACATCTGTCACCTTGAATGTAACGACAGCAAAAGGCTCACCAGTTAACACAGATTGTATACACAACAGACTGTATACACAAACGTCACCAGACGTGCAAATAGGCTAAACATATTACTGTAGTTATTTTCTTTTATTTTTTTACGGTTATCATTGTTAAATGTATCTTTAACGTCATTCAATGCAGGACTTTCTTGAGAACTATAAACAGAAATGACTTACTTCATGTCCTTTCGGTGTGACAAACAAAACAATGAAGATCAGAAAATATCTCGAAAAAGCTCAGCACGCTTACAATGGTAGCCGGGTCATCTGTAGTCAAAACATACAGCGTGATCGCCCACAATGCACCACTGCCATTTTCAATAAAACTTCGGTAACCGGGTTACCGACAAGAACTGCCAGGTCTTTGTATTGCGACTTTAATAAATACCTTTACAGATTTAACGGGTCAGATTCAGTTTCGTTACGCGTAATGTGAGGTCATGTAGCATTAGTTCACATTTAACAACTTTCCACATGTAGAGAATCTAAGTTGTACATTGTGTAAAAACAATAATCAAATTAAAGGGTCATGTTTTATAAAGACGCACGCTTGTAAAACAGGGAGAAAATGTGTATATACTCAGATGATTTTGTTTTGAAACTGAAGAACAATGATAATGGACACATTGTGTGTATGTCTGCATGCACGTGTGTGGATGGAAGCCTTGTATTTATTTATTTATTTATTTATTTATCAACCCATTAGTTCAATTGAACTATTCTTCCTGGGTTCATATACAAATACACTGCACATACATGTAAATCTGTAAATTTAAGTAATGAATAACAATTATATAAAAGCACAGTAAAAATGTAAAATGATGAGATTTTTATTATTTATTTATTTTATTTTATTTTTTTAAACAAATTTTAACTCCAGTTCAAGGAATGGTAACAGCAGCCTGCTGCACTTGCATCTTGACCTGTCTTTTGAAAGTTTTCAAAAATACATCTAAATAACATCTAAAAATACATATAACCTGGTTAATTATTTTGCTTTCTTGTTTTGTTAAATTAGTGGTCCCACTCTTGACCGGATTTGGAGCGTGTTTGCACACCATTAGCTGGGCTGAATGTGAAGAAGGTGTGGAAGTGACAGTTGACTGAGGATATTTATGTCGCACTCCTTCCCCACCCAAAAATAAACAGTAAATTACCCAAGCACATAATCTCCTTACTTGAGCAACAGATGCGGACAGATTCCCACACCATTACCCATCCCAGCTGCTGAGGTGTGTTATGCCATCACTTCCAAGCCAGAAAACCAGCGTGAAAGCTCTGGTAATTTTAATATAGTCTGAAATGTGAAAAGAGTTTTGTTCAGGTAGCTCTTGTGTGGTATATTATGCTCCAGAGCTGTTTCTTGGTGCAGTGATGATTATCCAGCTGTGTAAATAGAGTGGTCCCGGTTTCCAATTATTCCCAAATTTTAAATCTGGAGAAAACTGTAACATGATACCAATCAAATGGATCTCAATCATCAATCAATATTTTACCTGACAGCACTTGGCAGTGTAGTTTCAGATCCTACAATAAGAAAAATACAGCTCCACAATGTTTGGGACAAAGGCATTTCTTTTTTTCTTTATTTGGCTCAGTACTCCACAATTTTAGATTTGAATCAAAGAATTCATGTGTGGTTAAAGCACGCAATCTCAACTTTTATTGAATCTCTTACACATCCATGCCTGCCTCTTGAAGAATGTTTCTGATCTGTAGAACAGGTGTTTGGGGGTTTTTCTTCATTATGGTGAGAATTTTTCAATTGTAGAGGCCTTTCTTGGCGTACCAGGCCCACTGCAATTACAGAGCTCACCAGTGCTTTCTTTTTTCCTCACTACGTTCAAAATAGTTGATTTTGGTAAGCTTAAGCTTTGGCCTATGTCTCTGACAGTTTTTAAAAAATTATTCTTCAGGCTCATAATGGCTTCTTTGACTTTCATTGGCACAACTCTGGTCCTCATGTTGACAAATGGCAATAACAGAGTCCAAAGGCAATCAAAAGCCTCAAATCAAGAGGACCACTAAGGAAGCAACTGAACACAAAGGACTAATCAGAAACACCTGTGAAGCCATCTGTCCCAAACATTATTATGCCCTGAAATGGGGGGACTATTTATAAAAATTTCTGTCATTTCTAAATGGTGAAACCAAAATGTATAGAGAGTATATTTATATACATTTGGTTTAAATACATCCCACTTGGCATGAGATCCCCTTATTTAAATGTAATGTGCACTTTTGAATTGTTTGATTAAAAATTTAAAACTATGGAGGGAGTACAAATTAGGAAAAAAAAAAGTCTTTGTCCAAAATGTTATGGACCTCACTGTATATGATGTACTGATAAGGCACTGCATATAGGAACTCTGTACATGGGTACTGGCTCTAGAATAATGAACATGACTTTTCCTCATGGCACAGTAATGTGGCAGTTTTCACTAAAAACCCAAAATATCAGACAGACACTACAAACTACAATTGTCTTCTATGAACAGGAAACCTCTACTGAGACCACTCACTGGCCCAGTACAATCGTGGTTTGACATGTTTTCATATTTTGCCTGTTTCTAATGGTAGAAGTGAATATGTAATGTTGAGAACTCCTACCTGGTACAGGATCCCCTGATTTAAATGTAGATGATCATATGAATTGCTAAGAAAACGGCCCCTTAGAGAGTGGCCTCCAATTCTAGCTTTCAGCAATCAATTTTCCAGTCTTCCATCAGACAGCACAGATAACATCATATGACAGCACATAAATGTTTGACTCAGGGGATAATATGAGAAGAAGCTGCTGAACACAAGTTTGAAAATAAACAGACACAGTCTTTACACAGTAACTTCCCTTAAATTAATTATGCTTGAGTGAAAGTGGAATGCATCGGAATGCAAAAACCGTTGCTAGCTATTCTCACATGCCTCTTACTGTACATACTGCACATAGCCTAAAAATTCATGCAGAAAGTTAAGTAGAGGTATTTTAGTTTAATGCTGAAGCCAGACATTCCATTAATATTTAAGTCCTAGAAAAAACTACATTTCATGGATATGACAAAGATGAACTGCAGCCAATTTGTCTAGCTATGTTCAAACAAAGGAATTTGTTCAGTGTTAGAGCCTACACTGTTGGCTACCATATTTACTTTTCCGCTGGACAAATAGGAACAAACTAAGCTTACTGCACATTGATAATTAGGATAACATTTTACAGCACTGGTGTTTAATTAACCCCCCCCCCCCCCCCCCCCCCGTCCTCCTAGAATCCATAATCCAAAGGGCAGAACTGTATGTACAAATCGAAATTTGTCCTACAGATCTCTATGTTTACGTCTAGTTGCCATGGTGAGAACAGGTCCACTCTCAAATTAGTTCCTCCCACTTGGAGCAGTTCTCATTTTCCTCAAGTCTTGGAACCGGGCCAAATCATCCCTTGACCAGAGGGTGCAGGATATATAGGCCTAGTGTCTCTGCATTCCTTTCACAATCTTAGCCAGGCTATGCATGTTTCCTTGACAAAAATATTATTGTTATCGTGCATATTCCACAAAGACCAACGGGTAACTGGACCTATATTCATCGTATCCTTTATTTGATTTCCTTCTGAAAATTTAACCCACAACATTCCCTGCTTTAAAATATTCAAGGAATAATTGATACAATTCAGGGTGCTCATTGGTTGTATGTTGACACAGAAAAGGCAAGCGACTGATGGGGAAAATCATATAGCTTTACTGAAACAGCCTAATTTACGTTTATTGTTAACTTAATGCTATGGCTTGCCAATCAATCACTGTTATGTGTCAACGCCATTCATTGCCTGCAGGAGAAATGTTGCTACAGCTACGAGCAAACCTTATTAGGTCGAGGTGTAAGCGGTTTAGCTTACTAACAAGAACACAAACGGCTAAGCTCTCCTTAGAGAGAATAAGGTTTCAAAAGAGATCAAAGTCACACATGATTTTTGACAGGAGTGCCGACAAAACTGTTATGTTTTCCAATGCGTCCCGATAACTATTTAAATTGCGGACTTTGCAAAATCTAGACAGACAGTGAGCTATTACTAAGTCCCTTTGTTGTCGGATCCTATTTAAGTTATTGAATTTACGGAAAGATGTCAGTCAACTGAGACATCTTGCGCATTACCCGCGTTTTTAAGACACCACAACTCAAAGATATAGACTCAATTTACATATTGTTCACACGTTTTATTGCGTATAAACAGTTTAAAAGGGATGGGAAATTATAACAAAAACACTTGTGCAAACAATTACCCTTCGCTACCCTGCATAATAAATACTGTACAAAGATGGCGTGACTTTATATACATTGTTGTAGTTCATATAACACCCTTTCCACTGCGCACTCTACATTTACATGGCTGAGTGATAAAAAATCAAAGTCATTTGTTCGACTGGCCGAAGGCGCGTAAACGTCGCCTCTGTCGCTGACAGCTTTTGTTCGGCTGCACAAAGAAAGGGACCCCATTTACGGGAGATACGTTACAAGTGGATTTCTCCTGTTGATCTCGACATTTCCCGGATTCACGTTTTAATTCTTCATATTCCAATGGAATGTTCAATCACGGGACTCCTAACATAAAGGCGCCTCCCTGAAAATAACACAGCCATGTGCAAGAAAGCGCATATAGCAGCCGAAGTAACGGCAATGTCTGTGTACAACGGATAGACAAACATAAGCACTGTTCTCACACCAGACAAAGAAACGTTGCGCTTAGATGTGTTTACAGATCGGACCTTCTGGTTTGTGAGCAATGTCCCCTGGTCTGTTTTATTGAGTAGGTAATCCTGCCTTTCGTTGGAAATAAAAAGTGTTCAGTTATCAGCTTTTTAGATGCGGAAGAGTGGCCAGTTTGTCCACTTTCCCAAAGGCAGCGGCACTTTCCACTCCTTTGAGCCACTCTTTGCATTTCCTCACGACTGTTTCGTCCACATCACCGTCCTCCTCTTCGTACTCCACGTCGTCATATTTATACTGATCATTTAACAGCGATATTTTAACGATGGCGCTAATGTCTTCAGGGCTCTCCAACTTGGCAACAGGAACGTTCGTCTTGGATGCTCCCTGCGCCCGTCTGGAAGGGAAGACACGGCGGTGCCGAAAGTCTGCAGAGGCGCAACACTTCTGTTGCTTTGCCATCATCTGCTTCTCCAAGTTGCGCTTCTGAATGACGAGAATGGCCTCTGGGGTGAGGCTGAGAGAGAAGTGGATTTCCTCTACTCCGTCGCCCTTGGCAAGGGAACTCCGCGAGGAATGCTTGCTGCTCTTCTGGGTGGCGGACTCCCCGGAACTCGAGCGCGGCACGCTATCGCAAGAGTTTGCCAAGGGTTTTGGTAACGTCAACCAGGAGTTCTTCTCCTCCATTCCCAGAGTACCAGCTGCTATGTGTGTGGGAAGTTTGCTCTTCTGTGGTTGTGGCTTTCGCCCCAGCTGTTTCAGATTCGCCGATGGCCAAGACGTAGATAGTTTCTCCTTTTCAGAATCATTCTCTTCTTTCATTTTACTACTAAGCAGAGACTGGGGCGGCACGATGTTGGGTTTCTTTTTCCTGAAGAGTTCCTTCCCGGGCGACGTGATCCGCTGGTGCAGATTAATTGGAGGAAAAGGCATCTTGTAGTAGGTTTAGACAGCACAGACTCTCTGTTGTAGAAAAATGTTCATACGGCAAGATAGCGATGAGTGTTGTACCAATGGCATCATCCGGAAAACTTAGCAAAAGACTCAGAAGCGTTCTTGAGCTGACACCCTTCGCACTGGCTGTGGCCGCGCGCCTGCTGTCTGCGCTTTATTTGCTAGGCGGAGGTAGGCGTGGCCAAAATATGGTTCTAAAGCACGCGGCTGAAGACAACAGTAACAAAGCCACGTTACCTAAACAGCTCTAGTCTGTGTCTGCTGCGAGAAAAAACTGGACGCTTTGCGAGCCCACGCAGCACAAATCTACCACAAATACAGCTTCGATTGCTTGATCAAATCAAAGGTGCTTAACAAAAAAGACGTTACGATAAAGAATGAATAAATAAACATTTTTGTAGTTTCACACATCGCAGATTTTTTTTTGTAAGCAAAAATGACGACTACTATGCGTATATAGATCAGTTTCATGTTTTGATGCGTTTGCATTGAAGCAAAAAATACTACTGCATACTACAATAGTCATATAATGATAGTTATGATAACATATGTAATGATTAAATACATTTGAAAAATTAAATTCAGATAGCAGATTAATATTAATTGTACTGTAAATGGAGCACTTTATTTATTGTATTTGACCTGAGCTGTTCTTAAAGTGACACTAGCCATCCAGTTGCCCTCTGAAGATTTAATCAAAACCCCTTTGTCTTGATTTCTGTCCAGAGTTTGCGAGCATCAATTGAATTTTTTCCCTGTTACAAATCAGAACAATTGCTTATTGTAATTGCCACGGTCAGTGGTAACACTATCCCCATTCATTTTGGTAGGTTGCTGATAAGAACTATTGCATCTTTATTATAAATATAATAGAATGTCTTCTAACTAAAGGAAAACTTCTGAACACATACACAATTATAAATAAATGTAGGGACTTTCGAGGATTTCCAAACCGCATGAGAACCCTGAAAGCAAAACTCCATTAAAGTCACATGACCTAAAAAGGATCGTCACCAAAGAACATTAATACAGTAAAATTCCGGACGTAAAAATCCTCCATCTTAAAACTCGTAGGTTTGTACTAAATTTAAAATATAAAATGAAAATATGAAAATAAAATGAAATAAAATAACTTTAATATAATATCCACAATTTTTTTGGATTATCATTAATAACATCACTATTTACACTCTTTTTAACCAGGTCCAGCTACAACGCTCATATTTGTAGCTGTGCGCTACACAACTATAAAAAGATACAACTGATAAATAACTAACCAAGTGCGCAGAGACCCAGAAATAATGTGAATACTAACAATCTTTTTCCACTGAATGATGACAAGACACTGGGTAGGCTACCATGTGATAAACCCTAAACAGCATCCATGCAATTGTAACATGTATTATCCATTTGCAGCATTGACATTTACTGAAACAATGGAAAACATCATTTTAATTAGTCATTTTTGTCTCTATTGGTACTTTAGCAAGGTTACTTCAATGTATCTACTTTGTTTTCCTGGATAATGACCAAATGAAAACCAAATTAGCAGTTAATTTGATGATTTAATGTAGGTTATTTAGACTCTTTCTAGGTTCACCTCACCACATTTCACCATGATCTCAGTCTGTAATGTCTATTTTGAAAATGTCTACCAGACTGAAATGTCCCATAGTTAAAGCCCTTTATAACATGCAGCAATTCAGATGACCAAAACCCATTAAGAAAATAATCTTCACTGAGTGTTATCGGATTTACACCCAAAAATTGCATTAGACACCGATGTCCACTTTTACTCTATTAAGTGGAATGTGGGGATGGATGGTCTTCAACGCTTTATGAAGACCTGTGTAGACTACTCAATGCAAATACTTCTTAACTGAGCAAATCCCTCCTTTAGTGATAGAGGATTAAGCTATTGGCATCTGTTAAGGAATAAAAGGCGATGCAGTTTGAAGGGAGGAATTTGTGCTTTATTTGGCGCTCAAGATCGTTATCCCTTCTCGTCTGTAAATGCTAATATTACAGTAATCCGGGGAAAGTGGGAAACCCATTTATCTCTAACATGGAAACAAGAAGTGGATACTCTTAAATCCACTTCCTCCTCAATATAATTGAGAACACGTGCCAGTCTGCACTACCGGCAGAATAACTCGAGTTCTTGCATCGTCATAGCAACCGCTGCATCACAACCGCCACCCACTACTCAAATAGACGTAAAATAGCTGGGCGGACCGCTTGCGCAAACCAGTGCAGGTCATTAGGAGCGTGTCACTTCCACACAGCAAGAAAAACTGCCCTAGATCTTCAGACCAGCTGTCGGACAAACAAATGGCCAACAAATTTGATTAATGATGGCCAAACAGGGATATAAAAATGGCTCAGTGCGTAAGCACAAGGTTTATAAAAAATGCCATTACTTGCTTCTCGTCTTTGTGTCTTCATCTGAATAAACAGATTTTAATACGCCATAATGCTCTACAAGGAAAATGGCTGTCCCCGGCTGAATAACGTAATTCGTGACAGAGAGGGTCCGTCTTACTTCACTCACCCCGTGCCCTCCAGACAGCCAGAGAAGACAAACATATTTTATGGTTTCATAACAGAATCCATATCGACATGATACTTAGCATCCTTGCAGGATTAGTGTAGGCCTACATCATTTAATTCACGTAATATTATACACGACAGTAGGCTAAGACGTAAGTTGAATACAAATACTTTATTATGTGGAATGAAGATCAAAATATCTATAAAAATAAACTGTTTGGTGCAAAACGGTTAACAGTTATGACGCACGAATTATCGAGGACATGAGACACAAAAAGCGTCGTTTGTTCCCAATTTTACACTGAATCCAGAAACGAGCTGGGAAATTCACAAGCACATGGTGTCATTCTGTCTCAGGATATATTACTATAGACATTTTTAATATTTTCATCAAGCATTCTGCTCTCACACCCAAAGAATAAACTCACATAAAAAATATTTTGCTTGTGCACGTACACAGCTCAGTAATGTTAGTTCATACACTGTAAAAATGTAACCAAAATAAAAGAAAAAATATGCATGATTTAAAATAAGCAAAATTACCTGTCAGTGGCAAAATAAAAATGTACTTGATGTCCCTTAAAACAAGCAATATGAGCAAAATAATCTCGTTAAGTACAAAAATTAATCAAACTAGAAAAACAAAAGTTATTTAAGAAGTAATTATCCACTAACATTTCATTTTTTTGCAGCTTATATGTAGCCTCTAATAGCTGCTGATATAATTACATAATGGCTGTGCTCCAAAATAGTATCTTTCATATAGTATATTTAAGGGCAGAAATTTTTTTTAAAAATTAAATAAAAATGTATTTTACATATTTACTGTCTTTTTTTTTCTTTTTACAAATTGGGACCAGTCTTCACATGATTTGTTGGAGTAAAGTGATTTAATTCAGACATGAAGTGAAGCACTTCAACACAGCATCCCTAGAGAAAAAAAAAAAGAAACAAAATTTCAGGGAAATATTCTCATAAAGTGAGGACAAAATTCCAACAGTCCTGAGAGTGGAACTGCTTTTCATTTTCATCATAATTAAACTATTGTCTAAGTGTCACGTGTCAAAACTAAGTGTCAATTGTCAAATGATCAGAAAGGAAAAGCACACTGAACACATGAAATGATTTAAAATGTTCTTCACACCAAGACATTTTTTTCCATCCTCCCCACACAAGGCCATATGCCATTTATACAGTAAGCACTCCGGGTACAGTGTTCCATTGTTGTGGCGGCTGGGGCATAGCTTATGAATATTTATCAACGTTTTGGCGGGAAAATCGCACATGCTCAGATGGATGAATGCCCCCCCCCTCACACACACACACACACATACAGCTGCGCCGCCCCTTCAGGTATGCGCCGTCTGGATGATGCAACATCAGCAATCACCACAGCAACAGCAGAACAAGGTCACACTGGCGGCTGCCTTCTCCGCCTCCCTCTCCTCTCTTTCGCGCTCACCCTCTCTCTCATCTCTCCGTGTTGCTATGCAGACGCCGCATCCCTCGCTCAAAATTCACGGCGATAGGAGGCGTGAAATCAGTCAAGGTTAGAAACACCAGAGAGGAGGGGGAGAGAGAGCCGTAACAAAGACCCTGAAGTGTGGGTGGCTGAAAAGGCTGGTGACTCTCTCCCAGAGATACCTGGGATGTGTAGTTCTACACTCGGCCTCACAATGCAAGCACTCCTTCCACCTCTAACACCCCAAATCCTCATCAACCATCGTCCTTTATCTTTTTAGCGAACACTAGGTTGAGGTCAGACTGTTTTTATAGTGATCAACATAAAAAAAAGCACAATCAATAGATCATGATTTAGAGAGGACATGAGAAGGCAATGGTTCCTACAACTACCATTCTATATATATATATATATATACACACACACACACATATATACATACATACATACATTTAAAAATTGAAATAAAACGATGCAGCAGCAGGTTTCCAAAAGGGCAGAGAAACGCTACACTGAGAATGAGGTGAACCATGTTGAGGTATCATAGTGTATTTAAAGAGATCAGCTTTAGCCATTTAATATGGCCTCGCAGACTCTTCTGCAAGAACTAGCAGTATTTTAAAATGACAGCTTGGTTTTCTTGCATGTTTAGTGTCCAAACATTTGAATGACCAAAACATGCATTTTTCCTCTGATTAAAAAAAAAGTAAATAAATAAATAAAAAAAGCAATCTAAATAAAAAATACCATTTGGCTGAGGTAGAGTGCATTTAATCCATGACCGAGTACGACCTCACACAGTGACAGCCTCACACATTTCAGCACGAACAAAACACGCCTCTGTTCTACCAGACAGGGAGGGGATGAAAAAAAAAATCAACAACAAAGACTCGTGCTCAGATGAGGAATGATCAGAAGAACATCAGCACTGCAGCCATGCTAGCAAGTTAGACATAAGGTCTAAAGGCCAATCTCTGTCTACCCGCCCTCTCTCCCCTCCTCTGCCTGTTCTTCCCTCAGGGTAGCAACATGAAGAGGGGAGGGGGGAGGGGGGGGGAAGGGCTGGGGATGGACTCCTGAGCTTTCTGGGTGGATTACGGAGACGCCTGCGAGCATGCGTGTGTGTGTGTGTGTGTGTGTGTGTATGTGTGTGCGTGTGCACGTGTGTGTAGTGTCTCAGCATATGGGGGAGGAGTTATGGGAATGGACACGCCGACAACATGGCGCTCGCATTCCAACAGTGCACGGGGGGGGGGGCGGCGAGAAGAACAGCGCAACCCCTCCCCCTGCGCCCCCCCCTGCGCCCCCCCCTGCCCAATATCAGCCTGTGGCCTTTGGACACACCCAAATATGTCTCCTGAAAGGTGGAAAAAGTGAACACAAAAAAAAAAAACCAGATCATGGATTTAACAGAACATACCAAGGATTCGTAATCCATTGGTCTTGTAAGGAGTATCTACAGCTACAGTATGTGATTAGCTGTGTTTCTCATGTCCTTAAGTAAATAAACCTTTAGCTCAAACTGAAATAAACACCTCAATCTGGTGCACAAAAAAGATAATTACCAACAGACCTAAAGGAAAGCAAATTATAAAATGAATTGAAGGACCCATGCTGTGTGTGTGTGCATTCAAACAAATGTTTAACGGCCATTTGTTTCTTATTTGCTGCAGGCAAACTGCATAAGTCGCTATAAACAATCCAGTCAGGGAGTCCAAAAATAAACACGAGGCCATTTGGGGGGCAGTGGGAGTCCGGCGTGACCCCCGCCTGGATTTACCACCATATGGGCGGAGAACACCAGCCCTAAATAAAAACATGTTTTCATTCAGGGATCGCCCCACCCCCCACACATCGGCCCACATGTGCGTGTGTGTGTGTGTCTGTGTGTAAGGGAGGGGGGAGGGACAGAAAGAGAGAGAGAGAGCGAGAGAGAGAAAGGGAGATCGTGTGTGTATAACCATATGTGGGAGCGTGTGCATCTGTGTGTACATCATTACAGCAGAGAAATTGTGTTAGTCTCTGCAGATGAGAGAGAACACATGCATCTGTGTTGGCGCGCGTGTGTGTGTGCATGCATGTGTATGTGAATGTTACTGAATGTATGGACATGGTGTGAAGAGTGGGGGAGGACCAGAGACTGACATAAGGTCAAGGGCAGGACACAAAATGCCATTAAAATATCAATTTTGTTCAACTGCCATTGAATTCTTCACCGGACACCAATCCCTTAAACAGAGCCTGTGGCTCCTTCTGATCTGTGCACTCAGATCTGCCTACAGGAGGGCACACAGGAGGCTGTGCAGCAACGCAGTACTTTGTGAGTGAACTTTCTAGGGGAGGGCATGCAGAGGAGTTTGTTCCTCACGGACCAACTGTATAAAATGCGTATTGTACCTTACCGGACCTGTGACTTCTGCTATGCACTTATTGTACGTCACTTTGGATAAAAGCGTCTGCCAAATAAATGTAATGTATTGCAATCTGACTACTAATGGATAAAAGGACAGCAGAGACACACAAATACATCAGACTCAAACGTTTCCCAGAATGCTCAGTCAAACACAAAAGGCCAGCGCTATCCGCTGATGTGGATGATGTTTGTGTGGCCTGTGGTGATAATGGACAAATCGATGCTGAACAAAGTGCCCAAGGACAGGGTGTCCTTCACACCCGAGGACAAACGAGGACGCCAGCGGGAGTCCTTACCTGGCGAACGGAATGTAGGAGATGCTGTACCTGTGAGAGAGAAGGGGGAGGAGAAAGAGGTAAGAAGGCATTAAAAACAACCCGGCCGACCTCCACGAGGAGAAAAGACAAGAGGCAATTATTTAGCGTGTAGAGAGGGGAAATAAACTAAAGCCATTTTCTCTTCTTACTTAACCAGATTACCAGCCCCTATAATCAGGGGACAGGGAGAAAAGGTGCATAACTTCCCCCACGAGCCGAACGGGACAGGAGCCGGATCAAAGCGGGGGGGGCGGGGGGGGAATGTACCCAGAATTAGAGCCTAAAATCCAGTTAAACGTCACAGATGAGCGTCAGAGGGGGCCAGGCAAGCGCATAAACCCAGCGGTGGGAGAATAATCTGGGCCCAACATTAATGCAAAATGAATCTTACATAATCATTTAATGATGGCCCTATTATTACATAAAAGAGAACAATCGGAAGGGCAAAAAAAAATATGTCATTGTTTGTTTCAGGGTGAAAAGAAAGTCAAATCAATCTGATAGCATCAATCAGAACCACGCTCAGTTTCCTTTTTATAGTGCCTCTGACGCTCCCTGTACATTTAAATTTGGGTCTGTGTTATTTCAGTTCATGACAACAACATATTATTAATGGATTACATTGTTCAGTTTTTGATATTCATCTGCCCAAATTAGAATTTCCTACAGCGGACATAAATCACCTTAGAATAGGTTAAATGGGCACCGAATGACCAGATCTGAGAGATAGTCTGTGTTTTCTTTTTTTCTGAAGAAAACATAATATGAAATTTAATACAAAAGGAAGAGGAACAATGCTTAAAATGACTGTTTCTAGAAGCAATGAGTCATTCTGAAAGACTATTCAGGCCAACAAAGAGTTTTCCCATTAACCCTCAGCAAGGCACCATGTAAACTGTGTCCTTTAGAGGAATAAAGAACACAAAAAAGAGAAACTAAATTAACAATTAAAAATGCAATTTAAAAAACACAGACTTTTCTGAAAGACAACAGAGGCCAGGAGGAGTCTTTCCACAGCCTCGCAAGCTTGGAGGAGGAAGTCACCCCGCTTCCTGTCTGGAACAGAGCGGCACGGGGTCAAACAGGAGGGCGGCGTTCGGCGAAGCAGCCAAACGCCGGCGCATACTGGCTTGGGCTGGAGGCGGTTGCCATGACGACGCCGGTCAGACGTGAGCAACGCAAGGCCCACAGACTGAGTCAGTAGCGAAGGAGGAAGTGAATGTTCCAACTAGAGATAATGGCGATGACACGGGCGGCTGCACCGGACCTGGTGATTTATGGGTAATTGCGGCATGTGGCTAGGCATGTGCTGGCTGCCCCTCTTACGTTCACACGTACCACTGAGTTCAGCTAATGGTACATCGTGCCTTGACAGCGTCCCAATAACATCAGTTTCATGCCAGATTTGGTAACCGTGGTAATGAGCCAGGGAGAGCTTTGGATAGGGCCCTACGCACCTGCAATGGGTCTGAACCCCAGAGAGGGTTTAAATGGTTTCTACTTTTACATGGCCTCTGCATGAACCGCTGCCCCACTGACAGGGCAGTGTCACTGGGTCTGAGAATGGAAGGGTGAACCTACAGGCCAACAGGATAAGCAGCTCAGCTGACCCAGTAAATCAGCAAGCAAACAAAGCAGGACGCTCGTTTGCTTTTACTTACTTTTATACAATCTAAGGAAGGGATGAGCGAGATTCTCTATGTATATCCCTGACCTCTCCCTGTCTCATTCTCTCTCACACACGCACACACACGCACGCACACGCACGCGCACGCTCACACGCACACGCTTTTAAATGACTAATCACGCGCTGACTAATCAGTCTTGACGACACACACCTGGTCACTGCTGCGTGCATCTGGGCGGGTGGGATGGGGGGGGCGGGGGGGAGGATGACGCGTACGGCAGATGATGAGATTAGCTCTTCGCCTCCAGGCCCTGCATTCGGCTCGTTAATGGCGGTAAGACCCATCTGCCCCCGCGCGCTGAGGAAGGGGGGGGATGCGCCGTAACCGTGGCGACCCCGGAGATCTCCTCGGGTGACTGCGCAGGCATGTCCCCGCGCTCTCTCCGCCAGGCTGGGGCCGCAGCAGATGGCGTCTGGCGCGCGGACGTCGGCTAGCGCGCGCCTCATGAGGGAACGTCACACACTGAAGCCCGGAACCTCGCCGGTCTCAAGGGCTGCTCTTCAAGACCACTGTCCTGTTGTCCTCAGGCCTGAGGGGGGGTTTCTCCTCAATTTCACTCTCAAAGAACCCATATGACTCTCTTACACTACGCATAAACCCGCCATTTTTCTGAGCCTGGTTTCAGCTGAGCCCTTTCAGAGGACTGGCTGTAGGATTTTCCTGCAAAGAGGTGTAGGTGTACAGTCCATCCCCTCTCGCGGTTTCCTCTCCAGAAAGTGCCACTTTCAATTATATGTTGGCTTACGGGCACAAGTTACAGTCGCAGTACATGCACAGAAACGAGCACGTTTATGGTGACAGGGCTAAGACCGTGCTCAGGGGGCTGTGCTTTACCAGCACAGCTACTCAGAATCCCATGTTCAAAATGTTCTCAGATACAGCCGGGATGTTCCAGGACTCCTGTGCAGAGAACTGAAAACGCAAACCCTGATCCAAAAGATCACACCTCTCCTTCGCTCCACAACCCTCCCCCCCCCCCCACCCCCCACCCCCCGTTCCAGGGGCTGAAGGGACATGACACGCCAGGCTCCATAAAAGGAAGAGGGAGCCCTCGGAGGAAGCAACGCCACGGCACGCCGAACGCACGCAGCATCCGTCTTAAAGGCTTTCACTCTAAACGGGATTTGGCACGTGCCCGGGAGAGCCGGGGTTTCGCACGGGACAGGACCAGAGCAGGTCAGCGGGAGATCGGGCTCCGTAATCCACCCTGCATGACTTAGCACCGGCACAGAGACACGCCTAAACCTGCAGCACGAGGTGAAGGGAGGGAAGGCGTCCAGGAAGTGACCTCGCCAACCCGCCTCTCAGCTCCTACCCTTCCGTCTCCCCAGGACGCACGCCAGTAGCCTGGAGGCGGGCCCTGTCATCATCGCCTCTGACATCACAGACACTGGTCACACGGCCAACCTTTCCCTCCACAGAATTTCACTGCTCTCATTAAAAATGAAGTCTCACCTGCCGTGGGTTGGTTTATAAACCTCTGCCAAAACGGGTATAAAACGGGTGCTCTTTATGATCGGCTCCAGTAAAAACGTAAAACCCTGTGCGTGTGTATGCGCATGCATATAAATCAAAGTAAATAAAACGGCCAGTCACTGCAAAGACAGTGACCTCACGACTACTTCTAACACCTACTTCATGAAGGAGACTGAAAAAGCGGTGAGATAGGCTAAAGAAGGCTTACCACGTCATCGCCAAGAACTGGAGTATGCAGAAGATAATGGCCAGCCCCTTCTTCTGCCACTACGAGGAAAACATACAGAAAACAATGCTTCATTCACCAGTACACTTCATGCCATTTACAAAACATAAAAACGATTCTGCTGGCGTGTCACATTTAGGTCTGCTAACTTGGGCCAGTTAGACCTTTCCAAAATCTGAAGAATGAGAACTAGGCTGTCATTTATCAATGCAATCTTTTTTTATATACATAAGCATACTTTTTAAAATCAAACAAATACATTAATAAACAAGTCTTACCCAAAAGACTGAACACAAGGTCAATATGAAGCAGAGCTAAGAAGGGAAAAAGCACAGTCTAATTAGGGTGATAACCTACATGTTAGGCAGGTTACAGGCATTCTATACACAGCTCAATGATTTAAAGCAAAAGATGAAGACAGGCATGCACTCATCGGACACTTTCACAGAATAGATCGACCGGTATCACTGGAGCCCTGAATGGTGTATGTTCTATAGAGGTAGTCTTAATAAGTTTCAAATCTCTACTTGAAACTGGCGACGTTAGGAAGCCAGCCGGCCATTAGGGCTCTTGGAAGAACAGAATGCACGTTGGCTATTCGGAATGCAAGCCGGTCTTAGGCCCAACTGCCATCCATCCAAAATGATCTGTGATAAAAGTGCTTTGATACACACCTGTTCTCTAAAGAGTAGCCAATAAATCTCATTCATTTCTGAAATGATCAACCACTTGAAAGGCTTGGGATGATGTAAGCAACGAGAATGGCCATAAATGGCCAACTGGTACATGCTGAAGTCTAACAAGACACTTTGGGTGCTCAAAACTAGGTTTCTGTATTTAAATAAATAAAAAAAAGTTAAAGGTGCAATTAGAACCTAGAGGTAAGACATCCAACAACATCTCAAGCTTGGGAATCCTACATTATTCCAGTATGTATATGTATATAATAAGGTATATATATTAAAAGTATAAGTATATGGCTAGGCCATGCAGTCTGGTATCGAATCCAAACAGTGCCAGTGTTGACTGAGGGTCACATATAATTGGTCGCAGTGCCTCCCAATGAGAGACTGGTTCAGTCGGCATGACGACCACGCCTCTTTGCACACAAGCGACTCAATGACTGCAAACTCAAACGGAGAACAGCAGAGTGAAAAGAACCAGCAGGCGTCGGGATATTTTCAGCGGAGAGCAATGGCTTGTCTGCACTCCCTTGAACTGATGGAGAAGGCGGTAGCCATGAGACCTGCTTTCAAATAAAATGGGGCGTTCCAGATTGGGAGAAAAAAAAGGGGGGGGGGGGGGATCAGGGCAAAAAGGAGCTGAGGATAAAGAGGACGGCCACGAAACAGTCTGAGACGCGGGGGGCAGAGGAGCCGCCATTACCAGCATCACACAGGTGGCGAGCAGCCTGGTGGGCTCGAACATGCGCTTCAGCTGCTTCAGGGGTCCCATCAGGAAACAGGTGCTGCGGGGAGACAGGAAGTAAAGTCCAGAGTCACAGCCAGGGGACACGCACGAGTCACACGCACGAGTCACACGCACTTGTCACACGCACGTGTACGGGCAGGTACACGTGACACCACGACACGAGACATGAGGGGAGAAAACTCACAAGACAAGAACTGCAGTTACCGCTGTTCTTATACCGCTTATATAATTCCACTTTTTTTTTATTTTGTTAGTTTCTCTGAATAAGAGTGCCAGCTAATTGTACGTAATTAATATAATGAACTTATAAGAACAGAATTTTTTTTTTGGGGCTGGATTTACTCACAAGATGATTTTAATCTCTGTCACGTAGTACTGTAATTCAATTTTGCAATACACGGCACAAGGACATGTTTCATATCACCATCATATTACAATGCAGCATCTGATACAACAATATGTTATGCCCAGAAAGCAATGTTCAGGGTGGCCATGTGAAGCCAGGATGATCACCCTCTCGCACCCCCTCGCACCCCCTCCCAGTAAAGAAACAAAGAAAGCCCAGAAGGTACAATCAAGTACTGTAATAAATAAAAGCAAGAGAGTTGAAACCGCCATTGAAACCATGCAGACAAACCTGAGTGACAGTGTGTGCCCGGCAGATTTGACAGAACAATTGGAACAGTTTGCTTAAGGGGGTTTTAACAGCTTTCCAAACACACCTGTGCTGGTCACACCAACGAACAGCTTTGGCCTAGAGACCCTAAAACATGACCCCACCTGCTGCCCCACTAACGACAACAGCAACAACATCCGCCGTCTGACCTAGTGACAGCAGATCAGTCCTGTAAACCACCTGACCAGGAAAAGCGCATTTGAGAAGGCACCAGTAAATCACAAAGACATCTTTCTTGCGGGTTTCGTTAAAAATTGCAGTTAATGATTGTGCTTCCTCTTGGCAGCACTGGACTTGGTTTCCAGCGTCCTCTGGGAAAACCCCTCAGCAGATTTATCAGGAAGCATTCAAAACTAAACTCTCTCACTCGTGCACAGCCACCAATTTATGTCCTCACAACACTCCTGAGAGGGCTCGGTGATGTGGAAACACCGGCACGGGACGGGCCAACCCCGGACCGGCCTATCAGGGGACAGAGTCGGAACGTCAGCACCGAATTTACCCCCCAACAAAACAGGCAAGGTTTCTTCACCGTGTGCTCAATTGCTTTAATTCATCAAATAACTGTCAAATGATTAACAAGCAGCAATGAAAAAGCAGCATGCCCCAGCAGCAGGCAGCAGGCCCCAGGGCTGGCCGCTCCTGCCCTAAAATAATGATTGATGCGTGTGTTAGCTGAGCAGGTCGAATCAGCAGGGAGAGAAACGAAGGCAGTAACAGGCAGCAGGTTCACCACTGGCCCCACGGCGGTGGGGGGGTGGGGGGGGGGGGGGGGGTGGTGATCTTCTAGTGGAACGCGGCTGGATGTGACTTTCCAGCGGGTCATTTAGCCGAACGCATTCCTGTGCTCAGTGATCTGCACCACTGTCACACTTCAAGTGAGTTCACTGTTGAGCGCTTTCACTTGCGGCAGTAGATGCTTCCAATTGCCCAGCACTTTCACATCGGTAAGTTTTCCTTTTTAGAATGACCTCCCCTGATACTGCGTGGCCTGTATGACTGATCTGTGTGGAACTGTTCTGCAGTGAGTGCCCTCTCTCAACATTAGGCATCCTACTAAGGCAAAGGTAGACTTTTTATGTGTGTGTGTATGTGTGTGTGTGTGTGTATACTAAACAGGACCTAAATGAAAAAAGTCACCTTGCACAATGGCATTTGCTTCAGCACGTCAGCACGTCATTACCACAGGGCCCTGAGCGCAACAGCCTTTCATACCCCACAAAGCCCTCCGCAGTCATCAAACAGGTCTGACGTCCTCGGCATCAGGGAAACACGCAGGGCGAACCACGACGCGGCACACAGAGGGGAGGAACCCTGCTGCGCTCGCAAGCGGCCTCGCAGTACAAAACAGACAGACAGAATGTGAAACCCAAGGATGAAGACGAGATACCGATCAGAAGGGATGAGAGAATTTGTTCGGCTGAGAGCGTAAGCCTCGCGCGGCTTCTCACTCGGGTTTGAGGTGAAACCCTGTTTTACCGTTCAAGGCTTGAAACACGCCATGCACACGCTGCCACTCGCACACGTACCAGGATGCATGTGCTGATACTGGTTACGCGCTCGACTGCTGTCATGCATCCCAGACAGGAAAAAGCCATAATGGTCACATTTACGGGGAGAAGACTGTGTTTCCCGCTATACGAATCGGATCTTGGATCAAAGTGAAACTTAATTTTCTGACAGTTGTGGTCAGAGCGCAAGATGCCTGCATGATCAAATCCTATTCGCCAACTACACTTATCCACTGGCAACCTATCTAGCTGTATATTGGGAGATTTTTTTTTTTTAATTTTGGGGTATGGGGGTTTTCTGTGCTCCCTTCTGCAGAACTGAAGATGGGGTGGTGAAGGGTTAGAGTAATTAACATGAAGTTAAGTAAACAATAAAATTCTTAATTATGTTTCTTTGGACTGTTGATTGTTGTTTATGCCTGATTCAAAGGAGGATAGCATAAATAGTGTAATATTATGTTCATATTATAAAAAAACATTCTTAATGAGCGGTCTGTTTCCAGGTGAGTGCAGAAGCACACCCGTCTCATTAGATACAGCAGCTAAGGTGCGGTCCTACGGTTGATAAGCAGCCGCTTTGAATATCTCACAAGCACAGTCCAGTTCAGGCGTGTAACCGTTGAAACTGAGGCTGCGCTAGCTGTTTCCGGCATGCGCGGCCAACTGTACGCAGCCTGCTGTGACTCTGCCGGATGAGGCTGGTCGACCACGGCGGCGGCGGCGGCGGCTCAGCTGCTGCCACAGTCAGAGGCACTGAGGGCGCTTACACGTGATGACGGACCACCAAAACCAACGAGCTACTAGCTGTGATCTTTCAGCACAGGAGACTGCAGTGCCACGTCCGCAGAGGATCATACACGCCTGGCTCGTTCTCAGCCTGCGATGTTTGTTCATTTTAAATCCTCCCAAAAGCTCTTTCTCACAAGGGATGAGAAGGATGGGATAGTGAATTTGATGCGTTAACAATGTCATTTGTTGGCAAAAATAAAAAAAAGGATAAAACGAAGAAAAAAAAAAGAATAAATTAAAAATAAAAAAAAAACAGCCAGGTTATGTAACCAAAGCAAAAGCACATTTTAAAATGATTAACTTTACCCGGAACCATTTTAGCAAGTGATGTTCCAGAAGAGTGGGCCCGAACCATTT
Organism: Anguilla pacifica; assembly: GCA_039654925.1. NCBI lineage: Eukaryota > Metazoa > Chordata > Actinopteri > Anguilliformes > Anguillidae > Anguilla > Anguilla pacifica. Next base: position 10,345,537 of record CM077301.1, on the reverse strand, counting down.
AACATTAACAAAATGTCACCAGGAATTTGGGGAGGGCACGATGACCTCACACACTCCGGGAAGGTGCGGCATCATCGAGGCCCGTTAACAGGCGATGGAGGGGCGAAGCTTCACGCGTCCCGTAGTGGGGGGAGGGGTTGCCAAGCGAGGTTAATCACTGCCTGATCTACCCCCCCCCCCCCGAAAAAGACTTTGTTCCGCGCAGCAAAAATGCGATGACCGGTTTCATTCAGCGAGCCACTAACAGGAATGTGATGGCCCCCGTCCCAGCCCCCCCCCCCCCCGTTAATGGGCTCAGGAATGGGCTGTTTCCCGTTGCTACCGCTTAGGCTTTGAACATAAAACGTAGCCCTACACAAACACGGGGCCAGAAACAACTATTTCAATCTCAGGTCTTTCTACTGCTGTATCTGCAAAAAATGTGCAAATACACACACACTCACTCACACACTCATTCACAGTTTCATTCACACACTCACTCACTCACACAAACACTTACACAAACACTCACACACGCACACACTCATTCACAGACTCACACAAACACTTACACAAACACTTACACATTCTCTCTCTCTCTCTCTCTCTCTCTCTCTCTCTCTCTCTCTGAAGTAATGAATCATTCTGACAGAGATGCACAACGCAGGCCAGTGTGCATCCTTACCTGGACAAGGCTGCAAGGTTCCCCAAGGTGTAGAACACTGCAAACAGCTGGGTGCCTTTGGGCAGGAAGAGCAACGCTGTCCCCTGTTTCGGTTAAACACAAACAAAGCGCAATTCACCACCATGAGAAATAGAGGCCCATTCGCAAAGACAGCCTTCGCACCAGCGTGCTTTATCAGCAGCTACAGGCGACAGTAGTGTCCACACACCATCGGGAACAGCGTGTGCTGAAAAGCGCTAATAATTCAGGGGCCCCCGTGCTGGACGGGACCCAAAAATAGATTTATATGGAGGATTATCACCAGCATTGATATATATTCTTAAAGGGGCCCAGCGTTATATTTCTTCATAGGGCACCGGGATTCTCACAGAATCTCTCCACACCATTATCAGAGTGTCATCTTTTTATTTCTCCAAAAAGGCAGAGGGCCAAATCATAATTATAGGCCTGCCCCATAGCTGCAATGCCCTCACTCCATGCCAGCATGCCGCCAGGCTGCTGCTTATTCACCACTCTGCGGTGCAGCTGAGTTACGTGGTCACTGAAGGCTGCGCTAACGGAGCAGAAGGTGCAACGAGATCGCAGGCTAATGCCGAACCAGAGGGGGGCGCTGCTGAGCAATGGGCCGGTGAGCACCTGTGAATTCCTGTGAATTACTGTGTGAGTCAGGATTTTATGATAACTGCAGGGGGGCATCACTGCACTGAAAACTGGCCCCTTGGCTGGATACACCACACTGGAGCATTATGATTTCAGCAGTTCAAAACTGTATCTACACGTATTATTTACTTACTCTTAATTTATCAAATGTGAACCAAACACTTTCTTTGTGCTGTACACTTCATGTACACCTCATGACATGAGCCAGAATGTAATTTCAACCCTTGGTTTTGATACCAACCCTGCCACACTCAAATGTAAGCTCCTCTAAATCAAAAGGTGACACCTAGTGGTGGTGAACTATTACAACATGCAACACATTCCTTCCATAACCCTCCTATTATGTTCAAATTAACTAACAACTTTTATGTTTGGGGTCAATTTGACCACAGCAATATAAACCTGCAGAAAATAATTGTAACTGAAAGTGTTACCCAAGTTTCTCTTTCAGCTTTATGATGGTATTAAGTGCTCATTAAAAAAGAAAAATAACATTTGGAAAGAAACACACCTTTTATTATCAAGCATAGTAATATCTTATGTTTGGGGTCAATTTGACCCCAGAAAAAAATATAAAAAATGTCAAACATTTCAAATGTTTAGGTTCAGAAAACACTTCAGAACATCAATAAGTAACACAAGACAGTTATTCAATAATGAAGAAACACCAATAAAAAGTAAATTAGTCACCAGAATTGAGTTTTGATTAAAAAAAAATGAACATAACAGCTCAACTAGGTACCCGTGGGCATCAATTCTTCATTCAGACGAGATAGGTGCAAGTTTGTCATGCTCCTGTCGACCCTGCCTTGTTTCCCTGTCATCAAAGCGTATAATGTGGGAGAAAACATGAAATGTCTCCAGAGACATTGTGGCTGGAAAAATTGCCCTACCAGTGTCAGCATTCCAAAGGCTTGCTGTTGCTTCACCTTTTGACTTGTACACTCCTGGCAAAATAAGCAACCCAATATAGGATGCTAGTGGGTCACATCCAGCTCTTTCCAATTGTCACCATACACACGCCTCCGCTCTAAGTTTGTCATCTCAAGAATATCCTTTTGCATTGATGGTGTTATGAAAAGTTCAAATGCAGACTTTATGTGTTGTACATGACTGCTAGCATATCTGGTAGGGCCTGGAACCATTTTGATGACATTAGCAGCACTAAGTCTACCCTGTCTTTCAACTGGGGATCCGGACCATAGTAGTTCTCCATTTTTGGATGTCAGTTCTTGGTGGTTGAGAGATGACAGGAGGGTTTGTTGGTGGTTGAGAGGCGACAGGAAGGTTTCTTGGTGGTTGAGAGGCGACAGGAAGGTTTCTTGGTGGTTGAGAGATGACAGGAGGGTTTCTTGGTGGTTGAGAGATGACAGGAGGATCTTTTGGTGGTTGAGAGATGACAGGAGGGTTTATTGGTGGTTGAGAAACAACAGGAGGGTCAGAATGTGGTATCTCAAAGGCTTCATTCTCATCATCAGAGGAGGATGCCACATAATCAGGGTCCTCCTCAACATTATCCTCAGCCTCAGACATATCCTCATCTAAATCACTTTCACCCTCCAAGATCTGTGACAGAACCTCAGTGGCAGAAAATATACGCCTCTGTCTGGTGGTCATTTTCAAAATCTTTAGTTGAGGCACAAATGCGAAGAGAAATTATTTAGAGGGCTGTGTGCAGCCCTTATTATAAGTTTGCCCCCGCCCCCATGTTGCGAGAATGATCAGAGATCTCGTGGGAACTATCTTGTCTCCTCACACACACACGCACACACACACACGCATGCTCTCTCTCTCTCTCTCTCACACACACACACACACACACACACACACAAATTAATGTGAAAGCGCCCTCAGCCAACACAACAAAAACAAGATCAAAATGATGGTTTTATATAACAATAGAGCTTGGGATCAGAATGACCCCAACAACACCGATGCGTACATGTGTACAGGACATTGAAAATAATTTTTTCAGTTCATTTCATGTTTGCCATGTTTTTCCCATAAAGTTAGGAAAAGTCATAAAATATCTAGCTGAAAAAAGTATGGTAACCATATTTTTAGAGACAGTAAACATTGAATGGGGTCAAACTGACCCCAAGCATAATAGGAGGGTTAAACCCATGGGATAAGGAGTTCAGATTAAAATCCTAAATTACTCATGCCAAAATTATTTTATTATAATTATATATATCTGAGCAGATTAGATTAATTTTCACTCAAATTTAAAGATTTATGTTTTTTAGAAGTAAGGTACAGTGTTTGGCTTGAATAAATGTCTGATAAATTTTTTTTTTGAAAAAAAAAAAGTAAACAAGACCAGGTCAAAACCTAGTATATGGCTGGACCTAACACACTTCATCCGGCCGACCAATGGTGTAACACCACTCAGTCACTCAGTCACAGAAATTCGTGTTTATAGGGTAGGCCCCGCTGTTGCGGTCCAGCCAAAAATTTGGGTTATGGAATGAAAGGCTGACTCAGAAATGGTCAAACGTAAAAACCGCTGTGACGTATGTAAATAAGAGGTTTTTGAATCTCTGTGAATGTGCTTACTCATTTTAATGGGAACAGCAAGTGCACAAGCGGCTGCTTAAAAGCTGCCTGCTCTGGCACGCCCAGGTCTGCCTCACGTTTAGTCTATTTCAGCTCAACTGTGGCGTCCAAAGTGGTTTATCTGCCACAGTGACAAATGTCAGTTTGTGACCTCCATATCGCTGCTATCAGCCTAGTTCACACTGAGCAAAGTAAAATATGGTGTGGGGGGAAGGAAGGGAGGGAGGGAGGGAGTGAGAGAGAAAGCAATATATAAGGCAAGGAACAGAGACAGGCAGCAGTGTTTCAGAGTAACAGAGTAAGAAAAATTCAAAACATGCAAATTCTCTTCTGACTCACAACATGAGACTCATCAAAATTTAAAAGATTTTCTTGTTCAGACACTTCCTCCATTTGCAACTGCTGTTGTGTGTGCAATACTGAATGAGTGTAATACTGAAACCGAACCACAATCTGAGCCCTTCTGTGTCTCAATCAGACACAGAATGGACACAGACACACATACACACCACGTTGAAGACAACTGAAAGTGAAAGTAAGGATCACAGTTAGGCTAGAGAGGGAAATTCAGTAAGTATTTGTGCTTGTGTGCTTTAAAAGGCCCTTTAAAAGGCATAAAAAGGCACCAGCTGATGCGCACATTATCCGTCACGCTCTCTTCTGGTTGGCTGGTGCCTGTGACCTAACAGTGTGAGCTGCATCAGCTGCGCAGTCCTCCGGTGCGGTGACTGCAGTGGCACAGCTGATGAACTGCAGAGTTTTAAACAGGCCTGCATTTCGAAGGGCAGGGCGTTTCGTCAGAACCCTCTCCCCCTCCAAACTGCCACAGGACGTTACAGCGTTAATGTCAGGCCGGGCACAGCATTAGTATTTCGTCATTCCAAACTGGGATGAGGAACTTTTGAGAAACTATACTTTTACGGCATATAATCATTTTTAATTATAATATGTATATCTGGCTTAAATTCCTTACACTATTGAGGTCAAAGTAACAGCACTGACAACAAACACTAACCACACAAATGTTTCAGACTTAAACAACTGCATTATGGGAAAACCTATCCTATATAAAGGAAAGAAGCGCTCCTTCATTTTAATGCCAGTGAAATACTCATCCCAGCAGCCAGGGAGGAGACTAACACAGGGTTAAGTGAATGAAGGAAAAAAAAAAAAGAAACAGGAAAGATGGAAGCGAAACTCACAAGTATGGAACACAGGATCCCGGCAGCGAAACAGATGATGAACCATTTGACCCGCGTGCTGTAGCTAAGCGTGGAGGCGTCCAGGACCTGAGAACAAAGGGAGGATGTCACCACGCTACCGTCCTGAGGCAGCCAGTTCCCAGAGAAATTCCCTTTAAAAACTTGACCCTGCAAATGATGCTCTTTTTTGCTGAAGACCTTTCTACACACAGTGTGTTTGCAGTCACGCGTTCACAGACACAAACCGGCAACAGAATGTACGTCTCAGTACTCTAAAGGGATCCCAACTTGCAGCAAATGCCTCAGCAGAGTCGATTTGCATCTCCAGTCACACATTTGAAATGCTTTTTCTGTGATGCCTCAGTTAGCTTCACCTCAGGCATGTCAAGGAAACAATTATTTCACACAAAAACTGTTCAGAGTGAACATTGGCAGCAAGGTGAACAAATACCAACCAATTACATTTTTTTGGCAATGTTACATGATCATGCAGGAGGACAGCTTACGTGTTGCCTGGACAAAAATGACAATCATTTCCATATTTTTACCTGTCCATTTAATACCACACAAAAGGTGAAAATGCGGCGATTTGCCATGCACACAACTAGTGTCCTTTCATTTCAAAACAATCATTAAAAAATTATTTTGGACGCTCTTTAAACATAGATATTTAAAGTTCATTATGCAATCAACTGAAGTTGAAGATGCCTTTAAATATCATCTGTCTGTAAATGTTCCCTCCTTTATTTACACATGTACATCACTGTTTCTGTTCAAGTTGGTCTGGTTGTTTTGTACTGAAATGAGGAGGGTCCGTCAGCCATACACTCAACACAGCTCAGTTCGTTCTGCAACCGATCCAGAATGAGCGTACCCAACCCGTGCTCCAGACCCCAGGCTGTGGTATGTAAAAGAAATACGCTGATCCAGAATTAGTGTTCATGGGCAGAATTTGCGGAGACTAGGGGCTCGAACATCTTACCTTGCCTGATCCATTGCTTCCTGGTGAAAGCATGTAAAAGGTAGCAAAATGCAGACAAATATTAACAAGCACTATATTGGCGACAAAATTGTACCGGCAAGCGGCAGGGGTGTGACCAATGTCAACTGGAAGTGACTTGAAGTTTTTCTTCGTGTGTTGCAAAAAAATATATTTTCTTAAGCATCCAAGGAGACGGCCACAGTAAATAATGCAATATTGTCCAAAAGTTAAGAAGACATGACATTAATGGTCTACTACAGAGCTACATAGATTACTGGTTTCTATTCACGTTTGTGTGTTTTTTTTAATCTTTTTTGACAAGCTTGGTAGCTGTACTCAATATAATATGCTCGAGCAGTAGATATTTAGTAACGCTACCTAGCTGATAAACAAGACAGAACTGGTAACACTTCATATTACTTCTCACACACTGCGGAAATGTGCAATAATAATACAAAAAGCAATTAATATATGTTTTGTCAATATATAGGGATTTAGGCACAAATGAACTGCGGTAACAGTAACTTGAAAAAACACTAAACTCGCTGCCGTTAGCCAAGTCAGCCTTCCTTTTGCATGCATAACGATACTGTGCTCCCCGAAGTAAAATTAGGCATATTTTCACGGTCATATACCTGAGAAGTAAGTCCAAGTTCCTCGTTCTCCTCCTGACCACTCAATACGCGACGAAGCTTATCCATTACCTTTTTAATTCGTTGTGCAAAACCCTGGGTATTTGGCCTATTTCACAAATGTATGTTAAAATTCATCTACTTCCTAGTACTTCTTGGCGTTCACACTACACTACTATCAGCGAAGTCACGGGGGCTGGTTCCTAGATGGCTCCACCGTCTCCGAACGTGGTTACGTCAGCCCGTTGACAAAAAAGGGTTCCTGGACACTGTAGTCCTACGTACTGTAAACTGGCGGATTTAGTTCAGCACAAAGGCTTGCGCTAATTGGTTTAGAGAAAAGTTAGAGTTTGTTAAATTTTAGTTGTCTGATTTAGTGTAGTCAAGTCACATGTCCTAATAATAAAAGTGTGAAGTGTAAAAAACGAATATGACTATTACGAGCAATATATATTTTTCACATGAATTATCTAGGGCTGGGTCCAGTTAGCAATTTATCGTTTTTTCATGCATAAATTAACGTTCCGCACGCCAGTCAAATTTCAAAGAGCTTTATTGGCATGACAAATACAGGCAGGTGTCTAGCCAAAGCAGGTTACATTAGAAAACTATGTACAATATGGATGATAGATTACGAATAATTAAATAAACAAATTAAATAAATAAAAAAATCCTGCAACAAAAATGACCATGTTTGATGTTACCTGTGTGCGTGTGTATTTATGTGTGTGTTTGTGAGTGGGAGTGCATGCCTGCATGTAGGCTTGAACATGTGTATGCTGTGTGTTTGTAGTACGTGTGTGCTCACTCATTGTCCCTCAGAGTGTGGCAAGAGAGCAAAAATTGTGCTGCTAGTAGGCCTATGTTTTCTAATATGTTTGTCAATTCATTAATATAGATATTGAATAGGGTTGGGCCTAGGCTGCAGCCTAGTGCACAGTAAAACAGGCAGATCGTAAACAAATTCAGGTCCTGTCTGAAACCAAAGAATGTGGACACAAGTCTCTTTCTGAATGAAAACAAAGATGCTTGGTCGTGGTTATGACACCAACATTTTTTTAAGAAAGTGACTCCATTAGGAATCCAGGTGTTGGATACACTTTCAATTAAAATAATAATAATAAATATCGATATTTATCAATAGTTTTGTCTCGATTTGTTGATTCCTCAAAATGTCTTATTGTCCCAGCCCCAGGATTATTGAAAAGATTCTTGCAATGCAGTACATACCTTTAGCCAAAAGATGGGGCTAAATGACAACTCAGGTATAACGGCGACAGGCCCTTCTTGTGCACAACAGAGGTTGAGTTGTCCAATGTGGCTAATACATTATTCTCTTTTATATACTCCCAAAAAAAGTAATTTGCCAAAAAGGATATGTGGGTTGACTGTATACATGGAATGTGCACTTTCACCACAAGTGAATTGTTTGATTAGAAAACTGAAGTTGTGGAGTACAGTGCCAAATCAAGAAACAAACTCTTTGTCCCAAAAATTATGGAGCTCACTGTACATATAAATATATGTATGTACTGCGTATGCATTTCAGAAATTGCACAATTGTGAACTTTTAGATAAAATAAATCATGTCTGGTCAACATAGGCTATTTTGGTAGTATTGCATTCATTGTAAGGATTCCGCGTTTCTATTGTACTAAATATCATCTATTGTGCTATATGTTCATGATATAATTTTGACATACTCACATGTACAAGTGTGTTAAAAAGCAACAGCATTATAGTCAGAGAATTCCGAAGATTAAATAATCGGTGCGCAGCACTTCACACAGTGCATGGTGCATATAATAAATTTTGTACACACTGAATGTTTTCACAACACAGGGTCGGTCTCTGTCCATGACGGAAGTTATGGACACACAACTCTGTCGCACATAGTTTCCCTTCCCTAGGCTATACGAGAACATAATGCATTGTGTCATACAGTGTTAAGACCTTATATTTCCTTGAGTTACACATTAACATAAGGTTTGGAGAAAATGAAATGTCTCTTTACAGTAGGCTACATTAAGAACTCTTGAGCGCTTCTTTTATAGACAGTAGACATAATAATAACACGTGTAAACTGAAATGACTTCTCCTGCACTCCAACTCCAAGGGGGGAGAAACCGGATCCCTTGAAACCTAACGCAGCGCGGGCGAGCGCGGCTTCTGCTATGCACGTTCTTGTGTGGTTTGGTCGAGATGAGATTAGCCTACAGCTTGTGTTCGGTTTCCAGTAATAGGAATGCAATTTTTAAAACCAAAAGTCAGATTAATTCGTTATTCAAATCTTCACTGAGTTTTGAGGAAGTAAGGAACCCCCCAGGGAAAGCAATGCCAAAGGGACGAATATTCGTTCACTCCCCCGACTTCGCACAGGTTACTCCTGACGCGGTTTGCTCATACTTCGACGTTTCAGGATGGGCACGAGAGAGTAGTTGCCACTCTGTGGAGAACGACAGAACATGGACCTGCGTCTTTCCGTCTTATTTCTTCTTTTCCCGTCCGTCATGTGCATTTGGGGCTTCATGACCATTCCAGACTTTCAATGTCCAGGGATCTGTATGTGCTCTCCCAAGACGATCAGATGCAACCGTGTGACTGAACTATCCCTGCCAGTAGCTCAAAGAGACTCATACAGGCGACTGTAAGTGATAAACGCCTCATTTATCATCAGCTGGTTTAGGTTGCTGTTTTCAGAACTGGTCTTCAAATGTATATATTCATATTGTAAATGTATAATTAATACAAAACTGAATGATATCTGGGACATAAAATAGCTTCTGTAGGGATATAAAGCTCCTTGTGTGATTATGGGCACGTATCGATAAATATAGAATACATAAGTATGAAGTTAAGTTCCTTTATTAATTCTTTATTTACGTTAAGGCATTCTATTCATTTAATCTAATATTACATTACTGTAATTGTGTGAATTTTGCTCCCAACGTTGCATCATAAATGTTTTGCGTTGAGAAATGGAGGAAAAAAAAGAGAACTATGTTGTGCTTTTAGCCAGGAGGCTGGGTACCATCACGTGGAATATATCTGATACATTCTTCATTATCACTACCATCTTGTTTATTAAATCTCATAAAAAAACACGTTTTCAACGTACAAAAATGCCAAGTTACTCAAAAGTACTGATATCAAAATGACGCCAAGTTACGGTACTCCAAACAATATAGGCTATCTTGCCTTACCGAAATGACATAAGATGTATTTCAAACCAATGCTACCCAATGTTTCCTCAATTCTTTCAAGTCACTTGGCCCTGTGTGTATAAGCATGCACTACATGGACAGGCCAAACATATGTGTGGATGGCTCTCTCACAGTCAAGATTGATTGAATAGGCGTGTATATGTCCAATTTGTATTGGTATGTATGTATTTCGCTGCCCAGCCTTTCTGTTGCGTGAATGATAGTATGTTTCTTGGTATAAGTGTGTGTTCGTAAATGTGAATGTAACATGCTGGGAGGGAAATGTCCCCATGGGGATAAAGAAGTTCTCTATGTATGTATGTATGTACAATATGTATTGTACATGCAGTATTTATTGTACGTAGCAAATATACAATAACTTGCACATGTACTCAAATTCAGTTTAGAAGCAAGTATAAACATGTTTTCTGGAGAAAGATGCTTCCTGTAGTTACTCAGCAGCAGTTTTGTACATTAATTTCAAAGTGTTCTATGAGGCAATTCGAAATATTTGACTCTTTGATCTGACACAAAGTTTGCATGACATTGTGAAATGGTAAGATTACAAAACACAGGGCCAAGTGACTTGAAAGAATTGAGGAAACATTGGGTAGCATTGGTTTGAAATACATCTTATGTCATTTCGGTAAGGCAAGATAGCCTATATTGTTTGGAGTACCGTAACTTGGCGTCATTTTGATATCAGTACTTTTGAGTAACTTGGCATTTTTGTACGTTGAAAACGTGTTTTTTTATGAGATATCATTTCTTTTTGCAAAGCGTTTTATTATGAGAGTGAGAAATGCGAAGTGACCCTGTAAGAAACGGTTGTGGATTATGGCCATCGTTGTGTGAATTTGTACAGTCTGATGAGCGTGTACCGTTCAGCAGTTTGGGTTTGCTATATATGTGAAACAGTGGCTGTCAGAAAGCGTGCGGTGGCGTAAGCATAAACGTATGAGGAACGCAGATGAAATATGGCCAGTGTATGTACTCACGGATTTGACGTCCATCCAACGAGCCTTGACTGACAAAAGAATCAGCAAGCCCCTAGAATTATAACTCCCTAGGTCGCAACTTGTGTAGCCTTCTGTCCTGCTCCGTTGTCTGTTATTTCGTGGAGATGCACTTTTAGTGTTTGTAAGGTTTATAAGGAATTTTGATAGGCTTATCTGCAGGTAGGAATCCTCTTCGCTGTTTTGCTAAACTAGAACCGGAAAACATGATAGTGGAGAATAGGAGCAGACGCATATGTCCCAGCAGGCTTTGCATATGAGAAAATAACAACAGTTTGAGAGAAATGAGGATGAAATTATGAAATTGCGTAGTTGAAACAATATGTTTTTAGCAGAATGGGCATGTAGGTGAAGGTTGACATGATCACGGAGTATAGTGCGAAGTAAATGGAGTGACCATGAGCGAGCTTATATTCCTTATCGAACGGTATATATAACAGTTGCTATAAAGTGATAGCTGTTAAAGTGGAGGGTTAAGTAACATATGAAATCTATTGCACCGCTGTGTTTTTTTCATGTTCAGTACTAGTAGTTATAATTGAGAGTGAATCATAATTTTAAATGTAATATTTTAATGGGGAGTTGCAGAACGTACATACGTAGTAATTGTTTGTATGTGGCTAGATAGAGAAGGGGGCGAGGTAACATGAATGTAGAAACGTGGCGTTTGCTGATAAGAAGGTTTTGTACGGTAGCCAAGTGAAGAAATGTAGTTAGTAGAAATGGCACAGCGGTGAAGTGGTGTAACTTTTTAATAAAAGGAATACATTTGCCGTTATGAAATGCATATGGGTGGCCATGAGTGAGTTTGGTAAAGCAAATATAAGCCTAAGAGAACGTTAGTGTAAAAGAGGGAATTATCTGCCTGAGGGCGAGGCGGGATTCGATCCTTAAAGCGGAGGTTTAGTAGTCTGTCACTTTGTTAGGGCAGCACCATGACATAGCTGTGCAATGCGTGAAATATCATTAACAAACCTGTCCGTGGTTTTAAAGAACACAGGCGAGTAAGCACAGAAGAGCTCCCGTTGAATCCATATGGCTTTGCAATATTGTAGCCAGTTAACAATTGAACGTGCAGACGGTACGTCGGGGAACGGCTGGTAGATATGGTGCAAAAGCAATAATTGAGAAGTAGTAGACAATTATTAGTGAGGGTAAAAGCAGGTTAAAGAAACGCGTTCCTAGCTGGGCTTGAACCGACGACCCTGTGTTCCCAAGACTATAACCTTATCCACTAGACCACTGGCGGACTAGCTGTTTGTACTGAAAAAGTTTCAGAGTAAAAAGATATGGGTATTTTGCGTGTGTATTAGTGAGGGTAAAAGCAGGTTAAAGTAACGCGTTCCTAGCTGGGCTTGAACCTAGGATCCTGTGTTCCCAAGACTGTAACCTTACCCACTAGGCCACCGACGGACTAGCTGTTTGTACTGGAAAAGTTTCAGAGTAAATAGATATGGGTATTTTGCGTGTGTATGCGAGTTTTTCATTGGGTGGTGTACGTGAAGATTTGGCGGGTGTCGGTAAAATGTCCAATGGGCAGACATGTTATTAGTGGGATAGGCGGCAGGAAAAATAAGAATGAGAAGAAGAAGAAGAAGAAGAAGAAGAAGAAGAAGAAGAATGAGAAGAAGAAGAAGAAGGAGAAAACGCAAAATCCCCTTAGTTTGGGGCTTTATTGTGTGGACATGTGAAGTTGTTTATGAATTCTGTCTGTTGAAATGGGGTCAGAATGTACAGAATTTAATGTTTTTAAGGGCTGAGTGTCTGTGGCTGTTGTGGTTATTTCTGTGGGGAACCCTGAAAAGTGCCAAACTCTCGGTGCTGTATAGGTATATATATATAGGTATGGGGCATGCCCCCGCCAAGGCGTAACTTGGCGGGATGGCATACCTGCCATCCCAATCCCAATATAAAAGCTCGCTGAAAGACTTGAGAGAGGTTTTCACATTTCATGTGGGCTGGTAATGCGCATGTAATTGTTGGCCAAAGACCGCGTGTTGCTTCCGGAAAATCATAAGTAATCAAAAATGACTATGTACCATATAAAGAAAGCAAATAATGTCTTTTTTTAACCTGAGCTGTTTAAATGATTTGGTATTTTGTAGGTGTAAAATAAAAACACCACCTTTTTTTTTTTTTTTTTTTTTTACTGTGTTACCAGTATTAGTTTAGCTGGTCATGAGAACACATTGAGAGGCTTTGGAACCAAATTGCAACTAAGGATGATAATCAGAATCATGGCAGCGGATCCAGAGCTTGGAATTGCTTCATTATCATGGAATGCCTCCTGACCCTGTATGCAAAGCCAAGAGGACGCACACCATACTAAACGTATTAAACACGATTTGTTCTGTTTATGGGAAAACACATTGTAGGCCTGCTAAAAATATATTTTTTAAAACTTATCCATGGTCTAGCAGTTATCTGGCTGGCTTTATTGGCTGCATAAAGCACAGTAAAAATCAACTAAATTAAATGCAAAGGTACTGGATTAATAAGTGAATACATCAGTAATGGTAGGGTGTGTATGCACAAACAAAAAATAAGATGACAATACGTATGCAATCCTCAAACAGTGCAATTAAATGGAATCCCAACCTTGTATGTTCATTATGTGGCCAGGATGAAAAGAAGCTTTGAAAATATGTCCTTCAGTTTAAATCCAAAACTTATGTGGATGAATGGAGTGCGGCTTCCCTTTAGTTACTTTAGCGACCAAGCTCAGTGGTCTTCCACACACAAAAGGATGAGCCTGTGACTTCCTTTGCTGAGTGTGCCAAAGGTCCAGAGGTGGACAATCCAGGTTTAGAAAGTAAAAGTTAATCCCAGGATTTAGTTCCAGTCACCTGGATTTGCTAATGAGCACCATTCTTCAGCCAGGAGGTAGAGCTAAATCGGCTGGCTGAGTTCAGTGGTGGATGAAATACATGGCAGGACTTTTACTTTCTGACCCCTGGAATGTCCACCTCTGCAAAGGTCTGAGAAAGTATGTGTGACTGCGTGTTCTGAGAGTGTCAGTCTGCAAGTGGACCCTTCTCCACAGGTCAGTGAATGCGCATTTCATCATGTACAATAGATGTGAAGCACCGATCCCCTGCTGTCCACAAAATGAGCCCACTGTGGAGCCCTGCTCCCGATTCCGACGGCCACTGTCTGTTCTTTGCATGCTCTATTCAAGCAGATGACTGTCAGAACATGGAATTTTCCCATGTGAACCAGTACCCCTGGCCATCTCCAGATCAATTCCCTAACCTCTTTAAGAATGATTGCTGATGTTAGAGATTTCAAATGAGGTGTGTGTGTGTGTGTGTGGGTGTGGGAGTGTGTGTGTGGGTGTGGGTGTGGGAGTGTGTGCATGTGTGTGGGTGTGTGTGTGTGACTAAAGCCACAAACTTTTTTTCTTAAAAACTCAATGCAGAAGGAAACAGTGAAGTTTCAAATTGAAAGACCCTTCTGTGGTCCCTATATGCAGTGGATTTGGACTGTCATAAAGAGGGAAAATTATGTTTGAAATCTCATGTGGGGCCACTGATATTACCTGGCATAATCAATTCATAATCAATTCATTTTGGTCAAATTGATACACCAATATTTTTGCTTCCCTATTCCTCAGAGGAGGTTAGGATTTAAGCACTGAAATTAAACACACACATTTTCACTTCAGTTAATTCCTGGGGAAATATGTGTGTGTGTGTGTGTGCGTGTGTGTTTGTGTGCATTTGTGTGCATGTGTGTGTGTGTATGTGCATGCACGCGCATGTGTGTGTGTGTGCATGCACACGTGTGTGTGTTTTTGTGTGCGTGAGCAAATAAATGCTATTTGATGATATTATATTTGCGGACCATCATGGATCATTGAAGACTAAAATCAGATTAATTCATTTAAACTGGCACAGACATTGTCCTCGGTGGGTAAGTTCCTATTGTCTGTGCCTGTGATCTTAATTCATCACACCCACCTCATTTCCACGATCAGTCAAACCTTGCACCCTGTAATGTGATTACAATACTGCCAGACATATTATGTGCCCATAACTGCTGGGCTTTTCTCACTGCCTGAAAGCACAAATGCCAATCTCAATTACTCTTTTATTTACGAAACCCGCACAGGCAGGGTCAGCATGCCCTGGAACCTCCTCGGTTTAAGACATGTCTGGAACGCATGTGTAACCAGGATACTTGAGTAAGAAAGTGATCCTTGTTGATTCAATTGCCCATATAGATTCGGCCTTTGTCTGGTGTGTTTTACCAGTGCAGAGAACAAGAGCGTATTTCGTTTTTCAAAATTTCAAAATTTTTGGACATAATACAAGTGTCGTAATACATGTTGACAAATTGCAGTGAAAATATTTCCCAAAAATTCTTAAAAAATAAATAAATTATGTATCATTTAAAAAAATGTCTCTTATAGTGCAGGTTTCAGCAGAGCGTAATATACGCTTTTTGAGATTAACACGAGACTCACATGCCCCACCGGACACCAAAATGAATTGCAGCTGGTTTCAGAAGTATATCTCCTGCCATTGTTTCAAGGCCTGAAATAGATGTGGCTGTGAGGACATGCTTAGCTTGCTTCCCTCCCTCTCTCCATCTGAGGCAGTACTGCTGGCCAAGACAGCCTAGAGGCATCAAGACATAGTAAGTCAGGAGCCGTGTGGAAGAGGCGGGTTTGGCCTTGGAACAGGGAGACCGACATGGCACTGAGCAGCACCCGTTCAGAGGGGAACGCTTGTAGTAGTGGGGGTGCCTCACGCGGAGGAGGCAGAAAGATGTGCAAAGGCCGTCTCACAAGCTAAGCAGGGCCAATGGACAAGATGTCTGCCTTTTTTTCTCCCAGTTTGGAATGTCTAATTGTACATGGCGGCGCTTGTCTCATCGCTGTTACCTCCTCTGCAAACTTTTGAGCGCGCACACAGTCTGATGAAGTTCAGGCTGCCGCGTGGAACTTCACTCTTCAGTCTGCGGCCCATTGAGCTTCTCACTGGTGATCTCGGACGGATGAATTTAATGTACAGCTGGCTCGACGGACAGGCTGCAGTTCCACTGTTGACTGGAGGAGGTCACTGGTGTGTGATGAGACCAGAATTCCGTGGGCCGCAAGCCACCCTCCCTGGGCGATGGCCAATTATGCGGGTACCCCGTGACCTTGGGGTGCTTTCTCACACAGTAACTGCCTCCTAATGGATGATTAACCAACTCATTTTTAATCAACTCATTTTTTTAGTTTAAATATGAACACTATTAAGAATAATTATAATAATTATTATTGTTTTTTTTGTTTGTTTTCAGTATCCTTGTTGTGCTGGTTTGATCACCTCTGTAAAGCACTTTGTTCTGCTTTGCTCTATAAAAGGAGCTATGTAAATCAAATTGTTATTATGTTAACCATATAACCACACCATTCCAAAGAATGCATTGTGCCAGAATGGACGTTAGCCCTCAGGTATATTTTTCCGATCCTGAAAAAGTTTGCTTCTTTGCCAGCTGTAATACAAAACAGACCTTTGACTCTCTTAGAGATTCGGGACCTTCTCTTTTAATCTGAGTTAGGACCTGAGCCACAAAGTGCATGCTGAACTAGCGCTACTGTAGGGCGTTGCACCATCGTCCATCGTACCTGCTCCTGCTGACATCTTCTCATTATCAAACAATCTCTGATGCAAAAGTCTGCGGGTGACATCACCCCATTGACATCACAGTGACATCAGGTCATGGTATGATTGACACCTCTGCTAATGCAAGAACCGGGCTGTATTCCTTGGTGATAGCTGCACGAACAGCAGGATTTCAACGGCGGAAAAGCATACTGAAGGAGATGGGAGTGTCTGATGTGTCTATTTGTCGGACTCTACAGGTAGCACAGACACTGCTGGTGCACCTTGAAAAAGGTATAATTGGAAATAAAGTGGCCACTAATAAAGTAAACCATCATGATTGACAGAGCCAGAGTTCTCTTCCTCAACAATAAATACAATAGTGTATACATTGACCCATTGAAAATACTGAACAGGAAGTGCAAGAAATTGAATGTAGTAGTGGACCTTAACATCTAAGGGAAATGTGGCAACGTGATATGGTGGTAACATCTGGGATAACAGTTTCCTTATGATGTAATTCAGATACGTGCACAGTCCTGTCATTTCTCTTTTAAACTGATGAGCGCTGACACACTTGGTATTGAATGTCTTTCGTGACACAAACGCCCTTTGTGCCTTTGCAAGATCTGGCCCAGTTGTCCAAGGGAAATGTCATGGCAGAAAGGCCAACACAGTGGTTTAAAGATGTGTTTTACTCTCATCTCTTTCCGAGAATTCATTAAGATTGAATTTAATTTCCTGAAATTGAAGCCAAAGGACAATAGCCTTGGATCCACGCTGTGCCAGGGGGGTGTCAGGGAAGAAGGCTAAATAAACGTTTCTGTCATGTTGGCTTAATTTCCCAGGACCCTCACTCATCTGTCCCTGAAGCGCATTGCCGGCCGTGCCTTTGAGGAACTGGGCGGGGTCTTGAGCATGTGAGTAGGCTGCTTGTCCAATCAGAAGCTTCAATGCACGATAGTCTGTTCGATGCAAATAACGGACGACGGGGGTCAAATTTTGTGTTATTATGTCATATTTTATGTCAAAATATTAAGTTCTATGTTTTCTTATGATAGTAATATACTTTATATACAGTATAATTAGCAAATACTTTTTTCATTGATGTATTTATTAAGTATGGGGGGGGGGGCGATGGGCTTACATTTATTTCCTCTAAATGGTTTTATATTCTAAATATTTTGGCATTTTTGGACAGCTAAATCCCTTCAGCAAAATGAAGCCTATGTGTTTGTCCTTGAATCCTGAGAGACAAAATAAAGAAAACATATGGGTTTGGGAGTTATTCCTCACTTTGTGTTTATGTGTATTTGTCACAAACTTCAGGAGAGTGGTATGACAAAACCCTTTTTTGGAGTAGAAAAATTATTTTGATAACTTTTCATCGTCCGCCCTTAAAGAGTGTGAGTCCCAAAAATTGTGGCAGTTGCTTTGAAAGGTGTAGGTGGATTTTGAAAATATAGGTCTTTCAAAAAATGTTTCAGTTGTGAAAAATGCAGTATGATGGAAATTGTAAACAGTGCATGCTTTGAATTCCACATGACTCAAGGAATGAGTCATGTTTTTAGGCCAAACAGATTGTGAGATACAGGCCACAACATAATCTGGCTCAATATAGCACGACCATGTGGCTAATGTGGATGGGTTTTGGTGACTGAGTAGTGGTGACATTCAAATTGATTAAATTATATGCCTGGTACCTTCAAAATACCTGACTTTTGTTTCTGTTATTGATCCTCCATATTCTCCAAACTTTCTGCTCCAAATCCCATTTATATTCACGTGGACTGCCAAATCACTGCAGGCCAGTTACTTTATTTCTTCAGAAGATTAGACTCAAAAAGATGTAGGCAACAGATCGTGTTTTGCAAAATGCTGCTTTATAAATTCATGGGCTGGGTTGATGGTGCTAGGTCAAATTAGGAGCTACTCAGACATGGAGCAGCAAAGTGAATTTGGTGCAAGCTTTATTTTCAATGAAGACAGGAGGGTAAGAGCGCTCACACTGTGACTGCCTGTGGCTTAAACTAGCCTGTGGCCAGGTATTGTACTTTTAAATATTACACATTGCTGCTGTGGATGGATAAATGGACTCATTACTTACTTTGAGACATGTGGATGGCCTTGCACAGAACACCACAGACAGATGCTTGTCTCGCACAGGGCTAGAATTCAGATTCTTCCTGTTGGGACTGATTGTATACCCCTCCCTCCATATGCAATCTAAGCACAGATGGAGAGGCATTTGAAATCTGATGGTAGTTGAGAAAGCTCATTTCTCATGGAGCTTCCATTGCCATGAACACTTTTCATTGCCATGGAAACTACACTGGTCCCACTGTTACTGAGTGTGTGTGTGTGCATGTGCAAGATTGGTGCCATTTTACTTTAAGGTGTGCAACAGCTGGGTTGATTCAATGTAGCCTTACCATTACCGTGTGGCCTCAGACAGGACCTGACATCCATTTCAGGACAGGTGTGATTTACAATGTGAGGTTACATATGGTTTTGGGGCTCTTGACTTTTTTGTGCTGTGAATTTTTCAGCGAAATCACGCAGAGTGCCTCCCTGGAGATCATAGAATCCCTGGCGTTCAACAACCTCCCCAATCTCTCTGAAATGTGAGTGTTTCACCACCCTGAACACAGACGGCCATTACAAGCTGTTCTTATCTCACACTATGTCTAAATGAGTTACCTTTTAATTTTATTATTTTTATTTTTATTTTTAAACATTGGTTTAACATATAAGTGTACTGTGAACATGAACCCAAATATGATTGGTAGAGACCCGATGCTGGGAGCTTATTGGTACTAAAACTACCTTGTGCTGGAACTGTCTGCCCAGACACCTGCATGCTATTGTTTCAGAGAAGGAACCAAAATTCAATTAAATTCAGTTTGTACAGTGCATTACACAGAGCCACTGCCACAAAAACACTACATTGATACAGGAAATAGGACAAAATATACTGAACATGACCACCACCAACCCCTGCCCACCCCCCTCCCCCCATAAGACACTTATTGACTTCTGGCTCACAAAAATGAGTCTTTGACACTAATATCTTGAAGTTTTTTTCTTGTACATGGAGCTTTGCCAACGTGCGGGACAGTTTCAGCACGTAGCACTGCAGACCCTTGGGATGTTCAGGTGTTCAGACTTGACACGGAGCTGGATAAGATCCAGTCATTCTGCAAATGACAAGCCACAGGTGGCCCAAATGTCCTGTTCTTGTGTTCTTTTTGGCAGCTTGATCCAGAACACCAGGCGGTTGGCACACATCAGTCGGAAGGCATTCAACAACCTCCCGAAGCTACAATACCTGTGAGAGCTTCCTGACACCAAGGGACTTCCTTCACTCGTGTATTTGTGAATAGCCAACTTATTAGGTCAAAGCAAACATTTAGAGGGAAAGACTCACCATATGTGCTAAATGTTTAAAGTAAACCCTCGAGCTAAGCATTATCTGTGCTCGCTCACCCAAAGGTAAAATTGTTGATATTGCTATTCAGATTTCACGGTGCAGACTCTATGTGAACTCGTTTTAGGAGATTACTATAGATTTCATTAAATTTTCCCATCTGCATTATTTACAGCTCTTAATTGGTTTTAATTAGCAGCAAGATGTTATTTGCCATTGAAGCTCCTTGTGTTTGTGCATCTGTTTCGTCTGCAGTCTGTTCTCCCAGTCTCTGAGGGGAATGGCATTCTGCTTTCTCCCCACTGTTCCCCGTCATTATCACTTACTGCTTCAGTGAGGATTCACATCCACTCGATGGAGGATGGAGCCCGCTGTTTTCTTTTGTAGGAAGATAATGTTTTTTTTTGTATTATATTTTCTTCAAAAGGAGCATCTCCAACACTGGAATCAGCCTGTTTCCTGACCTGTCGGCTATTTCTTCACTGCAGTCTAATTTCATCCTGTAAGTGTACGTTTCCTGGACTTCAGCGCATACACTATGTCAAAGTCACTAACCGCAGCAGAGATGGCTTAAATGCTGAATAAGCGCTACTATAAGGGCCTGTTTATGAAATTAATTTCATTATGAACTGACTGAATGACACAAGGCATGAACTACAGGTAATTAAGGGCGTTGTCACATATGTTTCACACATATTCCTAAAAGTGTTAAAGCAAGGCCCTCACTCACCAGTTAACTTGTGGGGCTGGAGTCTGGAGTGAATCGGACTATATCCTGAGCTGTATGAAAACGCACTGCTTTAGCTATGGGATATGAGTGAGGGGTTATAGCCGTATGACAGATCTCATTCCTCCTAGTTTCCTAGTTTGACTCAACATTAATCCCTGACCTAGCCTACGCTTACTGTGTGAACTGAACTTACTGTGTTCATGGCTACGAATAACTGTTTCATAATGAGTCTTCTACCTTATCGAACCTGCGTTTTGTAGTTGTTCCAATGATTTTTTGGTATGTGCTTATTGTACGTCGCTTTGAATAAAAGCACCTGCCAAATAAATGCAATGCATGTTAATGTCATTCTCTCCCTTTCAGTGATATCTGTGATAATCTAAACCTTCAATCAATTCCATCAAATGCATTCATTGGGATGACCAAGGAGCATACAGACATGTGAGTATAGGCTTCTCTTACAGGGTTTACATGATCAGTAGGCCACTGCTGGTGCTGTATTGGGCAGCAGTGTAATATAATAGGAAAGGAGTTAGCTAAGGAGTTAGCAAGGTACTTAATCTGCATTGCTTCAGTATATATCCAGCTGTATAATTGGATACAATGTAAATGCTATGCAAAAGTTTTGTAATTCGCTCTGGATAAAAGCGTCTGCTAAATGCCTGTAATGTAATGTTCCTTGCCGCGAGACAGATGCCAAACATGAACAGCACCAACCATCTGGCTGAGATCCCCCACTTCAATAAAATGGCGGTTACTTTTATTCAGTCCATAGCTTAGGGTGCAATGCAATGGCTAATTTGCATGCTAGTGTATCAGCAATGTTTTATAGCATGTAAAATAGATACTCAATGACAGTGCTTGTAATATTACCATTAACGTTTGAGCTACTTTTTTGTTAATCAGCTTTATAAAAAAAGTCTGAAATGTCCATTCTTTTTGATTTCTTTTAAAAATATGTAAATATAAACGAAATTTACAGGTCCAGGTCCTTTGTTTCCTTGGCAACTTATTATACAATACTTTTACTGAACCAGGGGAATGAGCCAGTTAACAGTTTTTGTTATAATGGGAAAATGGGTACTGTAAATTGAAACATTAAGCCTGTATAATTAATAATGTGCAAATTCAGTTTTTTGCTGCTTGCTTGAAGGATGAAAGCTTTAATTTTGTTTTGCTTTCTGATTTTCAGGAACCTCTATAACAATGGTTTCAAAGAAGTACAGGATCATGCCTTCAATGGAACAAGGATCAATAAGCTGTATTTATATATTTTGCCTTCTTCTTTGAAGAATTACCATCATTGTTTTAATAAGGGAAATTACAGCTTGACTGGAATATGAAATGGCAGCTTTCACCTTTTATATTGAATGAAATCTTTATTTTCTCAGGGTTTTAAAAAATAACAAAAAGCTGAAAATGATCCACAGCGATGCCTTTAAAGGTGCTTTTGGACCGAGTACACTGTGAGTGTGACCAATCTTTTTATTTCATTTATTTGCTTTACATTATTTTTTGGCTTATTTTTATGTGTGCATGTTCTCCATTTATTGTTTGTGTCCAGTCTGTGCCCTCTCCTTGACTACACTGAGGCGTGCCCCTCTGAAATGTGTCTGTAGACCAAGCAGGTCTGTAGCGCTCTGAAATGTGTCTGTAGACCAATCAGGTCTGTGCTGGCTACACTGAGGCGTGCTACTCTGAAATGTGTCTGTAGACCAAGCAGGTCTGTGCTGACTGCACTGAGGCATGTTGCTCTGAAATGTGTCTGTAGACTAAGCAGGTCTGTAGCGCTCTGAAATGTGTCTGTAGACTAAGCAGGTCTGTAGCGCTCTGAAATGTGTCTGTAGACTAAGCAGGTCTGTGCTGCTCTGTAATGTGTCTGTAGACTAAGCAGGTCTGTGGTGGCTACACTGGGGCGTGTCGCTATGAAATGTGTCTGTAGACCAAGCAGGTCTGTGCTGACTGCACTGAGGTGTGCCATTCTGAAATGTCTCTGTAGACTAAGCAGGTCTGTGCTGACTACACTGAGGCGTGCCCCTCTGAAATGTGTCTGTAGACCAAGCAGGTCTGTAGCACTCTGAAATGTGTCTGTAGACCAAGCAGGTCTGTAGCGCTCTGAAATGTGTCTGTAGACTGAGCAGGTCTGTGCTGGCTACACTGGGGCGTGTCGCTATGAAATGTGTCTGTAGACCAAGCAGGTCTGTGCTGACCACTGAGGTGTGCCATTCTGAAATGTCTCTGTAGACTAAGCAGGTCTGTGCTGATTACGCTGGGGTGTGCCGCTCTGAAATGTGTCTGTAGACTAAGCAGGTCTGTAGCGCTCTGAAATGTGTCTGTAGACTGAGCAGGTCGGTGCTGGCTACACTGAGGCGTGCTACTCTGAAATGTGTCTGTAGACCAAGCAGGTCTGTAGCGCTCTGAAATGTGTCTGTAGACCAAGCAGGTCTGTAGCACTCTGAAATGTGTCTGTAGACTGAGCAGGTCGGTGCTGGCCTGGCGTTTCCGGTGTTTTGCAGAGACGTTTCCGCCACGGCGGTGGAGGCCCTGCCGGAGCGGGGCCTGGAGGCGGTGCTGGTGCTGGTGGCCCGGGGCGCCTACGCCCTGAAGAGCCTCCCGCCGCTGACGGGGCTGCAGAGCCTGCAGGAGGCCCAGCTCACCTACCCCAGTCACTGCTGCTCCCTCAGGTGAGGTGAGGTGAGGTGAGGTGGGGCGGGTGTAGGTGTGGCTTGGGCGGCCCTTCGGCCAATCGGACTAATCCACGCCTGGCAGCCATTCACACAAGCGGAGATCAGCGGCTCTCTCCTGGATTTTCTAGGAGAACCATAACACGTCTCATACTCCTCAAACCAACTCCTGAATATGAGGCAGCCTGTTGAGGTTGAAGTGGAGTTAGGGTTGCCAGGGAGAGAGGAAACTCCTCTCGATTCCTCTGGGTGCCTGCAGTTTGCCTTTGCCAGCTGCAGATGCGCAGCTGGATGTCCTCCTGCATAAAATGTATGCGCAGCTCGACTGACTGCATGTATGGTGGACGTGCATACTAGTCATGATGGAAAATTCTAAATTGAGAAAATAAGTAAGAGCAGGATGCAAAACACGGACACACACACACACACACGTTGTGAAGATGTCGCTTTCGATAAAAGCGTCTGCCAAATACATGTAATGTAATGGAATGTAATGAGAGGTGGTAATTATGTCCGTATCTTGAATCTTTAATCTTTAATCTCAATAGAGAAAATGCATTGCTGAGATACATTAATAATCTTTATAGACTATAGCCACAGATGTGGCAGATATATGTTGATTTCCACTTAAAGGACTCATAACTGAGAGCTGTTTCTTAGGGCATAAAATTAATTGTAAACTACAACATTAATTTACCATTCCCCTGGCATGCCGGTAGCTGTCTGCAAACCAATTTTTGGCACTGAATATAAACTTTGCTTTGTCCTTTTTCTCTCAGAGGAGCTGAAGTCTTTGCTGAGTGGAGTAACAGATCAGCATTCTGCAACGATGTCAGCCTGTTAGAACGGTGAGCATATTTCCACCAGGAGATGATGAACACAGTAAACCAGGCAGTCCCCTCTCTTGCGTGTTTCTGTGACAACACTAATCCACACAAACTGTGTAAGGTCCGTGAGATTGTGTATGTGTGTGTGTGTGAGTGTGTGTGCATGTGTTTGGAAGGGTACCGTAACCATCTCCATCTGTTCCGGTGACAGGTTGTACCACCTCAACAGTAAATCCACAGTGACGGACTGAGTTGCTCACTGATAGATGTTTGTAATTATAATGAGCCTTGGTCATTCTGCAGCTCCATCCTCTATCACAACACCCACCAGTGATTGATTTAGTACATGGCTGGCAGCCTGATTCCCTCCCCCTTGAATAATTAGCCTTGAATTTGTGCGGCCCGGGTTGATTGACGTTCACAGTCTTGTAGCAGTCTGACATTTCTCTCCGCGTGACGATCGTTTGATGTGTCGGTGTTCTCAGGATGCTGGCTCTGAGCGTGGACCTTCCCCTCGCGCCCGGGTCCGTGGACCGAAGCCCAGAGGTCTACAGCAGCATAGACCTCCATTATCCGGAGTTTGATTTCTGCCACTCCAGGAGGGCCCCCCGGTGCGCGCCCGAGGCAGACGCGTTCAACCCCTGCGAAGACATTGTGGGTTTCGATTTCCTGCGCGTGGCCATCTGGGCCATTAGCACGCTGGCCATCGCGGGCAACCTGACCGTGCTGGCGGTGCTCGTCGCCAGCCGGCGGAAGCTCAACGTGCCGCGCTTCCTCATGTGCCACCTGGCCTTCGCCGACCTCTGCATCGGGGTCTACCTGCTCACGATCGCCGCCGTCGACCTGCGGACCAGGGGCGACTACAGCCGGCACGCCATCGCCTGGCAGACGGGGGGCGGGTGCGGGGCGGCGGGCTTCCTGTCCGTGTTCGGCGGCGAGCTGTCCGTCTACACCCTGACCGCAGTCACCCTGGAGCGCTGGCACACCATCACCAACGCGCTGCGGCGCGACAGGAAGCTGGGCCTGGCCCGCGCGGCGGTCGTCATGGCGACCGGCTGGCTGCTCTGCCTGTCCGTGGCGCTGCTCCCCCTGCTGGGCGTCAGCAGCTACGGCAAGGTGAGCGTGTGCCTGCCCGTCGACATCGACACGCCCTTCGCCCAGACCTTCGTCGTCCTCCTCCTCCTCCTCAACGTCGCGGCCTTCTGCGTGGTCTCCGCCTGCTACGTGGCCGTCTACCGGGCGGTGAGGAAGCCGGGGTTCGTGGGCAGCAGGAGCTCCGACGCCCGGATGGCCAAGCGCATGGCGGTGCTGGTCTTCACCGACTTCGTCTGCATGGCGCCCATCTCCTTCTTCGCCATCTCCGCCGCCTTCAGGGCGCCGCTCATCACCGTCACCAGCTCCAAGATCCTGCTCGTGCTCTTCTTCCCCGTCAACTCCTGCGCCAACCCCTTCCTGTACGCCATTTTCACCAGGGCCTTCCGGCGGGACACCTGCGCTCTCCTGGGGAGGCTGGGGTGCCACAAGGGCGGGTACCGGATGGGGGCATCCTCCTCCGAAAACAAAGTGGGGAAGTGTAGCAGCTCCGTGGCGAATAACGGGATCTCCTGCACCACCCTGAAAATGTGTACTATGACACGGCAGGGCCGGTGATTGGATCGTCCTCTCTGACCAATCTCCTCTCTGTTTCAGTGTCGTGCTGTCGTTCATTCATTCATTCATTTTATTGAAATGGTGTAAAATATTCTTCCAAAAAAAGAAAATTGAAGATAGTTTTGGAACAGCTCAGGAGCAGTAGACCCTTGCTTTGTGCGCTGACTTTTTCCCTGGCTTTGTTCAAATGAATTATCCTTGTTAGCATATCAATATTTGTAAATATTGTACAGTTTATGGATAGGTTTGTTGGTTTTACATATAAATTATGCTGGTTACAACTATATATGTATGTGCAAGAAATAAGCGCTTTAAGGGAAATCCATCCATCCATTTTCTATACCTGGTTATTCCTGGTCAGGGTCGCGGGAGGTGCTGGGGCCTATCCCAGCATGCTTTGGGCGAGAGGCAGGAATACCCCGGAGGGTTTGCCATTCCATCACAGACTTTAAGGGAAATTGAATTTTTAATTTAAGGTAATTACCTCTGCACGCACCTTTCCCTGAATATCTCCATAAAATATTTTAAAATAGGACACATGCAAAATTACCAGACATATTGTATATTTTTATTGAAAATGACAAACCAAATAAGCGGTTGGGTTGCTGCCAAAAATTAATCTTAAAATGACTAAAATCTACAGCTACAAGGGCTGATCTTCACTTTCAGTTCTTGGTTACGTATTCATACACTAAAAAATAAAAATAAATAACAAAGAGCGCCACCGTGTGGACGACTGCCACTTTAAAGGAAAGTCCGTTTAGGAGCTCCGCGAGAATGGTTTAGCATTACATTTTAAAACTTTATCACATTTTTAAAGCGTATTTATAAAGGATACACTGGAAAACATATTGTAACGTTAGACACTTTTAAAATGTTTGCTGATGGCATAAAATGATTTTGTTTTTTTTAATTAAAAAGTGTAAGCATGTATGTTATTAAACATTCAGTTATGTTGTAGAGAACTGTTTTCTTTATTTTGAAATAATTGTTTTTTCCGTACTTCTGGCTGTACAACACGATATCGATGACGGGGGGGATTCCCTACGTGGAGGGTCCCCCCTCCCCCCAAAAGAGAGCGAAATCCCGCCTCCTGCAATGGAATCTCGGCCCGTTCGGAGTGACGTCGTAACAAAAGTTTATTTTGTTCAAGAGAACTAACGCAACGTGCAATCTTCATAACAGATCGAAGGAAAAAACGGAACCTCGTGTGGATAAAAAGTGACTTATGGAAACAACGGAGGTTTTTAATATCCACGAAAATAGCAAGCGCTCTTAATGATAACGCATCAGAGAAAGGATCGCATTCCTTCGTCTTAAGAATCACAACTTTCAACTGAAGTGTATTATTTACGAAGGGAGTTATAGGTGGTCTATTGGAAGTAAATTATATATGCGAACCGCTATGTCACAGACGGATATCAAAAGAAGATCCTGGATAATTAACATTGTCGTTCTCGTTCCATTAATTTTCTGCAAATTGTCAACAGGTCTGACAGCGGGTAAGTTCCTTACGTTTTAAATAAACCTTTGATGGTTTTTATCTTAACTTCGTATTTTAAACGATGAGACTTCAGAGGATGAAGACAATCAGGCCACCGTCTTCACCCCGTTATATATTTGCTGTTAAATCCTTTCTTTATCACGACTGTTTGTTTTTGTTTATTTTGCTGACTACATTTAATTACGGACACACACATCTGGTAACTTACTTTCTCATGTTCGAATGTACTCACAAAATATCTGATAGCTATTTGTGGACTGAAGAATTATTTCCATTATAGTTAGGCTAGACTACAATTGCGCTCCCTCCTAACCATCAGTCCTTGAGTAATTAAACCCACATGAGTTTTGCCATCATTTGTGTTTTTCTCTTCACAAAAACCCCAAACAGATGGAATTCATTTGGTGAGGCAGAGAAAAAAACTTGGCAATACTTCCACAGTTGCTTACTTCCATAACCTTATCGTAAATGTAAAAAAAAAAAAAAAAAAACAGCGCGTGCTCTGTGTTTTGTATTTTAATCAGTAGCCCACACCAAGGAAAACATCGGACCTCAGATTGCTTACGTGGGGTGTAAACAGATCAGACTAGTTGCTATTGATTTAGGGTGAACTTACTCGACAATCAAGCGGAAAATACAGTTTCTGTGTGGACTACTGCAAAGAAAGAATCCATTATCTCCCCCGAAATAATAGCCTAGAATGAAAACTTTCCAAATACATATTGTTAGCCATAAGTAGGCAGCAGGTCATACATAGCTTTGCCGTTGTTACAACTCAGCGGGAGCGGTTGGCTACAAAACCCGCCGCAATCTCACAATCTTCCACAAAACAGATGGCTGTCGGAGGGTCACTTGCAATTAAGAGTCACTTTATTGAGATGAAAGGAAAGGCCGCTTTTAAGGTCCCACTGAAGTGGATAAATTATTCAAATAACTAGAGAGGACTTTGGAGCTCTTAATAGTGATATGAAGATATAAAGTACCTGGATGGGATAGGAATTTTCAGGCAGCTGATGGACACTCTGAAACAGCCTGTACCTTATTCAGGCAATGCTTTGCACCTCTGATTTTAGAATTATGAAGTGTCACACAATAATAACATTTCATTATCTACAGGAATAACATGTAGTAGTTTCATTTCTTTTTTTCAGAAGTTTGCTGGTAGTTCAGTTACCTTCACACTGTAATACAGTGGTTGTAGTAGTTTATTACATCTTGTCATTTTGAGGTGTACTTAACTACAGGAACTATCAACAGCTGTTGGCCCTAAAACATATATATTTTCCCAAGCCCCTATGACCAAATACCATCTCCTCTCTCTTCTCTAATCATGGTTTGTGAGAAGTACTCCATGTAGTTGCCAGTGGTCAACTGGTAATTGCCACACATTGCTGGTTCTCCCCACTGAGCTGTATAGTGATTCTCCTCGTGTTCAAGCAGAAGGCATGCTCACATGCGTGTCTGGTAACTTTTTTTTTTTTTTACAAAGTAATTTCAACTACATTTTTTGAGTAATCATAATTTCACAAGCTGCATTTCTCTTTAGAGTAGTTTTGCAGTTGTTCATCTGCTTTCAGCTTGAAGTAATTGGTGGTTTTACACAACCACGCTTTCAGAGTAGTCCCCCAACACTGAATATATGCTTACCCATTTCAGCTTGAATCTTTGGTTTAAACGGAGTGAAATTTCAGAATTGGCACTTACTCTGAAGTATAAGATTCCCCACTAACTATTCAGAATGTTTCCAACTGATGCACCAGCTACATCTTATAGCTTTATGTAATAGGGTTTTACCATAATGGTCTGACATGATATGAAGAATGAAAATGCCCCCTTTTTATGTTCGTGTTGATCGGAACGGCAGTTGAACGGCAGGACATTTTGACCCTGGAGCACTGCTGTCAGAGAAACGTGTTTCCTGTGATAGAGTAGTAATGCAGGGAGAACGGCAGGAATTTCCTTCCCCCCTGTAGTGAAAGTTTTGCTCTGTCTTTCTAGTGGGAGTGGCAGGAACAGGAATATTTTTGGGCAGGGTCAATCCAGGGAAATAACAATTATACGCACACACACGCACACGCACACGTACACACACACATTTCATACTTTAATTTATGTCCAGACATAGGAAGCAACATCAAAGGACATGAACAATGGAGACACAGTACAGAAAAATGACATGGACACTTGCGGACTTATTAGGGGTATGGAGCAGTACTTCCTCCAAATACACATGATACATGCATGCAAACACACACACACACACACACACACACTTTCTCTTTCTCTTTCTCACAGATTCCGCTGAAATTAAGCGGAATCTGTGGAAGTGCGCTAGATGCACACGCACACACCCACACATTTACTTCATGGAAAATGCTTCATTTAAATCTACACTAAAGAATACAGGATGTCAGTATGTCTTATGAAACGTTGTGTCCCACATTTATTAACAAATACATGTACATCATGAAAAATCTCTGATGGCTGTGGTTTATGGATACGGGTGGATGTGTCTGTCGCATTGGCAGATTTCTGTTAATCGCTGTGACAGGGCAGTGTCAGGGCTATTAGGCATTTCTTGTTCGCAAACCTCCCACCTGTATTGCACACACTACAAGCCAACAACAAAATCAAATCAGCTGTTGGATCCTAGCCTGAATGTTACATTTATCTGAGGCTAGTACTTTTATGTTGTTTAAATAAATATTTATTGCTCCCATATATAGGTAAAATTAAAAAAATGGCAAACCTCAA